>JAXQQM020071640.1:452500-833544 GCA_034641835.2 Pinus albicaulis
TGTTTTCATGGTAAATTGCTAAAAATAAACTTTCCAATGATATATATGGTGCTTCAAACTCACTTTTGGATCAAAAGACAAAGCAAGTTGAAGTTTGCTCCTCAAAACCACAAAAAAAAAAAATGCCTATGTGTGAAATTATTTATTTGAATTATTAAAATTATTTTAGAAAATAATTTAGCAATCCAAACTCTAAAATATAGAACCATATTTTATTTCATGCGTTAGCCAACAAATTTTTTTCAAGTCAAATCCATAAATTCAAAGTAAAGTGTGTCACCACCCCACACTTAACTATTATATCACCCTACTCTTTCTTGCCTCGAGATATGTGGAAAATAAATCGATGGTTATTGATGAACTTAGGACCCCCTGCCTTTTCGAAATTTAACCAAGGGGGGCCAAAAAGGTTTTTTTCGCTATTTAATTTTACAACTGTCGCCCTCTTGTTTAACTTGAACTCCCCCCCTCCTAAACCATTGACTACCTACCCCCCTCTGAAAACCATTAATTCTATTGATTTGAACCTTATGATGTACGGCGGGAAGGTTTGTGGTTTTTTTTCATTAATCGAGTTTCTCTAGAGTTGGAGCTTGGATTTTGGTGAGCCCTGGTATTGCACCGAGAGTGCTGCAACTCCCACGGGTTTCTCTACTTTACTTTATGAACCTAGGGCTTGTACAAACTTGGAGGTGACAATGCTATATGCATAGCAAATGCACTCTATTCATGTCATCCTCTTCTACTTTACAAAAGGGTGCTATTTCTTAAAATATAATAAGATATGAAAAGTAAATTACTGAAAGGAAATGATAGAAATGAAACTAAACTAAATTGCTGAAAAGAAATGACAAGAATGAAACTAATTTAATTTGTAGAAAGGAAGTGATAGGAAGGGAACTAATTTAACTTGTTGAAAATAAATGGCAGAAAGGAAACTAATTCTAAACAACACTTAACTTAGAAAATTAGATAAATGCACTCTACTTATCCTATAGTCGATCTAACATGTTTTTATCCATGCAACTAAACTATCCATGACTTAATTCTACTTGAAAAGGGGTTGATTTGCAGCTTGGAGGGAAGAAAAGGGCTAAAGTGGTGAATTGAGGGCTTAGCGCATGAAACAGGGCTTAGAAATGGAAAGGGGGGGTTAAAACCTTATAAAACCTTATAATATGGAAGAAATGGCTTTGGAGCGGAAATGAATGGAAATATGCGATGCCAGAGATGTGATGGAGAAAAAATTTACGATATGCGATAACACGATCGCAACTTCGCAAAATTGGAGCGGTAAGAGTTAAGGAGAGAAACTAGAAACATGATTTGAGATGTGCTATGCGGAGTGGTGACATGGTGGTGGAGCCAATACCACAATTGGAAAAATGAGCGATAAGTGCAAAGGAAATAGGGGAATGGTGCGATTTGTGATATCACAAGGTCGCAATCGGCAATGATGATCAGTAAGTCTTAAAGAAAAGGGAAAAGAGTTTCGAAGTATGATTGCAATGCGGGAATTGTGGTAAGTGGGAAAGGAAATGGGAAAAAGGTTGTGATCCATGATATGTGATGTCGCAATATCGCGATCAGTAAGAAGAGCAGTAAGTGTTAACGGGAACAACGTAAACAAGGCGAAGTGCAAAATTCCAAGTACGATAGTAGGGATTTCGAGGAGGAATGGAAAAATATGGGTTTCTATTGTTTTTTCAAGTGTTTAGCGTTAAAAAGGTAAAGGCAACCGTGAATAAGAAAAACAAAGGAATAAGGCGACAGAAGGGTTTAAGTGTTGTTAGGGGAAATGGTGGGTGTAGTAGTTGAAAATGAGCGGAAAATAGAAGGGGATGGAGGTGCACTAGCAGTGCTGAGAAGTGTAACACACCTATGGATTCATGCATGAAAAGCTGACAAAAATGTGTGATAACAATAGTGAAAGAGACACTCAGACCTGGTAATGCATTTTTTTCCCTAAACTCAAATATAAAGCAGTTTTTGGCCTGTGGGAAGGTCTACCCTGCTCGAACTCTATTGACAGAGATGAGGGGGGGAGACTTGACCAAAAATTTTGGATTTTTTCCTCTATTATACTACTCACAAGAAATGGAAAACTACAACAACAAACAGAAAGAAAATACTAAGAAACAACTTGAAGCATAAATGAAATTATCAGAAGCAGAGCTAATGAAATGACAGAAAGAAAAGAGCCAATACATAAGAGAGGATGAGGAACATGGATTAGGCCCTAACCCACGAGCCTAGCTCTCTGAGGCTTAAATCAGTAAAATGAAATCAGTCTGCTCATTTCATAAAATAATAACTTCATACATCTCTAAAATTTTGATCACTAAAATAATAAAAAGCTCAATAACTTGCAACAGAGTTCTGGCTGGAATCGACTAGTGTTGGCTAACTCTTCCTTGCTCTAGCTCTACTCTATTTATTCTACAGGGTAGCTACCAACATCTCCCTAGAAAATGGTGATTGAGTCCTCTTGACTCCCAATAAACAAATATTGAGTACACTCCTCTTTGAGTTTCTTGGATGCCTATGGAATTCAAATTGCTAGAGAGAATCCATGGGATCGTTTGGCTACCTATGGAATTCGAAATGCTGGAGAGAATCTAGGGTGGAAAATCCTCCTATAATTTCTCATTTCTCTCTCCTTTAAGTCTTTCTGATAAAATATTTATAAAAATTCTTAATAAATCATGATTTTCTACACTCCACCTCATATTAGGTATTGTTGTGTAACCAGCTCCAAAAATAGAATAAAAGAGACATCAACACCTTAGAAATAAGCCACTTCGAGGGGGAAACCTCCAATACATTACATAAATGAACAATTCTTGGATGATACAATTTACAAAACCTCCTTTCGATATATAGGAGTCCATGGGGCCATAATGTAATCCTAGTGGGCCACAATGTAATCCTAGCCGACCTAACAATAATAATTTAAGGGCACAATAATAACAAAATGGGGGTCACAAGGGTACAATAATAACAATAAGGGGGTTACACTAACAACAATAAGGGACTATACTAGTAATATAGGGACCTAACATGCCCCTCTCCTTCAAAAAGTGTTGTCCTCAACGCTTGAGTAGCTCTAGGTGCTTCTGTATAAAATTCTCATCCTCCCATGTAGAATCTTCAGTGGGTAAGTTCTTCCACTTGATGAGATACTCTGAAATTGATCGATTCCGTAGCTGTCGAGTTCTTGTTTCCATGACCGCTTCAGGTTCCAATATGATTTTCCTTCCTCATCAAGTTCTGGCAATATTGTTTGAACTGGAAGATTTTCACCTATAACCTTCTTTAAGCATGAAACATGGAAAACTAGATGTACTTGCGAAGAAGCAGGAAGCTCCAATTTGTATGCCATAGTACCAATCTTTTGCAACACCTTGTAAGGACCATAGTACTTTGGTGATAATTTATTATCCTTCTTAGCTTGCTTGAGGGACATTTGTTTGTATGGTTGTAGCCATAAAAATACCCAATCTCCTACATCAAAACTTCTCTCGCTGCGATGTTGATCCGCATGTTGTTTCATTCGATTTTGTGCCAAATTCAGGTTATCCTTTAAGAGTTGGAGAACTTCTTGCTGATGCTCGATGTGATTTTCCACTGCTTCAACCTTCGAATTTTTCCCTTAAAGATGATGTGATCAATGGTGGATGATATCCATAAAGTGCCATAAATGGGGTCATTTTTGCTGCAGTATGGAAGGAAGTGTTATACCACCATTCAGCGAGAGGTAACCACTTGACCCATTGTGTTTGTTTATCAGATACAAAACAACGAATATATCCTTTCAAACATTTATTTACTATCTCAGTTTGACCATCAGATTGAGGATGATAAGATGAGCTATGAGCCAATTGAGTACCCAAACAAGAAAATAACTCCGTCCAAAAATTTCCAGTAAAAATGGGATCTCTGTCGCTCACAATAACCCTTGGGCTTCCATGTAGCTTTTGAATTCTGCCCATAAATGTAGTAGCAACTGTACTTGCTTTAAATGGATGAGATAATGCACAAAAGTGTGCTTACTTGGTAAGTCTATCAACTACCACCATGATGACATTCTTTCCTTCGGACTTAGGTAAACCTGTGATAAAATCCATTGAAATCTCCTCCCAACGTTGACTTGGAATGGATAAAGGTTGTAGAAGTCCTGGGGTCTTAACTGTCTCCACTTTATTCTGCTGGCAAACCAAACATTCCGCCACAAACTTTTGAATATCAGATTTAAGGCCATCCCAAAAAAATTCTTTCTTCACCCTGTGGTAATTTTTAAAAAATCCTGAGTGTCCTCCTAAAGGAGAAGTGTGCAATTCCATAAGAATCTTTTGTTTTAGTTGGGAATTATTACAAAGATATAAGCGACCTTTGTACCATAAGGAATCATTTTTCCAACTAAATGTATCAGATGTACTAGGATCTTGCTGCAACTTTTGAATGAGTGTCCATACATCTTTGTCCTTCTTCCATTCATCTCTTGCTTCGGTTATCCAATCTGGTTGGATAATAGAAATGGCACATAGCAATGCTTCCACCTCTTCATTCTTTCTTGAGAGTGCATCTGCAACAACATTAAGCTTTCCTTTTTTGTAGATTATTTCAAAGTCATAACCCAACATCTTTGTGACCCATTTTGCTGCTCTTTTGATGATAGTCTTTGTTCCAAAAAGTGTTTAAGACTATCATGATCAGTTTTTACCTTGAAGTGTCTTCCCATTAGGTAAGTTCGCCATTTCTTTAGTGCATGCATTATTGCTAACATTTCCTTCTCATAAATAGGTTTATGTAAATACTTTCCTTTGATTGGACGACTTTCAAAAGCAATGGGTCTTCCTTCCTGCATTAAAACTGCACCAATTCCATTTCCTGAGGCATCACATTCCACAATAAAGGTTTTTGTGAAGTCCGGCGTAGCTAAGACCAGTGCTAGGCACATTGCCTCTTTAAGATGTTCAAAGGCCTTAGTTGCTTCAGGAGTCCATGAAAATGCATCTTTCTTCAATAATGTTGTTAGAGGTGCTGCTATTCTCCCATAATTCTTAACAAACTTGCGATAATACCCTGTTAACCCAAGAAATCCTCGCAACTGCTTTATGGTCGTGGGGAATTTCCATTCCTTAATGGCTTTAATTTTGTTAGGGTCTACTTTAACACCCTCATGAGATATAATATGACCCAGATATTCCACCTCTTCTACTCCAAAGAAACATTTGGATGTTTTTTCATATAATTGTTTCTCCTGCAATAGTTTGAGCACCCTGTCAACATGTTCAACATGATCCTTCCAAGACCTGCTGTAAATTAGTATATCATCAAAAAATACTAGCACAAATTTTCTAAGGAAGGGTTTGAAAATGGAATTCATCAACCCTTGAAATGTAGAAGGTGCATTGGTAAGGCCAAAAGGCATGACCAAAAATTCATAATGACTCTCATGAGTTCGAAATGTTGTTTTTGGAATATCTTCAGTCTTCATTCTAATTTGATGATATCCTGAACGAAGATCCAACTTGGTAAAATAAATTTCTCCATGTAATTCATCCAATAATTCATCAATCACATAAATGGGAAATTTATCTTTAATGGTGAGCTTATTGAGCTCCCTATAATCCAGACACATTTTCCATGATCCATCCTTCTTGTGTACCAATACTACAGGAGCAAAGAAAGAACTTTGACTAGGTTGAATTATACCCGCCTCTAACATTTCTGCAATCATACGTTCAATTTCGCTCTTTTGGAAGTAAGGATATCTATAAGGCCTGATGTTTGGAGGAACACTTCCGGGAATCAAATGAATAGCATGATCATGATCACGAATAGGTGGGAGTCCTTTGGGAGTTTCAAACACCTTGGAATGATTGTCCAAGACTTGTTGGAGATCTGCAGAAATAGATAATTTTGATGTCGGAACTTCTAGTGAGCATAATTGTGCAATTACGCCTCGTTGTTCTTTTTTTAGAAGCTTTGTCATGACATTAGAGCTTATTATCCTTCCTGGCTTCCCTTCAATACCCCGTAATTCGACTTCCTTTCCTTCTGAAAAAAATTTCAAGAAAAGTTCCTGAAAATTAAAAGCTACCGTCCCCAAAGATTGTAACCATTGTACTCCTAGTACAACATCAGCACCTCCCATAGGAAATGGAAAGCATTGGACTAGTCAATACATATTCCCCCATGGTTAGCTTGATATTATGGCATTTTCCCGAGAAATTTATAGTTCCTCCATTTGCAACCATCACTTGACATTCTGGTGCTGGGTATAGGAAACAATTTAATTCCTTGGCTACCTTACAATGAATAAAATTATGGGTGCTACCTGAATCAATCAACACTATTACCTTTTCTTCTTGATTTTTCCTACTATCTTGAGAGTTTGAGGAGTGGTAATTCCTGCCAGTGCATTACACGATATGGTCGGATTCATTTCTTCCTCTTCTAGGGCTGGTTCCTGGTGTATATCCTCTTCTTGTTCATTTTCTTCTTCCTCTTCACAATCTATGTAAAAGAATTTCTTCTCAGCACACTTATGACCTTTAGTGTATTTGCTATCACAACTGTAGCAAAGCCCTTTTGCTCTTTTTTCTTCCAATTGTTGTGGTGTCAACCTTGTAGGTTGTGTAAATCTAGGCGTAGCAACACTTCCTTCTTTATAGAATTGAGTGGTAGGCTTCCTTGTCGCCATAATTTTACATTCAACTTTTCTTGCCAACCCGAATGCCTTCTCCAATGAATCAGGTTCCAAAACGCGAACTTCATGTTTAATGTTATCCTTTAAAGTGCCAATGAAGAGATCAATCCTGTGTCCCTCTAGAATATCAGTTACCCTTATATTCAATTTTTGGAAGTCCTCAATGTGCTGCCGCACTAAACCCTTTTGTTTGAGATTTATCAATTGGCTAAAGAAGGTGTTTCTCTTTGTATCCTCATAATGTGCTATCATTTCCTCCGTAAAAATTGACCAAGTGACAATTTTTTTACGGGAGCAAAGCCATCGATACCATACAAATTTATTTTGTTCTAAATGTAAAGTTGCAATGCGTACCTTTTGTGTGTTTTGCACATTATGGAGATGAAAATATTGCTCCATCTGTAGTATCCATGTTACAGGATCCTTTCCATCAAACTTCCTCATATCCATTTTTGGAATATGGTGGTTCTTCCCGCCAATATTAGAGTTTATGAAATCACGATTAACATTTATTTTGTTCTCATCATGAGGTTCTTCTACTATCTTTTCACCATTAGGAAACATTTCTTGTATCAACTTTGTCAAATCTTCGATGTTTGATTTTAGATCATCCATCTTAGCTTCCATGCCACCTTCCATGCCATCCATCTTAACTTCCACACCATCCATCTTAGCTTCCATGCCTTTCTTCAAACCATCCATCTTCACCTCCACGCCATCCATCTTAGCTTCCACGCCTTTCTTCAAAACTTCCATTTCATTTTTTGTTACTCTTTGCGAGAATGAAATTTGTTGCGCTTGCTCTTGTAATTTTGATAGATCATATTGCAATTATTCATCTTCATGAGTCATGTTAGAGCCTTATGAAGGCTTAATGGGTGTTGAATTATTTTTACGGGGCATATTTTAGAACCCAATACTGATATCTATTCTACAATATGCCCTTGGAATCAATTCAAATTGATTCTTCAAACAAGACTTATGCAATTTGGAAAAAAAATACACACCCTTCGCTTGCTTTTGAGGTGCTCGATATTGAAATTGGATTATCTCTGTGACTGAAGCACTTAAATATTTGAATTTTGGTATCAACGTAGCCCTATAAACTATCTTCTGAATGCTGTAGGTCTGACCGGATTTGGATTCTCCAAGACCAAGTTGTGTCCAATCTCCCACAATGACCTAATTATGGACTGGTTCAGTAGAGCGAACTTGTATGAATTTCCACATGTCACTGTCTCCTTCTTTGTCTCTGAAATTGATAGACAAGAAACTATATTCCATGTACTTGCAACCGATTTTTACGGCACTCCAATCCAATGGCCAGAGAGAGAGTTATTGAAATTTTCCCACGATCACCTCTTTGAGATGAAATTCAGGAACATGAAAAAGCACTACCTTCCCCAGATCATATCTCCAAAAATATTGCAAACCAAGCTCTGAAATGTTTTGACGAATTTCCTCAGGATTTCAGCTTCGCACCATATGAATTTCAGATTCTCAACCTTCGTAGAAAAAACATTTATAGCACAAATGCCACGATGACCTGTTTAGGAGCTTTAAAAAATACCTAACTTCCACAGATGATATCTCTGAAAGTATTGCGAACCAAGCTCTGAAATTTTTAGAAAAGCTTCCTCAGGATTTCGGCTTCGCACCCTAGAAATTTAAGCTTCTGAAACTTCGTAGAAAAAAATTTATAGCAAAAATGTCACGATGACATGTTTGGAGCAGTGAAACCCTAGAATCCAAAGCTCTGATACCAAATTTTGTGTAACAAGCTCCAAAAATAGAAGAAAAGAGAGATCAACGCCTTAGAAATAAGCCACTTCGAGGGGGAAACCTCCAATACATTACATAAATGAACAATTCTTGGATGATACAATTTACAAAACCTCCTTTCTATATATAGGAGTCAATGGGGCCATAATGTAATCCTAGTGGGCCACAATGTAATCCTAGCCGACCTAACAATAATAATTTGAGGGCATAATAATAAAAAAAATGGGGGCTACAAGGGTACAATAATAAAAATAAGGGGGTTACACTAACAACAATAGGGGACTATACTAGTAATATAATGACCTAACAGGTACTCAGAGTATGTTAGCCTTAATGACCACCTATACTCACATCATAAAACAAAATAATAATAAAAATGCAAGAAAAAGAGATCTAAGAAGGAAAAAATGTGACTTTTAACCCCTCCAAATATTTCTAATGATGGAGCTCATCATCACCTCCTACTGAATGGTTACTCATCCTCTAAGAAACTAATCATCCTCCTAAATTTTTTTCAAGGCTTTGATAGCCCCCCTGATTCCCTAAGGAAGAAGTGTGGGAGTTTCCCTAAGGGGGTAAAAACCATTATTATTTTCTGCACTCTCCCCTTTGGCATTTAAGTAATTACTAAAGGAGGATTTTCTTAGCTCAGGATAGACTTTATAGTCACCATTAAGAAAATGGCACGAAATACTAACTCATATGTCTTTAAAATCCTGGGCTCGGGAGCTACCAACTCATCCATGCCTTTAAAAAATGTCCATAAGAGTTGGCATTATCGATGCCCTTATGCTCGTAAATTTTCCTAAATAACAATTGGTAAGAGTTACAGGCTTGTGGACTTCCGAGTACTAGCCCACTACTATGCACAAATATCAGTGAAATGCTGACTTACTTCACACCTTTAAATATATTCTTGTAGTGCATTTTTATTTTGTTCATATTTTGAAGGCCGTTGGTCATGAAAACTCATGAAACCACCACAAAACCAAGTCCTGAGTGCACATTTCAATATTTGATGGAACGTAAAATGTTGGAAAAATATTTATGTCCTAGTTCTATTTGCTTGGCTCAAATTAGAAATATATTTTCGACTTTTGACCTTCAAAGACTTTTTCTATTTCAGGATATGTCAATTTTTGTCTGTCAAATGTCATCCCCTTCTTGTCAGATCCTTGCAATCATGCAAAAATTATTAATCAAACTTACAGGCTTCTGGGACTCCATGGTTATGAGCTTCTATGACTCCATTCTTCTAGGCTTCTAGGTACGTTTCCCACTACCTTTGGTTTATGTCATTCCATAACCCATTTTTTAAATAAACCTATGGAATTCCCACTACCTCACCTCAATGCAATGCCATAACATCTTTAAATAAACCTCTTGGGTTCTGGGTACTTCTTTTATGGGATTCAAAGTACTTACTTTCGCTGATAATAACTTTTGATATAGAGGACCATTTGCAAACTTCCACATAACGTTGGAAATATCATTCCAGTAAATTTCACACTATGAAACTTTCAGTAAAAACTGATTTGATATCTTGAGACATAATCTACTCCAAATTATTGAAATCCCTACGCATCATATACATATTTTTGTGGCCTCTCCACTAACATTGATAGTATGATGATTTTCTACAAAACACTACAACAACCATGGCACTCCCACTAAACAATATGCTCATCAGTGCCTGGGACCAAAAGGCATGACCTGCCAACATGTGCATGCGGGGGTGCATTGGGCTATAGTACGCATGGATATTTAGCATAGGGGCATTGAAAAATGGTGTTTGTTTCCCATTTCTGATGGTTGAGGTTCCCATAGAACTAATTTTGCATTTCACCCCATGCCACCAAGTTTCAAACACAATAACAGGTAGAGGTCATGCAGAGGAGGCCACATGATGACACCACATGCCTCCTAAATGCCTCCAAAGTTTTCAAAATATGCCACCCACCCATTGCAAATTTTTTCCACATGTCTTGTCATGGTCACCCATGACCCAAAACTATGCCACATCACCCTATCATTAGCACTCTTCCTCTTATTACAACCCAGATGAATCCTACATGTCCTTTGGTGCCACAACCACCTTATCTACTACAACATCTCCACATCGACTGCCATGTCACTATGTCCATATCCAATCACCTTCTTAGTGGCTGAGTCGCACCACTATAATTAATTTTCTTGACCTCATGAAGGTTTCAACAAATGCGTTGACACGGAAATCCAACAACTAAGGATACTTCTCATCCAATGGCTATGGGAAACCGTGCACCAGTAATTTTCATGATAGATAATCAAGAAAATGGGTGTTGAGTTAGACATGTGATAGATTATCATCACCTACGTACCACCTTAAGGCCTTCCATGAACATGATCTTGATGATTCAAAATTTCACTACGTCGCCTTTATCATGCACCATTATCCAATGGGAGTTAGGAAATTGTTCTAGGCATGTGTTTTAGGAGAATTTTATATAAATCTAAAATATTTTGGGATCTGTACCAGTCATATAAAAATTTCACATTATATACTCTTGTGGTTTCTCTATTTCTTGGCTAAAAGTATTAATTCCCTAAATTTAACTGAAGAATTTGGTCATCTCCTTCTCATTTAGTAAATTTTAACTATGAACCTCATCCCTAAGCTAAAATAGTTAAAAATTTTGGTTGGTAGTTCCAAGATGCGCATGTTGTGGAAATCCCTTTTCTTAGCTAGCCAACTATCATGGATGTCAATATCCCAAGTATGTGCATGAAATTCACCAATACCATGTAGTTGTTAGCCCAACTTTGGCAAAATTTCTAGGGTACTAGTTTGAATTTTCTTGCAAACCCTAAAGTTCTTTTTGTTGCATGCATTGCCTTCTCTATAGTTTCATAAGGCTAAAATTATGTTTGTACTTCCCTATACTATCCTCTGTCTTACATATGGCACACATGCACATCCACCCCTTAGTCCATTCACTAGCCTCCACTTGCATTCGTCAGCATCATTAGCCATTCAAGCTTCATTTGAAGTGCACACATTTTCAATGGCTACTTCCTCGACCAATGGTACCACCATGGTCCTAGACAAAGGGAATGGGAAGGAATTATATATTTCAAATGAGCTTTCTAAATTCAATGACTTGTTTTTAAACATACATGACATGGGAAAACTATTTAGATGATCATCAAAACCAACAATGTCTTGAAATATGATAACAAAATATATGCATCTCGAATGGTGTATGCCATCCCTCACATGTTTTTACTTTCCCAGAGATTTTTACCTTGTTTTCCAAGAATTATATAATAGAATGGAAAGTATTTTTCTTCTCCCATGATGGCTTAGAAATAATTAAGACCACTACAGAGGCAATTAGCTCGATGAAATTACATAAGTTGGACACATCAGCTTGGAAAACTATGAAGCAATAAACAATAAGAGAAGCCTCAAGAGAGAACATGTCACATCATAGGAGTAAAGGTGGGTGATGCTTAGAAGGCTAGAACCCACAAATGTTTAAGAATTTAATTTAGAAAATTTCTTGGATCAGGGGTTTCAGTAATTAGTGCGACATCCATTTCATGCATAGAATAAATACCAAGGGCGTGGAGCCCTTAAGATAGGAAATAATTCCCTGGCATGCCTTAAACATGCTTCATACGTAAACGATTTATCCAATCATTAGGACCCCTAATCATATGGCAGGAAAGGCGAAAAGTGCTAGAGGAAAGAGAGCTAAGGCCAATTTGACGATTTGGTAGCATTTTCTTTAATAAAATAAATAGGCCCAAGCAAGTGTGTTTGGTAGCATGACTACTTTTTTATGGGAAATGACATGTTGGATTGCATGCATAGAAGGATGAGTTCGAAAATATTTTAGTGCGATTAACCCTTATAACATCATAAATGAGTCGACATCCATTTTAGTGGCAATTGTGGTTGACTTACAGTTAAGAGGAAGATGTATAGTCTTGATTTTGATGGGACCAATGGTTAAAAGGTAGTTTTTAGTAGGATGAACTAAATTTTTGATAAAGGGATTGATGAGTTGTCAATGATTGTTGAGCTCTAGGCTTAGCAGTTAAGCCAAAGTTAAATAGTACTAAAATTAGAAAACCTTAACTAAATTTTGTTAAAATCCAAAATGATAAATAAGCAGGAAAAAAAAAATTTCACTTAGATATTGAGCCCATAATTGTAGATCACATATTGATAACTCAATCCAAACATTTAGAGGAGAAAATTCAACAGGACAAAGGAAAAAATATGAAAAACCATGCAGTAGATAAAATGTCAAGATAACTCAAGTCCAATACCATAAATATCAGTGAAGAATTCTTTAAGATCATAGTTCAAGTAGTAGAGTGATGGAGATTATGATAGATGGTGAGCAAGAAAGAAATTGGTCCAGAGTTTTTGTGAGAGCTATTGGTGCAACATGAGGCATGATGGTGGTCTGCATCAAGGGTGAAATAAAGACCAAAATTGGTATCTGAAAGGTGCTTCGGAGATACATAAAATGAATTATTAATAGGGGTATGTTGAAAAGTAGAGCTTGGAGTTTTTTTTATCAGTTCGAATTTATTGAATGTGTTTTTTTCTCAGTAATAAATGAATTGCTAAAGGTATTAGTGATTGAGAAGATTGTTTTATTTTGAAGGAAGAAGTGGAATTCATTGTCTCTCGTATTAAAATGGAAAAGAGATAAACCACTAAGTGTCTAGCAAGATGTGCTTGCATATTAGGATGTGGTGCTCCTTCCAGTGGTTAGTGGTAAACAATTAAGGTTGTTGATCCATTCAGTTTCATCTGATAAATTAACGAGTTGGAGCTTCTTGTTGGTTGTAGCCAAGGAATTGAAGCAGCAAGTTATATATCTCTCTTCGAATAAACTCAATACCGGTTTTGAAAAAATTACTTGTTATATGTGTTTTCCATTGATACCGCTAATATTGATTCATGTCATGCTTATTTAAATTAATTTTTGAAGTATTTAATGGTGTCTCAATATTCTTTCACAATGTAAAGGAATGTTTAAATTTGTAAAAATTCTAAAAGTACTTATTCACCACCCCCCTAGCCCCCCTCTTAGTATTTTCTTGGTTTCAAACAATAAGTATCAGATAAATTTTACTTCAAATCAGTTTAACAACATGAATAAATATCACAGACCATTGAAAAATAGGAATGGGGTTTTACCAACAAGAAACCAATGTTCATTGGAAAAAAATGAAGTGTTTTAGAAAGTAAGGATAAATACCTACATTCAATCACTTGGAGCTAATGTGTGGGATGTTATGGAAGAAGCATATCAAATTACTCCAACAATGGTTACCAAATATCAAATGTTGGGATTCACGTGCAATGATAAATCGATGACTTCCCTACTTGCTAGCCTACCTGAACTAGAACTTCTAAAAGTAATGGATTGTACATACGCCAAATCTATTTCGGACAATATGAGAAAATTTTTCAAGAGAGACAAGAAGGCAATAGAAACTAAACTCTAGGGTTATTGGAAAGAATTTGAATCTTTAAGCGTTCACGATGATGAAGATATTGCAAATGATTTTTTGAGAGTTGATGAAGTTGTCAACACCATAAGAGGGCTTGATGACAAACTAGATGAAGATATGGTAGTTATAAAAGTGTTAAGATATATTCATGAGTGGTTTAATCACAAGGTGTCATCTATTAAATAAATGATAAATCTAAGCACTCTCACTTTAGAACAACTCCTTCGAATACTTTATTACTATGAGATGGAGATTTATAAAGGAAAATATACAACCAAAGAATCAACCCTTAAAGAAGAAAATAAATGCAAGGATGAGCATGATGATTCATGTTGTGAATATGATCAAGAAGAATCCAATCTTGTGAGGAAGCACAACTTAGGGTGAGAAAATTATAGCCGTAATCTAACTTTTATATGTTTTAATTATGGAAATTATGGTCATTATGCATCAAGGTTTCCTAAAACCAATAATAAATATTATGATCCTAAAGAAAAAATCAAAAAATTCGAAAGAATAGTAAGAAGGCTAAGAAGAGAGGATTTTATGTTCCAAAAGAGATCTCCTCAGAAAGTGAGCCTAGACAATCCCAAGATGAGGAAAAATATGATGATAGACCAAAATAATTGATGATAATTTCCATAGAAAATATGCAAGTTGAGGTTATTTTCGATGATGAAGAAGGAGAAGTAGATATTGAAGGAGAACTGGTAAGTTCTCTAGATTAAATAGAAAGGTTGAGGAAGAAAAACAAAGTCTTGAAGGAGTCTTTGACAAAATAAAATGTTGAGGTTGTGGAGCCATTACCCTTGAAATTAGAATAAGGTAAAAAGATTCAAGAATCCCTAAACCAACAACTAAATGAAATGGTTGAAACATGTGAGAAGTTGAAATGATAAGTTGTGTTGTTGAGGAAGGAGTTGGACAAGGCTAACACACAACTCAACTTTAATCCAAAAATAATTAAAGGAATTGAGGATTTAAATGAGATTTTGGATGGTCAACGTGTCTCTAAATATCATAAAGGTATTGGCTTTGAAGTTGAGTCCAAGACAAAAATTTAATTGAAATGTAGAAATGAAATTAACTTAGTTCCACTAACTAAAGAATGTCCTGCGTAATGGAAAACGGGAGACATGAAACCCAAGAATCATGACCGTAAAATTTAAGAACAAAAAAAGAAGAACGTTGGCCAAGAAAATCAAACTGCTTGGAATTTATCCAAGTGTATAGGACAACCTTGCACGTAGAATGATATTTCCCTAGGGTATTATTTCACATGCACTAACTATGGCCACAAAGAAAAAAATTGTAGAGTTAGTATTTCTTATAGGAAAATTAGATTTAGAATAATATTTCAGCAAAGGTAGAGCAGGCAAGGGACACTAATTATTTTACTCCTATGAGTTTTCAGGTACAATATTTTAAGTGTTGAAATTTTGCGAATATAGAATTCAACTGCATTGTTAAGGAGAACATGACAGAGTAAGTAATTGAGAAAATTGAACAATAGACCAACACCTAGAAGAAAACCAAGAAATATGACCAATCTAATATTTATTTGTATGCTCAGAATGGTGGGAGCCAATGGTATGTGGATAATGGATGTTCCAGGCATATGTAAGGAGATAGAAACATGTTTTTAACATGAAAACTATTTGGCAAAGGTAAAGTGACTTTTTTCAACAATGATCTTGACAAAATGATTGCAAAAGTTGTCGTTAGTTTATCAAATTCCAAAGGTAAAGTAAAAAAAAAATTACATGTTGATGGGATGAAGTATAGCCTACTTAGTGTATCTAAAGTGTGTGATCAAGGATGTGATGTTATTTTAAAAGCTAAAAATTTTCAAATCAAGCACACAAGTATAAATGAGTGAGATTTTCAGGTTGTAAGAGCATACAATAATATCTATCTGGTCAAAGATAAGAGAAAATGGTGTTGATTATCAAAGCTCAATTAAATTTAGTTATGACACAAAAATCTTGGAGATATTAACTTTGATCAGATATTCAAGATAATGAAAAATAATTTATCGAGGATTTTCCAAGGATTTAAAAAATAGAGAATACAAATTGTAAATCTTGACAACTCGTAAAGAAAGCTCGAGTTCCATTCATGGAAAAGGATGACTCATGATAGAAATCATTACAGCTGGTACACATTGATCTGTGTGGATATGGGTTACATTCCTCAGATATAAATATGAAGCTTTTGATAGATTAAAGAGTTCAAAGCCTTAGATGAGAATGAAACTAATTGTGAAATCAAAATAATAAGGTTTGATAATGGAGGTGAGTTCACTTCAAATAAATCTGATGACTTATTTAAAAAAAATGGAATAAAAAGTTAGTTTAGAATAACATAAACTCCTCTAGAAAATGGTGTAGAAAAAAGAGTAAACAATTCAATACAACAGTTAGCCAAAAAAATCATGACTAAAAGAAATATTCAGAAGAGGTTATGCATAGAATTTATTGAGAAAAATATATTTATCCTCAACAAAGCTCATTTTAGACCCAATAGTGACAAAACTCTCTATGAATTGTAGTATGGAAGACTTGGAATAGTTGAGCACCTTATAGATTTTTGTATAAAATGCTACATCAAGAAAAATGATGAAAAAATTTGCAAGTTCAATGCCAGAGCAGATGAAGGCATTTTCCTAGGATACTTAGACAATATCACATGATAGAGATACTAAAATAAATTCACCAAGAGGTTCATCGAATATATCTATATAAAGGTTGATGAGCACGTTAATTAAGAAGAGAGAGATCCCATAAAAATTAGCGTTGATGAACTAGTGAGCATTAGTGAGGAGCATGATGAGTCACATGCAGAAGAAAATGATGAAGAACCCTTTAGTCCTGAAGTTAAATAACTTGCAAGTTATGTATAAATATACCATGCAAATGATGAGATCATTGGCGAATTAAATTATGGAGTGAAGATAAGAAGGAATCTGCTAAATTCCCTCACATAGGCACATGTTTCTTGGATGTCCATGGAGGAACAAAAATATGTTGTTCAAGACATTCAACATCACCATTGCTTAAAGGAAATGAATTAAGAATTGAATCTAATAGATAAAAATCATACTTGGGAGCTTGTTCCAAGTCTTGCTAACAATAATGCCATTGGAACAAAGTGGGTTTCTAATATTAAATTAAAATAACCATGCAGGAGTGGTACGAAACAAGGCTAGGTTGGTATGCAAATGTATGCTCAATTTGAAGGCTTAGATTTTGATGAAACTTTTGCTCCTGTTGCTATATTAGAAGAAACAATAATGTTTATTGGATTTTGTTCCTTTAAGAAATTCGAAATCTATCAAATGGATGTCAAGTTTTGTTTTCTCAATGGAGAGATATAGGAGGAAATCTACGTAGACCGTCCAGAAGGATTTCAACTAAAAAATAAACAAAATTATGTTTGAAAACTTAAGAAATATTTGTATAGTCTCAAGCGAGCTTGTAGAGCTTGGTTTTCCAAGATATAAAACTACCTACTCATTTTGGATTCAAAAGAGGTACAACTAAAAAAATCTTATATGTCAAAGTTAAATATATCAAACTCATTGTGGTGGTTGTATATGCTGACGATATCATTTTTTCCAGTGATTCAGATTTTTTATCCCATAAATTTGAATCTAGAATGAATTCAAAGTTTTAAGTGTCCTTGCTTGGAGATATTTACTAATTCCTTGGATTACGAATTTCACATACTCCTACAACAATTTTTATCTCTCAATAAAAGTATCTCAAAGAAGTAATAATTAAAGTTGGAATGGAATAATGGTGTCTAGTGAGAACTCCAATGGTGACATGTCGCAAGCTTAACAATACAGATGAGACAAAAAAAGTGGACCAAACTTTATATAGATCCATAATTGGTAGCATGTTGTATTTGATAGCTACAAGATGAGACATCATGAAAGTCGTTGCTATAGTTATAATATTTCAAGTAGCTCCAAGGTAACGACATATATTTGAAGCCAAGATGATTCTTCAATATCTTGGAGAAACAATGGACTATGGTATGTGCTAGCCTAATGGTAAATATTATTGATTAATTGTTTATAATAATGTTGATTATGAAAGCGATCTAGACGATTTTAAAAGTACAAGTGGAGGTGCTTTTTTCTTCAAGATTGTCTAGTCTCATTGTTTAGCAAGAATAAATCTTCCATTTCTTTATCTACAGTCCAACTAAAGTATATTGTAGCAACTTCTTTTTTCACTCAACTATTTTGGACGAATAAAACCTTGCCTAATGTACAAGTGTTCTATGATCAACCTATTGCCATTATTTGTGACAACTCAAGTGCAATACCCATGTCCAAGAATCTAGTTTTTCACTTCAAAACAAAACATTATATAATCAAGTATCATTTCTAGAGGGAGCAGGTTGCAAATTAGGTTGTGAATTTGGAGTATGTTTCTACTAACGAACAAGCTGTGGATATTACCACTAAGCCACCTCCTAGAAAATAGTTCGAGTATTTGAGGCAAAGATTGGGATTTGTTCCTCATGCCTCCATACACTACACCTTTTTTTAAAAGGAAGAAAGGCAGTTGTTTTATTTTTAGCATATAAAGGTGAAGCTTCCAGGTCCACATGATCAACAAGATAGAGAAATATTATTAACAAAATGATTATGGTGATAGGGGAGTATTGATCAAACAAAATGGTAGAAGAAGAGATCCATAGTGAAAGGAGAGGTTTGAGTGATAAAAAAATGAGAAAAAATAGAAGAAGAAAAGAATGAAATAGGTACATCACATGGGGAGTAGCACTGAAAGGAGAAGTTTGCAAAACTCAAGGGAGATAGTTTAAGCTGATAGTTTTTCTAATTATGTTTTTTTTTATCTTGGTGTTTCCATCAATGCCAAAGGGGGAGAATGTTTCAAATATGTTGTTATTGATGTAAAAATATAACAATAGGTGGCACAAGGGTCAGAAAGATGTCTCATGGAGCAAGTTCCAGGAAAAATAAGAAGGTTCAATATGAAAAATGATGCAGATAGTTTGAAGGCATTTTTAAGACAGAAGATGAGGTCAAAGACCACATCAGACCCACCCAACGGGAAAGTTATTTCAAACATATTTTCATCGGTATATAGGAGTCTCAAAAAATTCCATAGATAGACAGATAAAGCCATTCAAAGATGGAGTTCCAAAATTAAAAGATAAGAAGTGAAATCCCAGAAGCCCATAGGTTCAAAAATTCAGAAGCCCATAATAAAAAGTAGTCATAATAGCATGCCCAACAACCTAAAATCCCCCAAACCCAGTAAAACGAAACCCTAAAATCCTATAACATTTTTTTAAATGAATTTCACAAAATCATTGGTATTGAGGGCTTCTAGCATTAGTTTGGTAATAGTTCACTTCAGACATAGAACCATTCACAAAGGAAATCACTTCCAAAACCAAGGATTGAGGGACCCTTTCTCTCTCCTCTAGAAAGACAAGTGGTAGCATATGATTTTTTCGAGGTGACATCAGAAAACTACCCATTGGGAGTGGGACATGTCAACATGGAAAAATATGAAGCCACAACAAATCAAAGAAGATTCGAGAAATCACATATTAATATGGATAAGTAAAGGTGGGCCATGTCTATAATCCCATATCTAGTAAATTTTTAAGAATTCAATTTAGAAATTTTTTGCGATGAGGGGATTCATGCATTAAAATTGGCATCCATTTAGTGCATAAAATGAATTCCAAGGGTGTGAATCCATTAACACAATAAATTATCCCTCAACACGCCTTCAATAGGCTTAGCCCCTAAAGGGTCTAGCCTATGGTAACAACACTGTTGGAAATTGGGTTCAACGCTCCCCATGGAAAATGTTTCAATGTACAAGGGAAAAATGCAAAGTTCACGCAGAGTGATTTGCCAAAGATCTAGAGGAAGTCTAGAAAAACCAAGATTTGGTCATAACCCTGTGTTTTTAGTTAAGGCTACGCATTCGATATGAATTTGATGTGCATGTGATTCACACACACCAGAGACACTACACAAACAACTTTGAGCTACTACACATAAAATTATGGCGCTATGATTGCCTTCACACGCTACCATTTCACCTATATGCTAACCTTCAACTTAGAAACTGACAGAGTGATCAATCTCTAAATCTAGGTTGGAATTTGACCCTTGATAGCAAGTTCTGACTACAATTGACAAAAAAATCTACGTTCAAATCCGACTTAGGAAATTTTTTTGAACCTCGTCTAGTAAATAGATAAACCAAATCTTGATCCCAAAGCTAGAACCTTGACTAGTTCAAATCATCATTGTGTTTCCTCCTCAAATGGATTTGATGTTCTGCAACTTTGAAAAAAAATCACAACATATTCCTTTCTGTACAAGAGTGAGCCAATAGAACTTGAGCACTTTGCATCTTCTTACACTTCCCAAAGTATTAACAAAAATATTCGCAGTTTCAAACTTCAATTCGAATCAAATTCATAACAAAAAAAAATACTAGTCATGTCGCTACTGTGTATACTCTATTATAAAAAGAACCAAACAAACTTGATCTATTCATAACATTAATATATTATACACCAAATCATGCCAGAATAAGTTCAATCAGGAAGTTTAATAAAACTCTGATTATTTTACACCACAAAGGGATGATCAATACACTTAGCAATAATGTCACACTTTCCTCTCGTTTTGGTGTCATGGACCTTCTCTTACTCATACTACTCACTATGTTCCACTCACTATCTACTTTCTATCCAATCCAACCACACATTCCTTCAAGGCATATCGTATTTAAAATCAAAGGATTCTAAACTAATTTTAGTTCATATCCTATAAAATCGCCTTACCAATATCCTAAAATCCCTCAATCAATCTCCAAGATATATTTCAGCTCCATAAAATATGCATGTAAATTCTAACACCTTATACCTAAAATGTTGTCACACATTCAAGAATAATCACAAATTTATCATCATTTTAATAATTAAAATGTTAGGGAATCTATCCCTTCATAAAATAAAAATTCCCCTTAGGTTTCTTCAAAAAATGAATTTATGGAGTAGGATGCTCCTGCATCATACTCCCAAGGAACAAAATGTTCCATGATCTCCTAATCATGAATTGTTGTTTTTGAAGTCATCCTAATTTCAAAACCTTATGTTGTTTCTCACCACTTGCTTTACCATATTGTTGTTGCCTTGTATATGTATGCATTCCTCTTGGATCCCGATTCTTAAATTTTCTTTCTGCAGTCATCTTTCTCTTACTTGCATTAACAATCACCTGCTTGTTGTTGCTTTTTTCTCCCTATTATCCACTTGAAATATTTTGTTTCCAATGTTGTCTTATTTATCTCTACATGTTGCTGATATATGTGTCTTCGGACTGAATAATTTACTCCTTCACAAGATATCTTACACTCAACCAATTTCTTTCTTAAGGTTCCAAAGATAAAACCTTGCTCAATGCACATTTTATCAATTGTTTTATCTTCTGCTTCCACTATCAACATCATGGGTTTCCTCCAAGAGGTTATTTTATGATCATCATGAATATCAATCCACAATTCATTGGAAGAAGTTATAATATACCATTCCTCTACTTTTCCCATTGTCCACACATCCAATGCTTTATGTGGAAGTCCTTCATCTTCAAACCTTCTTAACTTCTTGCTTGGTATGAAAACATAAAACCAATCACTTGAATGTTGATTTTCAATTGTGAAAATTTTCTCTTGAATTTATTCATCTTGAAAATTTATCTTTTCATTCACGTAATATTTATTTGCACTGTTAACTTCTACACCAAATATTTTGTCTTCACCTCCTTTTGGACTTGTGAACAAATTTTGTTCAAATTCTGCCATGTCTCATTTTCTATAGTCCTCTTTGGATTCAATAGTACCCTGCATAAGAGTTGTTAAAATTATGATTTATTCATCCCAATTTCCATCCTATTTGGAAAAATACTCTTTGTGCAAACCATCAAATAAATTTTTCTCTAAACCATGAAAAAATTTAAAAATCAAATATTTCATGATCATCATGGTCATCTGGCAATGATCATACACAATTACATCTTAAAAATTTGGATATTCCTACTGCAACTAGTTCGGAAATTTAAAATTTGAATTTTCTTCAAGCCTATCCCTTTGATCTCTGTCAATATGTGGAACATTTCTTCCATTCTCAAACCTATATTTACAATTCTTGTCACCCTGAAGCAATCTTTTCCATTCAGCCATCAATGTTCCAACCTTGTACTCTAAGAGAATTTCTAGCGTTTTCTCCCACTTTCCTTCATAAACTTCCAAATAATATGATTTCTTTGACCATTATCTTTTCAGATGCTCCATAGAAGGTTGATTTCATCCATATTTTGTACCTTCACATTCAAACATTTTGGAGAAATCACAGTCTTCCTAATATTCCTTCGGCTCATGCTCAATTTCCAACGTACATTTCCCTTCTCTTTGGATACAACTTTCTATTACATGAGCTTCTTCTTATACCTGTTGTCCATCTTTTGCAGCTCTCTGATCATAATCGAAAATCTTATTTCCATTGCAATTTGATTTCTGTCACAATTAATTATTCGTTTTATGTAAACCTCTTCATGACCTTTCAAAGCATAGCCATATTGTGTCCTTCCTTGAGAAATTTCTACAAATTCTTCTCCATAATTGTCTTCATAGGTTAGTCTCCTTCTTTTCAAGATTGCATGAGATAATAATATCTCTTATTCCTTGGGTCCTTGGATTCTTCCAAGTGTTTGACTCTTTATAATTTATTTTCCATTAACAAAATTGTCTTGAGCTGCACTCTCCTTATAAGGCCTTCCTTTACCATAATTTCACATCTGCAAGACATACATTGTCTCCTCCTTTTCCAGTTTCCAATAAATCTGAGTCATACAAATAACTTATTTAGAATTATTTAGATAAAAACTTAATAAAAAAATGTACAACCAGTGAATTATACCTCCCATATTACTCATGTTTTCACAAAATTGTGAAATTTTGATCTGATTTCTTTTATAACCTTCTTCAAGGTTGTCTTCATGCCTCAAGGTTGAACTTCCATCTTCTAAAACAATCTTTTGAAACTGTCCAGATCTAGAATTAGCTACCCCTTGTAGTCCCTTACAAGCATAGTCCTTCTTTTCTTGGACTGTTGATCCTTCCTCCATTTTTTGCATTTGTTCAACTCCATTTTCTTGATCTTTACTACCCCGAATTTTGACACTCACAAAAAAAATTAGTTTCAAATACATTACAATTTCCTTCTTCACTTGATGTCATCAACATCTCCTTTCTATGTTTCTCCAAGCACACCATTATACCATTACTCTCAGCATCATCCTTTCCTGGGATTTGTCCTTCTTTAGGTTCACAAAATTAAAATTCTTCTCTATGTTTACTTCTACTCGTTTTTTTTCCTTCTTCATCCAAATATTAATATTTTGCATCAAATTCTTGGAAAATAATCTCATAACAAGCCAGTTTACTCTTTTCCTTACATTCACTCCATATTTCAGATCCTCTCTAATCTCCTTTTGTAGCTATTTTTCCAAATGATTGAGTTGTTCCCTTAACTCAACCATCACCCTATCAATTTCTTCATCATCTACTCTCCTTTTCCAATATGTTTTGGCATCTTCTTTCCTCTTTCTATGGCTTGCTTCTAAGCCTTTCCTCTGAGTCTTTGGAGTCATTCCACCTTTCCTCCTGTGAAATTTCCATGTCGACTTGGGAGCTACATTAAAGCCTTTCTCTTGTATCCAGACTCAATTACTACTACACAATCCCCTATCAAGATTCGCTCTTGTTCTTGATCTCATGGGATCACTTGGTACTCTTTCCTCTAGAACCCTTTTGAGCATTCTCTTACTCTTATTTGTCTTATACAATTCTACTCCCTCTCTTCTTCTTCTTATTGTATGGATGCCACAATTCCCTTGTCTGCTACTACCTGCATATACACATTAGTATTCATCAAAATTAACCACTTAAAAAGACCTTATTTCCATGATATTGTATTTTCTCACTCTTCCCTTAGATGGAATGATCTCAAATTTTACTTTTCCTCAGTCTTGAGGTACCTTCTGCTAACTCTCCTATGCAATTCACTACACTCTTCTACAAATCCACTGCTAGAACTTCACCTTTGCACTAAAAATTCAATCTCCATGCACAAGTTTCACTTATACTGTCTCAAAGAGAATTACATGCTTTGTCCCCAATTCAAATATCTCCCTCTTGAATATTTTTGTATTCTTTCCACTGTCCTAGTCATATTTTAACCTGCAACATATAAAAATGCTTGTTCCTCAATGCCAAAACGAGCTGAATTAAGCCTCCTTGATCATATTTTAGAGAAAATCCTGGTCATATACCAAATGATGGCCAATATGGGCTCTATTACCTCTAGATATACCTATTTTCTCTACAGAAAGGGTTCCATATTGGATAATAATAAAAACCAAATATGTAACATATAATCAATTGGCGGGGTTTGAATCTAATAAAAAACCCTAGATCTGTATTGGCCCTTTTTATTTTAACAAAAGATAAATTTGCAACAGAACTTTTCATTGCTAGAACTGAATATGTTATTAATCCCATTCGCAAATGCTTCATTCAAACTAGAGATTGACCTTCCATTTCTGGAAACACGTGAATGCTCCATCCAAACAACAGATTATACTTTCATAAACAGAAAACCATTCTTTATGCCTTTATTAAAGATTGAAACTCTCTCGAACCTTTTCCATCAATCTTATCATAGAATTGAAGCTCTCTTGGAATTGGTTTTATCAATTTGGAGGTTGATGGAGCATGTTTCAATGTACAAGGGAAAAATGTAGTGTTCATGGAGAGTGATTTGCGAAATATGTAAAGGAAGTATAGAAAAATAAATATTTGTTTATAACCCTACATTTTCAGTTGAGGTTGCACATTCACTGTGCATGTTTTTCACACGCACCATAGACGCTATGCAAACACCTTCAAGGTGCTATGCATAATTTTTTTGTGGTATCCTTGCCTTCGCATGCTATTGTTTCACCTATATGCTTACCCTCACCTCAAATACTGACAGAGTGATCGATCTCTAGATCTAGGCTGGAACTTTGACCCTTGACAACAAATTCCAACTACAATTGATAGCAAACTCTACATTCAAATCCAACTTAAGAAATTCGGTTGAACCTCATCTAGTAAACATATAAGCCAAAGCTTGATCCCGAAGTTAGAACTTTGACTGGTTCAAATCATCATTTTGTTTCCTCCTCAATGGGATTTGATGCTCTGCAACTTAGAAAAAAATCACCACATATTCCTATGTGTACAAGAGTGAGCCAATCTGACTTGTTCACTTTGTAGCTTCTTTCACTTCCCAAAGTATTAACACAAAGATTCACAGTATCAAATCTGAACTCGAATCAAATTGATAATAGAAAATAGTACTAATCCTATCACTAATGTGTATACTATATTATAATAAGAACCAAACAAACTTGATATATTCATCACATTAATGGATCATACACCCAATCACACCAGACTAATTTCAATCAGGAAATTCAATAAAACTCTGATTATTGTACACCACCAAGGGAGGATCAATACAAATAGAAATAATGTCATGCTTCCCTCTCCTTTTGGTCTCATGGACCTTCTCTTACGCACACTTCTCACTCTCTTCAACTAACTATCTACTTCCTATCCAATCCAATCATGAATTCCTTCAAGGCATATCATATTTACAATGAAAGGGTTGTGAAATAATTGTAGTTCACATCCTATAAAATCTCCTCACCAAAACCCTAAAATCCCTCACTGAATATGCAAAAGATATTTCAGCTCCATAAAATATGAATAGATCTTCTAACACCTAAGACCTCAAATATTCTCACACATTTGAGAATAATCAGAAATTAATCATCATTTTAATTATTAAAACAATTACGGAATCTCTCCCTTCATAAAATAAACCTTCCCCTTGGGTTTCTTAAAAAAATGAATTTATGGAGTAGGGTGCTTCTTCATCAGAAATACCTTAGGAAAATGGTTCACTAAATTATTTTTGATGGTGAAATTGAGTTTTCCATGGAAAATATTATCCTACATGGTGTATTTTGATCCACCTAGTAAGAAATGGCGATGTGAACACTTTTTGGGTGATAACACTTCAACTCACTGAACAACTTCTATTGGGACTGATGAAAAAAAAAAACTTTCACTCTACCCTTAGAAACTTGACTTAAAGGCCAAGTTATATGAGATAATCCCAACATGAACCTCTAATAAAAGTTGGCAAGGCCCAAAAATCTATGAACATCTCTTTGAGTGGTCAAGGCTGACCAATCTCAAATGACTTGGATCTTAGCCGAATCCATATGCATGCCTTTTTCATCAATGATGTAACCCAGATGTTGCATCTCTCTGATGCCAAAGGTGCATTTCTCCAACTTGGAGCATAATTTGTGCTGTCACATGCTTTGAAGGACCTGCCAAATCTATTGCAAGTGCTCTTCCCAATTCTTGTTGAAGATGAGGATGTCAACTAGTTGTACAACTACGAACATGTTGGTAAAGGGCCACAACATGTCATCCATCAGCCTCATAATATTTTTTATGGGCACTTTTCAACCTAAAAAGCATGACCAATCTCTCAAAAATACCTCCTTATATTTGAAGTCAATCTTCCACCCATCTATGGGTTCTATTAGAACCTGGTGATAGCTAGACTTTAAATAGATATTATTGAAGTGCATGACCCCCTTGAGCTAATCAAGAAGGTCATCAATCCATGGGATTAGGTACTTGTTCATGAAAATGAATTTATTTAGTGCCTGATAGTTAATGCAGAGTCTCTAGGTCCCATCCATATTTTGTACAAGTAAATTCCCCCCCCCCCCCCCCCATAAGGTGATGAACTTGGTCAGATTTTCCCTTTTTGAAGCAAATCCTGGATTTGTTGATTTCTTAATTTTATGGAATGGGTTGGCGGTATATTAACCCATTGGTTAGACATGATATGGGGATTATATTGATGGAATTCTTCATGTGAAAGTGAAAATGTACCCATATGGGTGAGGAGATGATGTACCTCTATTCTTCCATGGTATTCTCCACCTGCTTCTGCTATGTGAGGTACCTTTCCTAGGTGCCATTAATGTGGCCATGATCTTCTCCTTATTTTGAGATTCACTAAGAAAGAAAGAAAAAGTTACTAATCTAGGAGATGATCTTGTTTCATTGTTTAGTAGAGCTAAAAGAAAAGGTGGTAGGTGGGGCTACCTTCGGTATCCTTTATAGCTTATTTCCCAAAGTGATAATAATAGCACAAGACCTAGACTCATACACAACATGAAGCTTCCCAAAGTATGGTTTGAATAATAGTACATCACAAACATCGAGAGGAGCATTACAAAGTTACAAAATATTAACATTATTTTTTGATTCATATCTCTTGATAACTTCAATCTATTTGGTGTAGCATTGGAAAATCATTACAAAGCTGCACAAACATTAGTTTTCTATCCATTTCTCTTGATAACTTCAATAAATTTGGTTTAGCATTGGAAAAAAAATTACAGTCAGATATTGATGAGTTTTTATTTGTTAAATTGACAAAAGAAATCCATATTATTGGATTGTGAATATAGGAAATATAAGTAATTTAACAAAATAAATCCATATTATTGGATTGTGAATATAGGAAATATAAGTATTTTAACATATAATATCAATATTAGTTATGAGGATTAAATCTTGCAAAATTTGTTCTTATTGTTGCTTTGAATAGATTATTTTCATGGAATAGAACATATTTTCCTTCAAATTATAGGCAAATCCTTCAATGAATTTCCAAGTAAAAAAAAAAAAGTAAAACATTATATAAAATAATATTACAAAATTTTACATTTATATTAAATACAATTTCTTATGAATTAATAAAACTAATTTAAATATTGTTTGTTTCTCTAACAACTATTTTATTTTATTTTACCTTTAATTTTGATGATTTTTATACCCTCATTTTGATTATATATATATATATATATATATATATATATATATATATATATATATATATATATATATATATATATATATACTCTTAAGATTAAAAGAATTGGAGAAGAATGATCCACATTATCCATAGTGTTATAGGAAATCCATCCATGAGAATTTAAAGTAGTGTTATTTTTATTTTAGTGTTTTTGGAGTATCATGTTTATTTTATTAAAACAAAATTAAATAATATCCTAAAGAAATACATATAAAATCTTGTAGTACACTGTAAAATATTGAGAAATGTCAATTATAAATATAAAAGTCTTATTTTCCACTATTTCTAGTGATGTGAATACTTAGATTTTAACATAATATTTAATTATACAATATTTGTTTGGATTACAATTTTTATTTATTTTTTAATCTTGGAATATATATTTCATAATTTAAATTTAACCATCCTAGATTCATCTTAACCCTCGATCTATAAGTCCTAAGAGGGATCAAATCTCTTGAGGTGAAAACTTGTTTTTTGAGTAAAAATATTGAGGAAAGGTTTTCTCCTTGAGATATTTGATCGCTCTCGACGCTGGATAGATCTACGGTTAAGAGGGATATAGGCTGGTTATATATATATATATATATATATATATATATATATATATATAGTATCTACGTTTCCATTTCTTATTCTTCTCTCTATCTCACCCCCAAATATAGACAGTCCCTCTCCCCCTTGCTTCCACTCCCATTCTCTCTCTCTTCCCTCTAACTCTATCACTACCTCCCCCGTCTTTCTCTTCCCCTTCTCTCCCAGTCTCTCTCCTCTCCTCTTCTCTCTCTTCCCTCCTATCTACCTCAATCTCTCCCCATCGCTCCCTTGTCACCCCCTCTCTTTCTGCACCTCTATCGCTCTCTATATGTTTTCTTTCCTCCCTCTCTCTCTCTCCCTCTCTCTCCCACCTCATTTTTTCTCTCTCCCCCCTCTCTCTCTCTGTGTGTTTTTTTCTCTTTTCCCTCCCTCTTTGTCATTATCTCCCCCCCCCTCCTCTCTCTCTTAAATTTGATTCCACAATATTTTGTTTAAGAAAATATCTAAATTCAAAAAAATCATTTGGTTGTGAAATATTAAGCATATGTTTTGGATCAACCATGTCAAAGAAAATGCAATAATGAAAAACTTAAAACAACCATGCACTATCTTTCCTATATTATTATTGTTAGTCAATTTGTTTGTTCTCATCACTTTGATGCTTAGTTGTGATGAATTTATGTTGCTTCTTAGTAATATTATTTATATTGTATATATTTCACATCTTTATATATAAAATTATTCTAATTTTTAGTTTATTGAAACTTTGATTTAATTTCTATGGGAATATATGATAGAGGGTTTATATATATCTGAAAATAATGATAACATTTTTCCTTTTTAGAATTAATTAAAAAAATGTCATAAAATTAAATTAAAATAAAATATTTTAAAATAGCTTGATTGTGAAATAAGTTATGGTTATTGGCCATGTGGTATTGATAAACCATGGTGTTGACCCATGATATTAGAAAAAATCCTATTGACATGCTAATAATATCAACCATAAATTAGGGCTGAATTTCGATGATTAAGAATCATGTCATATTGTTATAAAATATTTCCATTGTGAAGGAAGTGACATTGTATTGGCCCATGGCATGTTAACAAAACATGTTCACAAGTTAATAACATTTACATATAACAAATTGACTTTAACTTTAAACTTTTATTATTTATTGAGCCAACATTTAGATGTTTAGAGGTTTTATATTAATTTTAACATTTTATTTATTACTTTTAACTTTCTTTATTACTTTTTTTTTAATAATTTGTTGGACATATAAATGTTAAATGTTAAACATTTATGCTTGATAAGTAATAAGCGGAAAATCTTTAATAGTGATAAAAAAAAGGTTTAGGATTTAATGCATTTTTTCTTTTAAATTTAATTAAAAAATGATGGTCATATAATTAAATTAACATAAAATATATATAAAATATTTTTGACCATATAATATGTTATGGTTTTAGGGTAAGTGATAATCATAAGCCTTGGTATTGTAACAAAGTGGAAGTTTATGTATAAGTTAAGAGTCTCCATGATAAAGTGGAAGGAATTTCAGGGTTAAGAATGTTGTTAGGATTGAGCATTTCCATCACCGTAAATTTAGAAAAGCTGTTGGAATTGAGAAAAAGACGTGTTGGCTCTCATTATTGGATCACATCTTTGTGCTCTGAGTAGGGCTCTTTTTTCCTCTCTTTTTATTTTAGCTAGGTTTATGCTATATATATACTTATTTATTATTAGAGTCATTTAGTAGGTTTGATGTCTTTTAGGTTTCTTCATTTATTTTCTTAAATTATAATTATATATTTTAACTAATATTTCTAATGTTCACCAAGTTTTAGTCTATATTTGGTATTTTCTTTCTTTTTTATTTATACGACCATTTATTTATTTATTTTTATACATTTATTTATTGTTATTTTTTTACTTAGTCTTTATTTATTATTTTATTATCTTATATTATTTTTATGATGGTGTTTAATTATTTTTATTTTATTTATTGGTTGGTTGGTTGTTTTTATTTGAGCATTGATGGTGTTTGTGATTTTCAATGTCTAATTTTATGGATTTTATTTTATAAAATGTGTAGTATTTATTTTAATATTTCTTTAACTTTTATTTTTCCATTTAATATAGGTATTCAGTGCCGGTTCTAAAATTTCTTATGTGATTTAGCTGAATATTTATTATACTATGATATGGATCACAAAAATTTACACTCTCAAATGTTGTTACATGTTTTTTTTTAATTTTATGTTTTTTTTTTAATTGATGGTAATAATAATTGAAAATAAAGTTATATTTTAGATAATTTTAATAACTTTTTAAAAATTTAGCAAAGATCAATGTTATGTTTTGATGAGTATAATGGATGAATCATTATTTACATTTACCAACCATTTAATATATATGACTGCACCGTATTAGTAATTATTAATATTATAACTTGTATTATAGCATTTTCCTTGCTTATTGCATAATTAAAATTAATGTATTTTCAAACCCCCTCGCCATGAAAGTCTTCAAATCCTATTCCCTTTTTAACATCTTTGTTTTACTATTTTGAATTTGTTGAGAAAGTCTTCAAATCCTCTTCCCTTTTTAACATCTTTGCTTTACTATTTTAAATTTGTTGAAACTTTGTTGTTTTCCTACTAGAGACCACACCCTTATTATGAAATTTGACTATTTATTCCTGTTTTAAATATTTGAAAATAAAATTTAGCTATACAAGAATTGACAAATTGTTGTTATGAGAGAATTATTATAAAATTAATACATGACATAAAATTATATTATAAAGAAATAACATTAAATTAGTGTTGTTATGAGAAAATTATTATAAAATTAATACATGACATAAAACTATATTAAAAAGAAATAACATTAAATTAGTGTAATTAAAGATATATCACTTTTTTTTAAATATATTTTATTTAAATGAAAATTAGACCTTAAATTTAATCTAGCATAAGTTTAATTTAAAGGAAATATATTACTTATATTAAATCACCAACTTTGTTATCCTATCCTCAAACATGTCTCAATTGTAATTGTAACGGATAGGGATGTGCATGAACTTTAATAAAAAATTTAGATTAACCATACATCATGAGTTTAATAACTTACCCAGATGGAAACGTTTTTCTATGTTCATTCAAATAATTTTGAATCTGAATTTGAATAACGGATTAGAAAATTGGGTGAACCGTTGGTCGCCAAGGAGAATAATATGCGAGGGCAACCACCACCATCTAGCAAAACGGTCCAATTGAAATTTAGTGGAACAGCTTCTAATTTTTAATTTTTAAGCTGAACGTGGGAAATGTGTCACCGTTTTAGTGGAGAAAACCACTAAAAGGTTTAGTGGAACAACGTCTAATTTTTAAGCTGAACGTGGGACACGGGTCATCGTTTCAGTGGAGAAAACAACTGAAAGCCAAAGCCTGCTTTTTATCCACTACTTCCATTCTGGAAAGATAAAAATGATCGAACCTGTCCCGAGATTTTCTTGAGCTTTCAAATTATGTGATCAGGTGTTTGATCTGCGGGACTGGCTATTCTTTCTGTAGTTCTTCGCGACTGCGGCTATTCTCTGTGGTAGTTCTTCGCTTCTCTCTAGTAGGTTTTCGCTTTTTTTCTTTTTTCTAGACTCTAGTTGTCGATAGACTCATTTAGAAATTTGTTTGAAAACTAAAATCAGAGGATTCTTCTCTCGCACATGTTCTTGTGTTGTCTCGGTGTATGTGTGTTGGGCTATGTGTATTGTGTGTGTATACTACAGAGAGGAGAAGGCATGGAATTGACAGATGGAGATGGCATGAGAGGAGATGGCATGCATGGCATTCGCAGATTTTTAAGTTCTTTTGCTCGATGGGGTTCAGAGCCCGTTTATTTTGTTTTATTTTATCTTTGAGTTTTTATTTTCATTAATTCTAACACTGCTTGGATCCGTAGATGGTGTTTGAGTTCGATTTAAGGATCTGTTTGATCAATATTTAACGGGTAGAGTTTTACAAGATCTGATTCCTCGAGTGCTTTTTTTCATGATTTTGCATTTTCTGGTACTTCTGGTTCTAAAAGCCAAGGTTATTATTAATTAGGGTGTTTTTAAATGTCTCTCATATCATTTTGTTAAACCCTAGTTTTCTTTCAAAGCACAACATAATTGTTTTTGAATTCATAATTTATTTCCTCAAAACTAACTTTACATTGAGGTAGACCTTGTTTCTTTATATTCAAAAACTTAAGCGTGCATCTTGGATTTTATTTTATTTTATTTTTCTAAATGTGTGAATGTGTGAAAAACGTAAACTGCCTGCCATCGCTGAGAAAGCTGAAGTGTGAAGTTTTTCTTTCTTCTCATTTATTTCTACGGCGAGAAAAACAAAGTCTAGTTTCCTTTTTTTAATCCACCTTTGCACTCAAATGGCTCTATATAATGTTTATTGAATTTGATGCAGCTTATGTAAGCAAAATTATTCATACAAGGTGTAGCAGATGCCCGAAGATGCAGCAGATGAAAATGCCCCATTATTTATTTGCGGCTGCTGGTATTTACGATCCTCGAAGCCAGGTTAGTATTAATTAAGTTAAGGTGTTTTTAAATGTTCCGTATATCATTCTTTTAAACATGCAGTTTGTAGATTTATTTTTGAAGTATTGATTATATATTAATTTTATTAATAATTTTTCTTTGGTCGGAACTAATTATATATTATTTTTTTCATAATATTTCTTTCTTTGGAACTAATTAAAAGTGAAGCCTGCATAACTCTTTTGATTTAAATGTGTGAAAAATTTAAACTGCATGTTTTTGCTAAGAAACTTTATCTGTGCAACTTTTCTTTGGAACCATTTATTACAACTCTGAGAAAAACAACATCTAGTTTTTTTATTAAAGGCTACCTTTATAGTAAAATGCCTCCAAAATTGTTATGCAATATTATAGTATATTATGCTTAAAATGTGAATATTGCTATTCGTTTCATATAAATGTCTTTCAATTTTTTTTTATGGCTTGTTCTTTAAGTCGATATAAAGCTTTAGAAGCTAGTCACAAATACGATATTGTTATTACTTTATTTCTAAACATTAAGGTCAAGGTTTTTACAGGCTACTCGTATTTACAATACATGTTACGATATAAGTTAAAGTGGTTTTTTTTAAGTATATTGGTTTTTTTAGAGTGTGATTGATTCTCTATTTATCTTTTCATTAAGAATTTTTAAATGGCGTTCGAGAGAGAGAGTGAGCTTGGCAGTGTGAGTGCGAGATAGTGAAAGAGAATCAGTGTCTAGTGAGAAAGAGAGAGAGAGAGTGTGTGTGTGTCTAGAGAAAGAGAGGGAGAGAGAGAGAGGGAGGGAGAGAGAGAGGAGGAGGAGGAGGGGAAAGATGGAGAGGGATAGAGAGGGAGAGGTAAAGGGAGAGGGACAAGGGACGAGGGTGCGGGGGAGGGAGGGAATGGGTGAGAGGGAGGAAGAGGGATGGTTGCAGAGTGAAAGTGTTGATTTTTGGTGGGTAGAGAGAGGTGGGATGATGGGGCGGAGAGAGAGAAAGATAGAGGGGGAGAGGGAGACAGAGGAGGAGGGGAGAGAGAGGGAGAGGGAGAGCTAGAGGGAGGTGGGTGGAGGAGGTAGATAAGGAAAGGGTGAGAGATAGAGGGAGGAATAGAGATGGTTGGAGAGTGAAAGAATTTATCTGTGGTTGGTAGAGAAAGGTGGGATGATGGGGAGAAAGAGAGAGAGAGAGAAAGGAGAGAGGGAGGGAGAGGAAAGGAGGGAGAGGGAGGGGGAGGAGGAGGAGGGGAGAGAGAGAGAGAGAGAGAGAGAGAGAGAGAGAGAGAGAGATGGGGGGAGAGAGAGGGGAGAGGGAGGGAGGGAGAAAGGGAGAGATAAGGGGAAAGAGACAAGGATATAGGGAGGGAGGGATGAAGGGAGGGAGAGATAAGTAGATAAATACAGAGGGAGGGAGAGAGTGAGAGAGAGAAAGGGAGAGGTAGGGGAAAGAGACAAGGAGGGAGGGAGGGAGAGGGAGAAAGAGAGAAGGAGAGAGAGAGGGGGGGACAGAGGGAGGGAGAGTGGGAGAGAGAGAGGCAGAGAGTGGGGGGGAGGCTAAGAGGGAGGGGCCGAGATGGAGAGAGAGAGAGATAGTGAGAGAGAGGAGGGAGGGAGGAGGAAGGAGGGAGAGAGAGAGAGAGAGAGAGAGAGAGAGAGAGGGAGAGAAAGGGAGGGAGAAAGAGAGAGATAGGGGGATAGATACAAAGAGGGAGTGAGAGGGGGAGAGAGAGAGGCAGAGATATGGGGAGGAAGGGAGAGAGGGAGGGGGCAGGAGGGAGAGAGAGAGAGAGGAAGAGAGAGAGAGAGGGAGGGAGAGAGGGTGAGTGAGAGGGTGGGAGAGAGAAAGGGAGAGATAGGGGAAAGAGACAAGTAGATAAAGAGGGAGTGAGGAAGGGAGAGAGGGAGAGGGGGAAAGAAACACGGAGAGAGAGAGTGAGGGAGGGAGGGATGGAGGGACGAAGGTAGGGAGAGAGAGAAGCAGAGAGATCAAGGGAGGGGGAATGGAGAGAGGGAGAGGGAGGGGGAGAGAGAGAGGGAGAGATGGAGAGAGAGATAGTGGGAGAGATACAGGGAGAGGGAGAGAGAGCGAGAGACATGGAGAGGGAGAGGGAGAGAGATGGAGGGAGGGGGAGAGGGGGAAGAGAGTGGGGGGGGAGAGAGAGAAAGAGACAGAGAGGGGGGGAGAGAGAGAGAGAGTGGCTCGGGGTGAGAGAGAGAGAGAGAGAGAGAGAGAGGTGTGGATAGAGAGAGGGAGAGGGAGAGGGAGGGAGAGGCAGAGGGAGAGAGATGGAGAGAGGGAGAGAGAGAGAGGGGGAGGGAGAGAGAGGCGGGAGATAGAGAGAGAGAGGGAGGGAGATAGAGAGAGAGGGAGAGAGAGAGAAGGGGGCGAGAGAGATAGGGAGAGGGTGGGAGAAGGAGAGAGGGGGAAGGGAGATAGGGTGAGGGGAGAGAGGGGGAGAGAGGGGGGAGAGAGAGGGAGAGAGAGGGAGAGGCAGAGGAAGAGGGAGAGGCAGAGGGAGAGAGATGGAGGGAGGGAGAGAGAGAGAGAGATAGGGCGAGGTTGAGAGAGGGAGGGGGTGAGAGAGGGAGAGAGAGAGGGAGGGAAACACATAGAGAGGGGGAGAGAGAGAAAGGTGGGGAGAGAGATACGTAGAGGGAGGGAGAGGGAGAGAGGGGAGGAAAGGAGACAGGGTGAGGGGAGAGAGGGGGGAGAGAGTGGGGGGGGGAGAGAGATAGAGAGATAGGGAGAGATAAAGAGATGGAGGAGTGAAAGGGAGAGGGGGAGAGAGAGAGAGAGGGGCTGGGGGGGAGAGAGAGAGAGAGAGAGGGAGAGGGGTGGGGATAGAGAGAGGGAGAGGGAGAGGGAGGGAGAGGTAGAGGGAGAGAGATGGAGGGAGGGAGAGAGAGGGAGAGAGAGGCGAGAGAAAGAGAGAGAGGGAGGGAGACATAGAGAGAGGGGGAGAGAGAGAAAGTTGGGGAGAGAGATAGAGAGAGGGAGGGAGAGGGAGAGAGGGGGAGAGAGAGAAAGTTGGGGAGAGAGATAGAGAGAGGGAGGGAGAGGGAGAGAGGGGGGAAGAAGGGAGACAGGGTGAGGGGAGAGAGGGGGGAGAGAGCGGGTGGGGGAGAGAGATGGAGAGTGAGATAGAGAGAGAGTGAGAGATAAAGAGATGGAGGGAGTGAAAGGGAGAGGGAGATTGGGAGGGAGACAGATTGATGGAGAGAGAGGGGGAGGGAGGGAGAGGGCGAGAGAAAGGGAGAGGTAGAGGGAGAGGGAGAGGGAGAGGGAGAAGGACAGGTAGAGAGAGAGAGAGAGGGAGATATGGGGATAGAGAGATGAGGGGAGAGGGAGATGTAGGGGGAGAGAGATGGAATGAGGTTGAGAGGGAGGGAGAGAGGGAGGGAGATAGGGCGAGGGAGAGAGAGGGAGGGGGGAGAGGGAGAGATGGGAAGGGAGAGAGAGAGTGGGAGAGAAAGGGAGAGAGGGGGGAGATAGATAGGGAGAGGGAGAGATATGGAGGGAGGGGTAGAGGGGGGAGAGACGAAGAGAGGGTGAGAGGGAGGGAGGGGGGAGATAGGGGTAGAGAGAGAGCGAGAGCGAGAGGTAAGGGAAAAGGGAGAGAGGAGGAAGGGAGGAAGGGAGAGAGAGGGAGGGAGAGAGGGAGGAAGGAAGGGAGAGAGAGGAAGGGAGCAAGGGAGAGAGGGATAGGGAGAAGGAGAGGAGGAGGGAGAAGGAGAGGTAGATAGACAGAGAGAGGGAGAGACATAGAGGGAGAGAGGGGGAGAGAGATACAGGGGGAGAGGGAGAGGGAGAGGGAGAGAGATTGGAGGGAGGGAGAGAGGGAGGGAGACAGAAAGGGAGATAGGGTGAGGGATAGAGAGGGAGGGGGGAGAGAGAGAGAGAGAGGAAGGGAGAGAGAGAGTGTTGGCTGAAAATATGTTCGTTTAATTTTGTTGTAGTACTTGCCAAACTATTTAATTTGTCTGTCCGAGGTTCATAGGATTATGAGGCACATGCACTATATATGCAGGACCGAAGTGGAACTAATTTAATCTAAATTACTAAAATCAAATTAATCTAGAAAGGCATTGAAACATTAACTAGGAAAGCGGGAAATTGCGTAAGGGAAAAGCAATACAACATGTGAAGAGTTGAATGACAAACAACATATGTGAGCTCACAACAGTAAAGCTATCTCAAATTACATTACAAGAATCAAATAAAAAATCATGAAAGCGTAACAATAAAATAATATGAATCAAAGCTAAGAATCCCCTTCTCCTAATTACAAGACTATCTCTCCAAACTCAAAACTTATCAACTTATATCACCACTGAAATGAAGGGAGAGCACTCTCTTATATACATGAAGAAGATAAGAATCTCATAATAACATATCCACTATTCTCTCAAGCACTCTCAACTACTTTCCCATTATTACAAAATATGATCCCTTTGAATCCTCCACACATCTCTCACATATCTTGGATAAGATATGCTAACCAAATCCTCCATGATCTTCTCCTTAGGAATAGGCTTGAATAATTATCTCCTTAGTATGGTGGAGGAGATATTTGAGAAGTCTCTTGGAATTAATTCTTCAAATATCTCCTACACATTACAAAGCTCACACATTCTTGAGATATATATATAATAACATGTATATTTTCTAATATTTAATCATAAATTCACTTATAATACAAAAATGAATAAAGTGGAAAATAAGAAGGTGAAACCCAAATGTATTTATGAAAATGATATGATGAAAGGTTAATGGGATGATGAAATGTAAGGAATAGTGAAGGGAAAGGTGGATGAAAATATGACATTTTTGAGTCCCAACATCCTCCCCAACTGAACTTGTTGCATGTCCTCATGCAACCATGCATGGATCTCTTTAAGAACATTTGGCATCTGAACTTTGGCTTTACATGATGATGTATTTTTAATAATGAATGTTTCCAGGATATGTGAAAGACATGAGTAACAACTTACATTTTCTTATGGTTGGTTCTTGTGTGACAACCATGAATACAAAGAATGTTGGTTCTTGTGTTAACAACATTCATTTCGTTTTCTGTTCTCTTGCTGCAATAATAATGTAAACACTCACTGGAAATCATAAGCTATCAATGTGCATAAGAAAGCCATTTTGTAATATTCATGAAGTATGCCAATATGTATATTGATGCGTATGAAGCAAAGTGCAACAAAGTATCGTTGGAAAAGAAATGTTGGTGAATGGTAAATGAGATAAAAAAATGGAGTGATAGTGGTGGAGAAATGGAATCATGGTAGCGAATATGTAGTGAATATAGTCCCCCCCCCCCAACTGAATTGGTTGCGTGTCCTTATGCAACTTGACATGGCTCATGAAAGGAAATGTAGCATGGTGAGGGAATTTTCCAAAATATTCAAGTTAGCATATAAGGAATTGCATGATTAAAGATTAGAAAACAACATACCTCTACTTACCCAAGAATGATGAACTATGCAATAGGAATGTAGCTGTTGCTGCTGCTGGATCATGGAAAAGATAAACGCTGAAAGTGGAACTACAGTACTCTGATAGATTAGAATTCATGCTCCTGTAATTGCTGAGGGAGTCATGAAAAAGTGTATAGTCTTCACCTGCTACAAAACTTCTTGGTACAAGTCTAATCATGCGAAAGAATGTGTTGATGTCGAGCATGAAAAGAAATCATTGGATTACCAGCCATTGATGAATGCCGTTAACCAATGCGAGGCAAACTCACCATTGATGTTAATGAGTGCCAAGGTACCTGGGTACATCTTGTGAGATGCGAATAGAGAGGTTGACGTCGAGCCATTTTCAAGATCTGACGATCAAGGGACATTGATGTATTCCCATGATTGTCGGCGAGAGAACTTGCCATTGAGGCATGCAAGTCTCAAGGTACCCACAAGGAAATCTAGTCTATTTCCCAGATAAGGTACTGATTTCGATGGGGCAAGACTTGTTGAAAGGTGGGCCTTAAGGAATCCCACATCAGTCAACACGAGTTTGTACAAAAATATTTGGTAGGACTATAAATGGAAAGAACTCACGGGCAAGCAGTGTGGATCAGCATGGCGAGGAAAACAAGGCAATGTAATCATGGAAAGGGAATGAGTTTTATTCAAAAGTAAAATAGAAGGAAAAAATAAACTGAAAAGGATAAAGGAATGTATGCGATTCAGAAAAATAGGCATGCATGAAGTCGTGAAAGATAAGGTAATGGAAGATGGGCTTCAACACAAGGATGGTCTAGGTGTTTGGAAGGAAAAAGGTGAGTAATCACGACGCAAAAGGATTTTTGTGTAGTGGAAAATGTCATCATATGTGCTGTGAAGAATTAATTCCTTCAAACGTCCAATGATGCATGTTTCATCACTTTTGCATTAGATTGTCTTCAACTCTGAAAACTTAGCACCATTCCTGCATAAAAATAGTCACCTTTGTGTGCCATTTCCATCGATCATTCCTGTATGAAATGACTCAAAAACAAATTAGCTCATTTTCAAGAATTTATGAAATGTCCATTTTTTTAATTATTTTTCGAAGTTACACTAATTGTGGATGAAAAGGGTGTCGCATCATAATGTTGAGCTTTTTGCATAAGCTTCTTGTTGACCTAAACATAACACCAATCTCATTTCACTTGTTAGTATATGCATCCCAACTCTTGCCCACAAATTCACTTTAAAATAAATGATAAAATCTAACATACTTTTATTTCCCCTCAACTAGAAATATTACATGTCCTCATGCAATTTAATCATTTGATTTCGTAATGTTTTTTTCAATGTGTTTTTATTGTTTTGCAACAAGGTTGATCCATAACAATCATTAAAATAAACGTTTGAAAAGGCATTTGTATCTTTTGGGAAAGAATTTGTTGGATTTATGAATGTATATGTAAATGAATGAGGGCAAAAACATTTTTTTTTTTTTAAATAACAAAAAAACAATTTTTTTTTAACTTACTATTTATTTTAAAAATAAATAAAAACAACAAAAATCAAAATTTCAAATCTCTAGAAAAACAAAATTTGCAAAGACTCTGTTACATCTATGCTAAGAAAAGATTTACACTATAAAGAGATATTTCAAACCAGCGTTATCTCTCAATATCCAAAGAAACAACAACTGAAATAGCAGTTTATTTTCTTGGTAAATTACCTCTGCCCAAAACCAATTTGAATGGTTTTTTTTTTACCAGGTGTCCTGAAAATTGTGCATAGTGTTTGCAGCCCATGCTATATAGTGCAAGAAAATCCATCTGTCTCTGTGGGGATTGGAGAGTCCCGGTTCCCGAAACTATGAGTGGTTGAAGGTATGCATACCAATATTATCTGGGCTCATTGATTTTGGTGATGCTACATTTGTGCACATATAATTCAACAACCTAAGGATCCGCCTTCAGGAGTATAGTGAACACATTTTCAGAGTTGCGTCTTAATGCAATCAATAGTGGAATTTTTTTCTAAATTGCTAAATTTGAATCACCGACCCGAAATCTGTGGAGGTTGTGGTCTTGGAGGAAAACTTACAATGTCGATTCCTGGAGGATGATCTGTCCAAAAAATATTCTCCAATCTTAAGCTAGGCAACATTCTCTTCCTCTTCTGACGTTGAAGCCAGGCGCTGCAGCTGTCAAAATAAATTTATTGAGTGAAAGAAATAGGCTCTTGTTGTGTTCTCCGCCTTTGCCCAAATTTAAGCTGCCATCATCAGAAGTATCATCCCATATTTTGTGAAGTCCATTGCATAGGCATCCATATCATCATCTTCATTGTCTTCCCCTTCAAAATCTTCTCCTGAAATCCTTCTCTCTCCATCTCGCCTGTGTAATCTTAATACATGCATAATAACATCAGGCGTGAAAGAGATATATGCCTGCTGCTCTCTCTTACGTTTGTTGGATTCCATCAAATCTTCTAATCAGGAAGTGCGATCAGATTAGGTGTTGTAGGTGACCATATTTTGATGTTTTTTTCAATGCCACTTGTGGAAAGAATAGTTGCATAGGGATGTGGCCCCAGACAGTTAACCACATTTTTGTCTCCTTTCATTAGACGTACTAGCTGCCCCCTTTTTTTTTTCTTCCAAATAAATATTCGTCCACAATCAGATCCACTCACAACATACTCGGTGTTAGCACCAAAAAATTCACACCCTTCACGGTTCGGGCATTCTGATGTCCTTCATAAACCTGAGGTGCTTCCAATTCCTCGGTTATGTTAATCCGGTCATTGCAAATCAGGTGACAAGGTGAGAATGAATCTATTGACTGATCTATTGATCCATCCAGTGATAATTCAAAATGTCATAAACACGAGCATATTCATCAGAACCACCAATAGCAAAACAGTTTGGATTCCTAGGATCTATCACAATTGCATTAAGCCACACAATAGCAGAATTACTTGACTTGTCTACACCGAAAGCAAGGCAGGTAAATAGATTGGTTGGAGTCTGGGTTCTCAAATAAAAACGGTAGACAACTCCATCTTCACCACAGCTGAAGAATATGTGAGGACTTCCAGGCTCTATAGCAAGTTTATGAGCACGGTCCTGGTGCTTTCCTATCCTTCTTGTGTCAACGCGACATCCCTCCCGACCGAAATGGCCATACGCTGCTCTTTTCTGGAAGCTCTTATTGATTTCCAATGGCACATGAAACTTGCGCAAGGCAGCGGCGTTAGGCGAGGTATAATCCATTATAAGTTGCATTATTCTCAGACTGAGATCTCGATGGTGCCTCAACGATTTGAGGTTGTTTGATTTTGTTTGTGTGATTCGTTCAAATGTGGGCCTCAAGGATTTGTTTGCGGGAATTTACAGGATATCAATATAAAACTTCCTCCTCCACAAAATTGAATTGGCGTTATCTCTTCCTTACTTCGTGGACAAAAAGCTTGATTTTCTCAGAAAGCCCGATTTTCTTATGGATTTTTGCAGATTTTGTGTGCTTTCTGAAGGAGCTGCGATGGTGGAGGGAGAGGAGGTGACCATGACATAAGAGAAGGTGCATGAAACTACTTAATACCAGTTTTTGATGGTCACAATCGTGCTCGAAATTTCTTTGAAGTTGAATAACAAGTCGACTAGTGGTTTTTCAACAATATGCGGGTATGGCCCTTGGCACTCATGGAGCTCAGGAAAATTCCTTTTGGAATTTCCCTTGGCACTCAGTCACATCGTTACCATAGGTTTGAAGGCACCAAGGGGAGACAACAGGCGGAAGCACTAGGCCATGGTCAATTTGCATTTAAATAACACGACTCAAACATACAAGCGTGAATGCAAAAGAGGCTCAACCCAGGTCCTATAGAAAATGAATGTGACCAAGTTGTAATGTTTAAAGGGCTCGGTGGGAAGGACAGGGAGTTAGCACAACCCTTGGACACATGGCACCCACAGGATCATGACCTTAAGTTTGCGTTGGTAGTAGGTTTAATACTCAGCCTTATGCATTTGTCTTTGCGTTTTTTTTTTTAATTTAATTTTTTATCTAGGTTTTTTTTATTCGATTTTTTTATTTTTAATTGTTTTTGTTTTGTTATTTGTTTTTATTTTGCTGTTTAATTTTTTTTTTTATGATTTGTTTTATTGTTCTCTAGACTTAATTTTTTTAACAAATGGACACAATGATTTGCATATTGAAAGATATTTTTGATCAAGCATATTGCAAAACGTGAATTTATTTATTCCCGAAATTAGTCTAAATCATCCCTATTTTCTGATCCTCGCGATCGCACTAAGCGCGGAGGAGAGCATACTTATCCTAGGTAAAAGAAAAACTGAAAATGAAAGCAAAAACTAAAAATTAAAGCCTACCTACTCTATACTAATTAGAAAAAAAAAATAGTTACGTGTAATTAAACTTCCAATGAAGCCATTCACGTAGCAGTAACAACAATATATCCAGTAGAAATTTTTTAAATGATGGATGAAAATATTCGAGAGTGAATGAGTCTAGTTGCTGTAACTGCAAATCAACTAAAAAATAAAAATATAAATCTAATCTAGTACTTACCTGGAACCATTGTTCGATAAAGCTTCGATAGGCACAGTTTCTCTCACTTAGATCATGTTGTAACTCCTGTTGTTCTTCCTCGATCTCCTGTTCGAATGATTGTTCACCATCGGATATGAATGATTCTTCAGATGTTGAATCTTCGTTTGTTTCTTGGGGAGTAGTTGAACCTTTAATTCTTGTCAAGATTTCTTCTTCCAAGGAAGAGGAGATCCCGACTTCTGCTAGGATCTGAGTGAGTAGTTCCAAGCTAACACTTATTGTAAAACCATGTTGAAAAATGGATTCTTACATACTAAAAACATAGTGCTAATAATTTTTTGAGTTTTTTCTAATCCTTTTTCAAGGTTTTAGTTCACAAAAACTCTTTCAAATCAGCACACTAAAAATTGAATTTATTAAAAACAAAGACCACAGAGATAATCTTGAATTCAATACTCAATTAAACCCTCTTACAAGGACTATTCATTAATTCAATAATTGAATTCTTCAATTACAACCATGAACCATGAATTCATAAACACAACTTAATCAAACACTCTTCACAGTCACAAAAATCAAACACACTTGCAGAAATTGAAATTCACACTTGCATTAATGTAAACACACCCTACATGCCCTGATCCATAAGAGGTCGAGCCCGTTACAGTATCTCGAATGCGATGCGTAGGCTATTCCCCGCGTCTTACCACCTTAACACCTCAGAGTTAGGAACATGTCTAAACACACTTGCATGAAAAATCAAACTAAACTTCAATCCATCATGCCTCCCCAGCAACGACGCCAAAATGTTGGGTGAAAATATGTTCGTTTAATTCTGTTGTAGTACTTTCCCAACTATTTAATTTGTCAATCCGAGGTTCATAGGCTTACGAGGCACGTGCACTATATATGCAGGACTGAAGTGGAACTAATTTAATCTAAATTACTGAAATCAAATTAATCTAGAAAGGCATTGAAACATTAACTAGGAAAGCGAGAAATTGCATAAGGGAAAAGCAATACAACATGTGAAGAGTTGAATGAAAAAAAACATATGTGAGCTCACAAAAATAAAGCTATTTCAAATTACATTACAATAATCAAATAACAAATCATGAAAGCGTAACAATAAAATAATATGAATCAAAGCTAAGAATCCCCTTCTCCTAATTACAAGACTATCTCTCCAAACTCAAAACTTATCAACTCATATCACCACTGAAATGAAGAGAGAGCACTCTCTTATATACATGAAGAAGATAACCATCTCATAATGACATATCCACTATTCTCTCAAGCACTCTCAACTACTTTCCCATTATTACAAAATATGATCCCTTTGAATCCTCCACACATCTCTCACATATCTTGGATAAGATATTCTAACCAAATCCTCCATGATCTTCTCCTTAGGAATAGGCTTGCATAATTATCTCCTTAATATGGTGGAGGAGATATTTGAGAAGTCTCTTGGAATTAATTCTTCACATATCTCCTACACATTAAAAAGCTCACACATTCTTGAGAGATATATATAAAAACATGTATATTTTCTAATATTTAATCATAAATTCACTTATAATAAGAAAATGAATAAAGTGGAAAATAAGAAGGTGAAACCCAAATTTATTTATGAAAATGATATGATGAAAGGTTAATGGGATGATGAAATGTAAGGAATAGTGAAGGGAATGGTGGATGAAAATATGACATTTCTGAGTCCCAACAGAGAGAGAGGGGGGGCAGAGAGAGGGAGAGTGAGATAGCAAGAGAGGGGAAGAGAGAGAGCAAGAGGGAGAGGGAGAGGGAGAGGGAGAGATATGGTGGCAGTGAGAGAGGGAGGGAGAGTGGGAGGGGGGAGGGAGGGAGAGTGGGAGGGGGGGGAGGGAGAGTGGGAGGGGGGAGGGAGAGGAGGGGGGGAGGGAGGGAGAGATGGGGGAGAGGGGGGGAGAGAGAGGGAGATGGGGAGAGAGAGAGAGAGAGAGAGAGAGAGAGAGAGAGAGAGGGAGACTGAGGGAGAGGTAGGGAGAGAGAGAGAGAGGGATGGATAGGGAGAGAGAGGGAGATAGAGGGAGATAGAGGGAGAGGGATATATATATATATATATATATATATATATATATATATATATATATATAAGTATATAGAGAGAGAGAGAGAGAGAGAGAGAGAGAGAGAGAGAGAGAGAGATATGGGTATGAGAGAGAGAGGGGACAGAGGGAGAGAGAGGGAGAGGGAAGGAGGGAGAGAGGGGGAGGGTGAGGGAGAGGGAGGGAGAGAGAGAGAGGGCGAGGGAGAGAGAGAAAGTGAGGGATGGAGGGGGAGGAGTGAGACATAGGGATAGGGCGAGATCAAGAGGGACAGAGTGAGAGGGAAAGAGAGAGAGAGGGTGACATTGGGAGAGAGAGAGAGAGAGAGAGAGAGAGGGAGAGAGGGAGAGAGAGAGAGAGAGAGAGAGAGAGGGAGATGGAGAGGACAAGGGCGAGAGAGAGGGAGAGAGAGAGAGGGGCGATAGTTCAGGTCAAGGGAGAAAGAGGGATAGGGAGAGAGAGGGAGGGAGGGAAGGAGAGGGTGAGATAGAGAGAGAGAGAGGTAGAGGGCGAGAGAGAGAGAGAGAGAGAGAGAGAGAGAGAGAGAGAGAGAGGGAGGGAGAGAGGGAGAGGGAGAGAGGGAAAGGGAGAGGGAAAGAGGGAGAGGGAGAGCAAGGTAGAGGGGCAAGGGCGAGAGAGAGAGAGAAAGATGGGGTGAGGGAGAGGGCGAGGGTGAGAGAGAGATAGATAGAGAGATAGAGACAGAGAGAAAGAGGGAGGGGGAAGGGGAGGGAGAGGGAGAGGGATGCAGAGGGGGAATGAGAGGGACAGGGAAGGGGAGGAGGAGGGATAGGGAGGGGAAGGGGGAGTGTGTGTGTGTGTGTGTGTGTGTGTGTGTGTGAGAGAGAGAGAGAGAGAGAGCAGTTCTCTAAATGTTTGAAAAATACTTCGAGAGAGAGGGATTTCTAATTCTATTTAACTGCTTGCACTATATGCATTCATTTTCATGTAGACAATGATTTCTAATTTTAATTGATTTATTGCAATAGATGTGTTTATTTTTTTTGTAGATGGTGATTTCTAATCCTATTTGATTCATTGCACTATATGAATTTATTTACTGTAGATGCCAATTTCTAATCCTATTTGATTTCTTACATTAGATGCACTGATTTTAGTGTAGATGTTTATTTGTAATAGAAGTTGATTGTTTGGACTAGATGCATTTATTTTAGTGTAGATGATGAATCCTAATCTTATTTCATTGATTTCTCTAGTGCATTGATTTCATTGTCAATGTTGATTTCTAATCTTATTTGATTGCTTGCATTAGTTTGATTTATTTTTCAGTGTAGATGTCTTCTAATATTATTTAATTGTGTGCATTAGATGCGTTTATTTGAGTGTAGATGATGAGTTTGGATTTGATGTAACTCAATGCATGATGGTACATTAATTTAAAGTGATTTTATTAACAATGTGAATTGATTTCAGTGTAAGCACAAAAAAATGACGACAATGTCCATTGATTTTTGTGTTGTAGTTATTCAACCTGTTAATATTGGAGAGCAAGAGAGACAAGGTATTAGGTGTACTACAATAGTTTGAGTTCAAGAATTGAATGGTTTATGATCTCAAATATCCTTTTCATATCATTGATATGAAAGGATGAAAAAATAACGAATAATGTAAAAATTTTGTAAATCTGACCACTCATTAAAAAAAAATTCAAAATTACATTATTTCTTGACTTTTGCAAAGCAAACTATAGTTAAAAAGAAATCCTCAAAATATTTTCAAGGAAATAAATTATTTCAAACATTAGCAATGAAACAAATGATTTCAAGAGTAATTTGGATGCAGTAAATTATTAAAACTAATCTTAAATATATATTTAGTAATACTTGGAGGGACATTATTAAGAATTATTGATTGTCAAAATTTGTGATACCTAAAATTAAATGAAATAAATTTGCATTATCAATCCTCTTGCAAACTATTGAAGAGATTTTCTCCCTTATTCATGACAAAATAATTACTAATAGAGAACTACACACCCATCTAGAAACATAACACAACAATTGTAGCATTCACACAGTTTAGCATCCAAATCCAAACACATAAACACACAAACCAGTCAAAGCATCCAAGGGAAGACATACAAACTATTCAAGGAAAAACTAAACAAAATTAAAAAATGGTGATATAACCATGTAAATTTTAAGTTATAAGGTTTATCTCAAACACATAAATAATAATGACAATATAAAAATGTGTCATTGTTTCCCTCTACTAGAACCAACCTAGTGTTTAACATTGGGTTCAACGTTCCCTGTGTGTTTCGCGACATGGACTAATCGCCTCTCATGGATCCTAACTTTTGAAATTGTAGTGGAGACTAAAGCCTGAAGATTTTGGTCTAAAAGCAATCATGATTCCATAAAGTGGTATCAGAGTGACATGTCTCGAGTTTGAAACTCACCTGGCTCACATTGGAGTAATATGGATGTTTCAAATGAGTTGGTGTCTAACTTGGCCATAAATTTGGATGTTATGGAATTATTAATTGAATTTTGTTAATGATATTTATATTTTAAAATAAAAAATTAATGAGATATATTTTTTATTAATTTTTCTAATTCAATACATAATATTTATGTTAATTTATTACATATAATTTTTTAAAGCAATATATACTATTATACAACTTGAGGAGACTTATGATGAAGAGAATTATTTGTTTGTAAGAGGTCATGACTTCAAATCAAGATGTATTATTGCAATTTCATTTGATTATTGAAAATTTGCATACATTATATGCATGGATAATCATGAGTGGATTATGTTTGAGATTATTTAGTTTTGGATATATAATAACACAAGAAAAACAGTAAAGTCAGAGAGGCTGAGAAATCCTTTTGTATATATTGATAGCAAGGGTGGTATATTAAGAAAGATATTCTAAGGGTTCATCATAGCCTTCTGTTAACCATATAAGTCATTCTCAGTCAAAAAACACACCACCTGTGTTGGTGCTAGCCTCATACTGAGAGGTTTTACCTCTCAGATTGTCTAGAACAATTTTTTTGTTGCAGTAAGTTTGCTACTTCTCCACATGGACGGCAAATAGGGGATTTTCTGGTTTCCTTTCCTTTTTTTTTGAGATATTTGATTTCCTTGAATGGGAATCTTGGTACATCGATCAATCAAGTATCCATTATCCAAATTTTCCTCGCAAGTTGGAGGAAGCTAGAGGAGGCTGTGGAGGAGGAAATAAAATTCCCATAGCCCCTATCGTTATCCTCAGAGTAGATTGAATATAGGCTAGATGGATATTTATGCCAAAAAATTTACTTTCCACAACACATAAGTCCCCTTTCCTTATCATTTTAATGAAAAAACATTAGAGGAAATTTCAACCTAAAAGTGGAATCCTAAGGCAAAATAATAAAACAATGTTAGAATAATAAAATAACAGTTATGAATTTTGAAGGGAAAGGAAGGAAAATAAAAATTTTATTTTATTTTGGTTTTATCGCATTATAGGTTTACTCAAATCTCAAGTGTAGACATTCATTGGATGCATACTTAAATCTGCATTCAATGCATAGCTTTTATGCATACTTTTGAGAAGACCCACATTGATAAAGACGAAGATACACTAAAAAATGTGTTATGTTTTTTTAATGTAACTTAATTTTTTTTATCAATGTGGGTCTTCTCAAAAGTACGCATAATGGGTAATCGTTAGAGGTTGAATTTAATTTTACATCGAATGAGTGTCTGCACTTGAAATTTTAGTAAACCTATAAGGAGATAAGTAAAAAATACAATTAAAAAAAATAGTTTCTCTTAATTTCCCTCCAAAATATTTAGTTGTAGCTATTTTTAAATTTAAATTATTTAGTTTTGTTTACAGATTATGACATGGAAATTATGTGAAAAAATCACTTTTAGGCTAAATTTTCCTCTAATGAAGTTCCTAACTTCAAAGGGACCATTTCCAAGTGTTCCTATTCCCGTGCACTTTCATAGCTGTGACCAATTATCAAATATGATGTATTAAATCTTCATCAAAATGTTTTCCCCCCTGGAAATGTAATGGAGGGGGAGGATGAAAACATCTTCCTTTCTCTCCTCTCATAAGGTATCCTCATTCACATACCATAATTACCAGAGAAGAAAAATATCTGTCTTTAGTTCCAATCTCCTCAGCCTTCACTGCTCTACAAATGAAACAAATACAACCAACTACATAGCAATACATGGGAATGAATGTCTCTCTAAGGAATAATATCTAAATCGATGTCCCAGGTAGTCTATGTATGTCGAATCCTTGTATGTTGACCACCTTCCCCTCTACATTAAAATAAATCTGCAACATTAACGGATGAGTATCACAACCAAGCCTCATAAATTAATGCTTTATATTGCATTGGCATGGGAGACATGATGGAAATCATAATTTGATAGGGAAACCTAATCGAGGGTTTGTGCATGGAGTATTATATAAGCTTTCAAAATAAATTCTTCATGGTGATAGAAGTTCTAATTCTTCTTTTCTGTGAGGAATTAAGAGCATAAGTAAATTATTCTCTAAGTTACATTATAATAAATTTTTAAGAAGTATAATCCATGTACATTAGACATTAACCTACAAAGTTAACTCCCACCTCAAGGAATAGGAGAAAAGGGGAAATTTGAATTTTGAAGAGGCTTGATCTAAGCTCGAAAATAACCTTAGTGAAATATAAACCATCTAATATATTTAAATTGAACATTCAATTTTTTGAGGATGCAACACTTCTATTGAGGCCTCATAAATCTATAGGAACAACAAGGGGGATAACCACCCAATCCAGAACTTAAAGAAATTCCTTTTCTATTTAGGGTGGTGGTTCTAACTGGTCAAATTAGGTCTAGTTACCTTTTCCCTTTTTGCTATTGATTTTAGATGTGTCTCTAGTTTCCAATAGACATGGATATCATGTCTTTTATTCTTACTGGTTAGATAAGAGAAGGACCCTTAAGATGTTTTTAATGATACAGCCAAACTACCACTAAGATATACCTTAAAGTTAACCTAGCCTGGACTTTAAGAGTTAATCTATCCATGTCAAGCTAAGTTATTTTATGTAATATTTATTGTTAATTTCATAAATCTAATGCAATATGTAACTTTAATTAATTGTATTAAATATATGTTATTTTATTAAACTTATGTTAATATTAATATGAAATGTATATATCTAACTAAAACATAAACTAATTATTAATTAAAATCTAATAATATCATTATTATATTTAATAAGATTTATCCTAAAGAAATGTTAATATATTATTTAATTTTAAATCTATTTAAAGCTTTTTCTAATTCTATTGATAGTGAAGAGAAATTACTAATTATCACTAACTTGTAAAAGTTAAATTCTCTAATTATATTGTATGAAAAAATAATTTAAACAATATTTAAAAAGAATTAAACTAATATATACAAAAATATATATAATTACAACTCTTTTTATTGATCTATTAATGATTCAAAATTAAAGGTTTAGATCAATACAAAAAATTTGATTGAACCTCACCTAAATGAGTGTGTGTCTTCAAAGAGGCCTTGTTACATGATTAAGCTATAAATATAAAACTAATTTAAATCCTATCTCAGACTAGAAAGAGATAACTATCTCTTTCTAATTCAAAAGAAAAATTGAATAAAATAGGGGAAACGACTGAGATAATTCATCACAAAATTTTGTATTACTTGAAGGAAACAATTGACATTTGACCAATACAAGTGAAAACAAAAATAAACCTGTAAATGAATAATAAATAGTTATCAAACATCACAGGAATACTTGAATGAATTAGAATTTTATTCCGATTTGATTATGTGAAAAAAATAGGAGGAATGACTAATAAAATTCATCAAGAAATTTTTTATTAATTAAAGGAAATAATTCACATTTAATAAACACAAGTGAAAACAAAAATAAACTTATAAATGAATAATAAATAGTTATAAGTCATCACAGGAGTACTTCAATGAATCATAATTTTATTTCGATCTGATTATGTCTTGCAAAGATAGCTTTAACAAGACTTCGATGGTAGAATATTAATGACACAAAAATAGTGTATGATATCAAATAAACATAATACTTTCTAGAATTTGAGATCAAAACAAAAATGAAATTTTCATAGTAAGAAAATAATCCTTCGTTCCGGTAATAGTACACAATAATGAGAATAAATTAAAATCATATTAAAATCCCATTAACATAGTCTTGAGAGAAGCTCTAACCTTGAATAAAAGTACTCGAAATAGTACGAAGCCACTTTAAAACAAAATCATAGATTCTCTACAATCTTCGCAATCAGACAATAAACACTCTACAATAGTGCAAAAGCACAAATTGATATATTACAGAGAAATTCCTTGTGCTGGATCATAACCCCTGTAGAATGGCTATCCTTCTAGCCCTGTAGAGTCTCCTTCTAGCCTCCTTCTTAATTTTTATTCATACTTCTTATATAATCAAACAAATTATTTTGTTTCCTTCTCCTTGAGCTAAGGCTTCAAATCCTGCATTATTCCTCGTCTTTATATTTCATGATTTTTTGTTTCCATAGTTTCTGTAAAATCTCAACCAAAAAATTATTAATAAAAATTATATAAATATGATTAATAACAAAATGGAACTATATAAAAAAACTAAAAAAAATTCAAATAAGATCTAAAAACTTTAAATAAAATCTTATACCTATTATTTTAATGTATGAGACTTCACTTTTTACGTAAGTTTTTCCATGTGATATTTCTTGAAGTCATTTTTTTAGAGCTCGGAATTTAATATTCTGCTTCCTCTTATTAGCTCTCAACATTCAAGACAAGTCTTTTAACTCTCCATGAAGTTTCAGAATTCGTTTGATCCCATTGTAAAAATGAAATCGTATTGCAACGTGGATGCTTGTATTCTGCGCTGGTTTAATTCACACGTAATCTTCTTACTTGGAAGTGAACCAATGTATCATGGTTGCATGCTAAAGAATCTAAGAAATCATGTTGCTAAAATGTGGCCATGACAAGCAGATGCATGAATTTACATAAATAATTTCTTCTTCATAAATTAATAAATTAGGAACCTAATAAACAAACAAATTGTTTGCTATTTGCAATCCGCTGCCTGATCTGAGCACTCCGAGCATGCTGGAAGATAAGATAATGGAGATTTGAGGACAAACGTACGAGGAGGGCTGGGCAGTTATTGATGAAAAAGGAGCAGTGAACTGGTGGTGCCTTAAAAATGGTTATAGTTAGCCTTAAATGTGACATTCCAGCCCAACCAGTCCAGGCCGTAAAAAATGTGAGCCTTTTAAAATTCGATACGTCAAAGCCTTTACAAAATTGGTGATTTCCCTGCAAACGTGGAAGAAATCAATTAATAATAATTGATTTGGATCCAATGCTAAAAATAAATCCAAATATATGTCAAATATCCTATCTGTTATGCAAATTAGTTGACCATATCTTTAAGCCCTTTTTAGAATTTGATATTTCAATGTCTTGATAAAAATGTTGATTGTCATTCTAAAAATCTCTTTTGGGATTTTATTTTGTTTTAAAGAGAATTTAATATATTTACAATTTATATTTACAATTTTCAAAATAATTTTTTTTTTGGGATTTTGATGTTTAAATAAAGAAAATAAACATATTTTTATATTGATATAATGATTTTATAAAATATTAAAATAATGAAATTGTATTCATATATGTACAAGGTATAAAAATGGATAATATGGTAAATTAATGATTCACTCTTTTTTACACTTTTGAGCCAATTGATAAAGCTCCGAAAAGTCAAGAATTTTCTAAAATTCATTTAAAGGAGGGAGTTGAAAAATTAAGGGTCCATGTGATAAATATTTACAATTTATAAAAAATATAAAATCAAACAAATAAGATAATATACAAATAAAAAGCCAAAGCTGCTAAAAAACATCCAATCTTCAAACAAGTGCATTTCATAACAACTAGTCCAAATGAGGCCAAAAAAAATTAATATAAACATATAAGGACAAATCGAACTCATTTAGGCCTTTCCTAATTCTCAAAATCCAATAATAGTACTATCAAGTGATCGGTTAAAAGGGTCCCCATTTTTCATTTATAAGTAAAAAATGGGGGGTTGTGTTTCACCACAACAATGTTGACATACTGGGAAGAACCAATTATCTCTGTTTAACTTGATGATAAAATTCCAAGGAAAAATAAATAGAAGTTAAATTAAATCAAATTTCTAAGATTCATAATTTTCTTCGAAACTTTTAACTAGAGTCAAAATACTATCATTTTGTATATCTTGTAAATGTTGACTATAAGAGCGCTGATTATGGACAACTATTTAATAACAACTTAAACTTAAAGAACAAAAACATATTGTTTTGTTTAGTGATAAAAATTAACTCTTATAATCATATGTAGAACCATTGCTACCAGCAGGGGTCCATAGCCTTGGCAGGGTTACCTCTTAGCCCAAGATTTCAGTATACCATCTATGTTTTAATTTTCACAGAAAATTTTATTTTATTAAAAACATGAGAACCATTTCCCTGGTTTGGTGACCAGATCATGATAATGCCATTCACAAGTTTTTATAGTCATGAAAAATCCGGCTCATGATGAGACCTCTTGTCTTACAATGTAAAGTTGTGAGTCATTATCCTGATGTGGTAATCAGATTGATAATGTCATAATTGTCAGAACCTATGATCATGGTAGGCTATCTCTGTACAAAGACCCCCTATCTTTTAAGTTCTTTATAGCTTTTAATTTATACTCTGATAATTGGCAATAATAGATGACGGGGGGGGAACGATTTATCTCTTTAAGAGATTTGGGATGACATGGAAGAGTTGAAAAACTAAACTTTTGATATTGCTTTGTGTTACTTTAGCTAAAGCTAAGTTTAAGATAAATTTTCGTAAAAATAAACTCTTATGTTATAGATTGATATCTTCAAAATGATAACAAAGAAACAATGAGAGTTTCAAATTAAAATCTGAATGGAAGCAATTTTTAAAATTAACCCAATATTCCTCCTTTAACCCTATAATTCTTTTAAATATAGAGTTAATAATTTCCCATGAATGAAACCAAGGTTGAATAGAAATATTCCTCTTACTAACAGTTGATAATAGTACTAAAAGAATATGTATGAGGATTTTCAAAGTAATTGAAAATGATTTATCGTGAAATGAACTCCATTGAAAGGGGCCAAAATGAAAATGAAAGAACTAAGAATGAAAACAAACAAGCTCTTTAAAAACAAAAACATGAAATGAAAACAACTCAAATAAAATGATGATGTCTTGACAAAAACATTAAGTTTGTATTTAAAAATATATAAATCAAGAGTCATCATATTCCTGAGTTTATTAAAATCGAATTAAATTAAATTAAAAAATAGCAAACCAGAAAGAAGACCATCAAGAGAATAGATCATGAGGAAAATCTTTACAAGATAAAAAGTATAAAATGATGAATATGTTTTAAAATTAGAAATTTTATCTTCTAAGATTTTTGTTAAGTGTTGCTCTTATTTTAAAAGCATTGATGCATTTTTAAGGTTTTTTATTTGAATGCTTTAATAGAAATTTTCAATGTTTTTCCAATTTTTCTTTAAACTTATCTTGTAAGTCCTTTAACGATCATGTTTTAAGAGTAATATTAACAATTAGTTTCAAAAATATTGTAAATGAAGTAGGAAGGAAAAATTTGGAAAAGGAAAATGAATTCCATGTATGGATCATGCTGATTTTCTTTTCTAAATTGCTTTCGCTAGCAAAAATAAATCCTCAAATTACACTCTTAGAAACCTGCAAATGAAAGAAGACAAGGATAGGAAAATATAACTAAAAGAGAAAATAAAAGAAAGGAATAAAGGAGAAATGAAGATCAACATGTACATAGACTTGAGAAAAATGCATACCAAATTACCTTGTGAATCTTGACGTCTTCATATGAAGAGTATATAAAAATAGGCAAGACCAGTTATATTTATCTCTAAGTTTGGATATGTTGAAAATCATGAATTATTGAATCTAAAAACTAAGCAATACTACAAGGATTATTCACATGAAAACGTAAAAAGGAATTGACATATGAATAAAGTGAATGATAAAATATTGTATGTCATTATTTGAACTTTTGTCTTGTGATATCCTTTTATTAATTAACCATTATTTAAAATGCAAATTCAAATCTCATTGCAATTATATGAGTAGAAAGTGGAAATGAGCCCTATATTTCAGTTAACATCTTAGAATGTGGGATCTATCATTTATCAAATGTAAAAACTATTTTATCAATGAAAACCTCAAAGATTCCAACTAAATGTATGATAAGATCCCATATTTATTCATTAAAATATCATAATTGCATTACTTTGGAAGACAACAAAAAAAGTGAAACAAAATTAAATTTATTCCTACTCTAAACCTTTTGAAGGAAAATTACTAGGTATAGTCATATTTCCAATGTAACCAAGAACTAATTTTGTTACCTGTAAAAATATACATTACATGTGTTAGAAAAAGATAAATATTAATTATTAAATTATATACAAAAATCCTAGAATCTTTATGCATGTTAATTCCTAAAAATGAAAATAGAAGAAATTTATAATTAGAAAATTTTATGCTAAAATGGTTTTCTGACTGAAAGTAAAATTTATCAAAATATGTACAATATAAAAGGTTAGAGATAGTACCTTTAAGGATTCGCCAAGCTTATGTTTTTGAAAATTGTGCAATAGAAGTATTAACATCAATTGTTTCTAAGATTTTACAGAAATTTTCATTTTCCCTTGTGAGATGTTGACTGTCATAATGAAGAGAAAAATAAGGAAAATCCTTAGAGGAACCTATTAAGTGTACATCAGAATTATGACAATTAACCAACTCATGATTAATGTTAAAAACTTGTAATAGAGTTTGATGATCTAAGTCATAATGGAAGGAGGCAATTTTGAGCTTAAAAAATGAATCAAATGATCTAAACTCATGAATATCGTGATTATTAAAGATCAAATCCTTTTCAAATGATTTCGAATTATCTTGAATATTGTAGAAAATATGGATAAGGATTTCCAAATTTATATCAATAAGTAATTGATCATTTAAAAATACCCCTTGCATTTTATGATGTAATCTGTTCTTTAGTTTTGAACTAGAAAATATTCCAACAAGTTGACACATACAATGATTACGTTGCAAATAATGATAACTATAATGTAAGTTACGTGAATTTTCTTCAAGATGGTCATTTTGGTTTCCATAGATTAATGATGTGTCATTTTTTGTCGCAATAGAATGTAGCCCATTTCCAAAAGAATAATTATTGTTATGATTATTCATTAAATCTTGTTGTTGTGTTGTAATATCCTGTTTCGGGGATATCTCTAAAACACAGCAAACTCCAACCAGAGATGGATTGGGAGGGTATTTACCAGATATTCCACCTATGAAAGAGGACAAGATATGGAAGATATCTATCCCTTTCCAGACTCTGTCTATAGATATGATTGAAAAATCCCACTCAAAAGTGACTTGCAGCAATATGCAAATGCATATATGAGCATACCATGAAGAGACAACGTTTTACAATGAGCTGTAATATCCCAAAAATGGATTTCTCAGTAGATAATGCCTGAAAAATGAATTCTTCAAGTATGATGGCTTTATCTACCATAAAATATGTCTGAAAACGCTCAACGGCCAAAATAAAGAACATCAACACTCTTTACTCAGCTTTTAAGGGAAAAAAGGTGGGGAAAAGTGAAGAAAATATGCGTAAATTTACGGGTCAAGGTTCTGTAATATGTTATATTAGGTTAATAGGGACTTTCCTATTGAATTTCAGCTCAAAAAAAGGAATTTTACTAAGTTAAACAGTTCCTCCTTCCCGACTAGTCAAGAAAAACCCTGATTTCCCATGACTTTGAGTATGCAAAAATTTACTGAAGAAAGGGCAGGGTATTTTCTAAAGGTATAAGATGTAAAAAAATATGATAAATCATAGAATGAGCTTAGGAACATGTCATAGGAATTAAGCAAGGTTAAACAATCGTTTTTCATAGAAAATTCCTCAAGATTGAGGTGTTGCAAGACAAGAGAATGACCAAAGGTAGGACTACAGAAAATAATGCAGTATACTGAAAATATGCATTATAAATGACTGAGTATGACAATATCAGTTTATATAAATGAGGGAAGCAAATCTCTATCCCTTATAAGCAAAAATACATCAATCCTCTAAGGGATTGGCTGAAATACAAAAAATAGCCAAAATGCTGGAGTTGTTGGGCAGCTGCTGCAACTCAAATCTAGAACTCAATAGAGAAGGCTAAAGATGATGAAAAAACTGAAGTAAACCTCCTCCCATGGATCTCCAAAGTGGATGGATGATCCTTACACTTGATATTCCACCCTCAAATCAATCTGCGAACCCTCAGTGTAGATACACCATGAAAATAACGTAGTCACTAAGAGTGAATGTGCAGTGAGTGTAATAGAACACTTTGGCCAAGCGCCAAGATCTACAAATCAGCTCCAATTTCCTCCAATCAGATCCTCCAAGGGAAGAAACACTCTCCCTCTAAAAAAAAAGAGAAGGAAGAGGTGTACGACAACACCCTACAGCACAGTATTATGCTGTTGCAGCAATAACGCTATCTTGGAGTATGATGCTGGAAAACCAACCTTGCCTATGCAGGCGCTCAAATTCCCCCGGGGCTAAGGGCAAGATCTCCGACTGGAGACACTCAGTGCACTAAACAGTGTTGTAGTCTAGTTAAACAACCAGGGTGCTCAAGAAGACATAAGTCTCACTCCAAAATCATCGACTCAAGAATGATCCAAATGAGGAGGCTCCTCCATATTTTATAGCATTGGTTTCCCTCCAAAACCAAACGTAGCCTCTCTCTCCTCCACATACTCATCCTTATCAGTGCAAAAGCTTGTAGAAACTTCTAGAGTGTACATAGGCCCCCTTCTCTACGTGGCGTTTGGCCCCCTTGGCCCCCCCTTAAGTCACAACGTTGTGCTACTAGGAAGGTGTTTTATTCCATCTAAGTGAGTTGGACCCTCTTTACTCAGTTTTTATTTATTTAAAAATCATAGACGGAAAAAATATACAAAATCGAATATTCCAATTAGCCGTCGCTAATTAGGAATATTAGAGTCCCCCCCCCCCAGTAAAATGCTGCTTGCCCCAAAGCAATTGCAAGGATAGAAATAAAGAATCTCCACCCAAGGCATGGAGTCTGGAATATAATGAGGAACATCTCCCTCATGTGGATTCTCTGTCCCCAAGCAATCATCCAAACAAAATGAGCCACCTCCCAACAAGGAAACTCCTGAAAATCTCCTTCCACCTCAAGCTCCGGTAATGAAGGTGGGCTGAAAATATGAACTTGGAAAGAATCATAGCTTACCCCATGATATCCTTCTCTCCACTCATGAAAAGTGTAGAGTGTATGCTGATCCTAGGCTACCAAATTATTTCCCTCCAATGGCAATGTGAAGAAAAATCCTCCAAAGAAGGATTCTCCAACAATGAAGAACAAGTTGGCCCAAAACAGTCCATCCATAAAGAATAGGACACAGTCATCATGGAACATCCTAATGAGAGGTTTTCTGAAGGTTTACATGATGATACATGATGCAAACAATTTTTCACAAGGATACAGTGTAGCCTCATCCACTGCAACTTCAGAAAATTACATGGAAAGAAATGTCCATGATTCATCACATCTACTAAAGGATAGTAAATGGTTGAATGTAACAACAATAATATATGATCAAGCACTTTCCCATGGCTGTAAAATGGATGAATATCAATATTATGGCCCACCTCAAATGAGAACAAATATTTGGCTGTGGTGGCCATATCTCCTCTCATGCTTCCATTAGAACATGTAGTGCAGAAATTGTGAGAATTCTTCCCACTCAAGGATACATCCAGCTCATGTGTCTCCCTCATAATCAAGCCTCCCATACAAATCTTCTCTATATCAGAAAATGGAGACATGGTCAGCAACAAGATAAAGAAAATGCTGAAGGTTAGAAATGATGCAAGAAGGTACCAAAAGCTTTCCCAGTAGTGACAACGCAGTTTTGCAAGTTGCTGCTTGATAAAAGTACATGGAAAAATGTTTCTTTTTACATGCTTAATCATGCATGTATTTATATGATACATGGTATAGTGCAGCAACTGAACATACATGTGGTGATAAAACATTTTCCTAAGGCCACAAAAGAGATGGCTACCTCCATCATGTAGATTGGCCCAATACAATTCATGGAGAAATTTGACAAGCTTGCCCTCTTGTGAAGCAATGCACTGCATAAGAATGGTAAGAGTGTGCAAATCCATGAATGTATAAAAAAAACCCTCACCATATGTTGGAATTAAGATGGTACATGGGTCCATACATGAGTCCTTCATAGTGTTTTGGCATGCTATGAAGAAGAATGAACCATGTGCTGCAAAAAGATAATCCTCCTTATGCTTGAAAACCCAAGTCAAGAAGAATATGCCATAGATGTCTCTATCATCATTACCTCCTCTTTGTTCATAAAGTGCAACAAATATGAAGTGATTCTGGGACCTATGGGTTATGGATCCACCATATCTCTGTTGGGTGCACTTCATCCATAAGTCTTTACTCCAAGCTAACAACATTGTCAGCTTATGCAAATAAGATCTTATCAATACACAACTATGTTCCTTGACATGCTCCTGGTCAAAGATTCTTCCAATAATGCTGCAACAAATGTGGAATTCTTCCCAAGATGGAAGTTCTTCCCAATCATTATCAAAGACTAAGGAGATAGTGTCATCCCCTCCTCCTGCAACATCATACAAAGTGTGAGAGAAAATCTACCCTTTCTCTCCCAAGCAAAGCAACAAAGTATTTTGTTGCCTCCTCATAGTACCATCATACAACTCATGTGATGAAGACACATCAACATCATGCATCCATTCTCTATGCTGCTCAAGGATGCAAGTATCCTGCCATTTCTTCCACATCCTCCCACTCTTAGGAAGAGTGTTTTCCAAGGGATGGCCAAACTCTTTCAAGAGTAACCAGTGCAGCCTAGTTTCCCATTGCCTGGTATCATAGATCTGTAAGTAGCCTCCTAGTTCCTTTCTCGTCAACCACATCCACTCAATCACCTGTGGATGCCTCCTTCTTCTCCTCATCCTGGTACTCCTCCCATGAGGGCTACCATCCTCCCAAATAAAATTCATGTCTTTGCACTTCATGGGATTTTGAAATGTAAGCTTCTCAAGGATCAATGAGACCCTATCAAGAATCAAATAGGTGGTAGGAAAAAACCTCCCATCATGATGTGTATGGCACAAGGGATTTCCAACACAAGCATGAGAGATGTTATCCATCCTAAGATGTCCTCCATATTCTATCTACTCTTGTGAGAAGGGAAGAAAAACATTGCATTCCATGATGTGTCTAAGTGCATCTCCAATGAGATCTCTCCTTGAGACCTCCCTTTCATCCATAGTCTTCCAAAAATAATGAGGACTTGGATCTGAAAGTAGAAGTTCCTCTTTGAGCTAAGAAGAGCTCATTGAGAAAGTGTTATCTTGAAGGGAGAAAAGGTTTCTTACTCTAATATGTCTACCATCAATCTTCAAGGCTTCAAATCCAAACTTCCAATGTGATGTACAATCCAAAAATGGCTCATGAGAATGATGGTTTGATTCCTTCTTGAGTGTTTCCATGTTGCACAGCGTTGTCCAACCAAGATGCTCTTGATGTGCATTTGGAACTTCTTGTAGGGCTACAAGAGTACCTTCCTCAAAAGTGTTGTATGCCCCAACTGTTGATGCATGTGGCTGCTCCTCCATGAGTGGGAGGTAGGAAGGGAGATGGAGAGCGAAGGAAGGAGAGAAGGGGAGAGTGAGGGAGAAGGAGGGAGAGAGAGAGAGGGAGATAGAGAGAGAGAGTGAGGGATGGAGGGAGGGGATGGGAGGCAGAGATATGGAGAGGGGGAGATGGAGGGGACATAGTGAGAGGGAAAGAGAGAGAGAGAGGGAGAGAGGGAGAAGGAGAGAGAGAGAGAGGGAGGGGGAGTGAGGGAGAGATATTGAGAGGGCGAGATGGAGAGGGACAGAGAGAGAGAGGGTGAGAGGGAGAGGGAGGTAGAGAGAGAGAGAGAGAGAGAGAGAGAGAGAGAGAGAGAGAGAGAGAGAGTAGTTCTATAAATGGTTGAAAAATACTTTGAGAGAGAGGGATTTCTAATTCTATTTAATTGCTTGCACTATATGCATTGATTTCAGTGTAGATGATCATTTATAATTCTAATTTATATATTTCAATAGATGTATTTATTTTTAGTGTATATGGTGATTTCTAATCCTATTTTATTGATTGCATTATATCGGCGGAAACGTGAAGGTGGGTTACACTTTTGTGAGAATCGAGGGCCGAAATTTTTTTTCAACAATAGTTCGGCCGAACTTTGTAAGAGTTCAGCCGAACTTTCTTATAAATTTCCACCGAACTTTGTAAGAGTTTGGCTGAAATTTCTTATAAAGTTCGGCCGAACTCGTGATTCCATTTAGATTGACGGCACATTGACGGCGCGAGCAAGCAAATTTTTTTCCAGAGATTGGAAAACCAGCAACAAAAGTTCGACCGAACTTCTAATAAATTTTGGCCTAACTATGATTTCGGCCGAACTTTTACTTTTAAAATAGTTCGGCCGAACTATTTTCTATAAATAAATTGCCCGCGAAATTTTATGGTTTATTGTTTCATTGTTCATGTGGTTTTACTGTGGTTTATCATTTTCGCTGTGTTCGCATTATTGTTGCTGCCGCCACGCTGGTGCTCCTGCCATCCGCGCTCATCGACTTCGTCGGGTAAGTCTCCATACGCCCGCAAAATAATTTTTGTGTGTTGAAATAAAAAAAGGTGCCTGTATTTTATTAAAATTCTGTGTATTAAAATGTATGTTTTAAATCTTGATACCTTGCCAAGGTTCCGTGAAAAAAAACCCCGTCATATCAAATTTCCAATGGCCTTTCCTAAAACCTTGTGAAACATCAAGGTTCCACCCGCATTTATGCTAAGTCTGGTCTCGGTGCTTGTACTCTTCTTTCTCTAGACATGGGAGATCATAGTCAATATCACAATGTACTCTGGCCAATTGAATCATTTGAGAATAAGGGATATCTACAAGAGTTGTGAAAGAACTTCCATAATTTTTTATATTCATCAATTGTGAACCTCCTCAATTAGAAACTCGAGATGTTTTAACTTATACACAAATAAGAATGAGATGCCTCAAGAAGATTTCCGACGAGGTGTTCATTCTCAAAGTAGCTTCCTAATGGTCTAACCCTCTCGAGGAATGACTACTTCCGTAGAACTAACAATCGTGGTACCTTTATTATATGATCCATTCATTTGGTGTATTCTTTTCATCTCAAATCCTTATGAGTGTCCTCGCAAAGTGGGAGAGCTTGCCACAAGTACGGAAAAATGTTTCAAAATCCCAGCCCTTATTCTCCCCAACAGAATTCTCACAGCAATATCCCCGATTGCAGAACGTTCAAAAGATCCTCGCAGATAGTGGCTCAGAATCCACTATGAAGAAAGTTGCTCTCCATTATAAACTAAACATTATAATCCATCCAATATGCATAGGGATATAGAAACATTTTCTGGTGTCGTGGTACCATTAACACTTCGAATAATATCATCTAGTCGCTTGGAATAAATGCATCATTCCCTTCAGTGGAACCGAATTTTTGACAATCCTTGTGATTATATAAGAAACATCGTGCTCGATTGAGTACTAAAGAAAACATAGAAAACATCTTTGTTGGAAATGTTTCTGCTCTTCTTGACTCGGAAATGTTAGAAACCCGATCCGTCTCAAAACCCCTTCTCGCAGTCTCTCAGCTAGAATCACACCTACACTCTACAACCAGGCCAAAAAATAGAATTGAAATATTTGACTAATTTTTTATATAATTGAAATTCAAAAACAGATGATTTTCTCCATGTTTTAATTGTTTAAAATATGATTGTTTGAGCAACTCTTTCTCTCGGGGATACAAGGAGGCCGAAATATACTTTTTTTCTTGTATATTTGAAACTCTCCATTTTTATATAAAAAGAGATTTTTTGCTTGTATATTTTTTATGCTCTTTGACATATAGTAATGTCATAGTGTATGAAGTTTTAATATTATTTTTATTATATGTTGATGTGATTTTGATTGGAAAATGCTTCTTTTTTTATTCACTAATTAAAAAAATTTATTAGAAAAATTATTGCTTTAAGCCTTGAATTTACAATCAAAACTAGAAATGTATTTATATCTAAACTATTTATGAAAAGTTTAATATTGTTTGATTTTCTACCATGTCATTTTTACATATATCTAGAATAATATTTTAGAGTTTCCGGTTTTTTTTGTAACATTTTTACTAGCATAATCAAAATCTATAGAAATAATAATATAACGTTATAATATCTTGAAATGGAGCTAGCCAACTCAAATATATTATTGTAAATCCCCTGCTAAGTTAGATGAGGAGGCAATTTATTACTTAGTATTGTATCCATATTGGGGTTGGCAAGTTCTATGGTTCAAAAGAACACTTGCAAACAATTTGTTTTCCATATGACCTCTCTTTTCATATAAATTTCATTCTTTTAGCCATTATGGATTTGAGAAAAATACAGCATCCCGATAGGCCAATAAAAATCCTTAAAAATGAATTAAACATGAACAACTATTAAATACTTGCAATCAAGCAGCATCAAAATAAAACAAATTCTAAATCAAACAAGGCTAGTAGTGATAAATAATAAATATTCTAGGATACTTAAAAATTCCATGTAAATATTTTTTTTACCTAAAATCACTTGTATGTGAGGCCCACAAAGCAACAACTACAAAATCAATGCACATAAATCCAATCAAACTACACCAACAAAACATATGGTCTTGAATAAGGTTTTGGACTTCTTTAGATATAAATGTACAAAGTGGCAATGTATCTTATATAAAACTTTAATCCATGTGCTTAACCTTAACATTGACACAAATGGAATACAATTTACTCATTTCTTTATGATCTAGAAAAATATTCTGGATATACGGCCCACATATCCGGAAGAAGTCAAAAGTGATAGATTAAAAGATGTCCCAAATAATCTATAAAAGATAAATTAAAGCATGACATGACATATTAGTAATGCAAATTAGATATGCATACCAATTATGTTCATATAACACAACAAATAGATGATTCAATACAAATGTCACATAGAAGTCATATTTATCTCATGGGCCTTCAACTTAAATTATATATCTAGCATTACATTAAGCTATAGGAGATAAATCAAAGAAACATTTGAATGTAAATTAAACATGTGTAATAATGATGTCATTTAGTTCAATAAATGATAATAATTTGCAACCGCCATATATAAGCTATATTTCATCTAAGTAGCTTAATTTAAACTTATATCTAATGTTAAATTATATAAAAGAATGACAGAATTCAAACTTCAAAATAATATAGAGTTAGTATAAATGTGACATAATTTTCCCGCATGGAAAACATAGTTATTGAGAGTTCAAAACTCATGCATTTGAATAGAAAGTGGGTATACGAATGAGCAAGTAGATTTTTTCTAGAAACTATAAGTGGAATATAGGTCACACAAAATTGCAAATTGCTACCTTAACATCGTAATTGTTATATCCTCTTTTTAAAGAAAAACATATTTAATCAACTTTCATTGAAATATATGATAAACCCAACCCAATTTATGAAAAGTAGTATACCATTTTTTACATAATTTTATAATACAAATAGATAAATTTTAATTAAGTATTTTTATAAAGATTTAACTACCCATCAAGAGATGGCCATGATTTGATACAGTGGCATCATCAATAAAACCAAGTAAAAAAATTGTAGTAATCCTAGAATCATGCTCACATGAGGTAAAATTGGGAACTCATGACTGTACTATAGATAAAAACATTTACCCTTACCAAAAAACATATATGATAAAAATTGACAAACCATATAAGCTTAAGCTTAAGGATATAATCCTTCTTGTCTTCCATATAGATAATGAAAATGATTGTTCCAAGTCTCATGTTGCTTCTCATGTTATTTTATAAACCTTTGATCGAAAGAAAAATAGGAGGGCAATAATGTAAGAAATATAAAACATAATGAAACACAACGTAAGAAATAGAGAAATATAATGAAACACACACACAAATATCTCTGCATAATCAACACAATTATTTTCCTAGGAAATCCTTATATGGGAGACAAGCAACCCTAAAAAGTAATGATGTTTAGACTCCCTTTTTCCTAGGAAATCCTTATGGGAGAAAAAGAAACACTAAAATTTAAACATGCTCTACTCTCTCTTTCTCGTATCAAAAATATGTGAGTACAAAGAAAGAGTTAATCTCTCTAGAGTTAGCTTTAAGACTTTTAGCATGTAGTCCTTATAAAACTTAATCTCATACATTTTTTCTCTAAATTCACACTCCTAGTTGTATTTTCAACTATGGAACAAAAATACAATACGTAAAAATAGAAATCCTTATTACTCCTAGTGGCCAAGTATTTAACCTAGTGTGATAGCCAACTAGGTGTAAGATTTGACTCGTCAACCATTAACGAGGTTTGTGGATTTTATACCTTTAGAGTCTTGTTAAAATTCCACATGTAGCTAGCTTCATGCATGAGTAATGGGGCTAAGATGTCATTCTCTCGCACTGGTGGTCAACATGATAGTCAACTTACTAAAGGCATAAATTTTGAATGAACTTTCGTTTTATGTTTTTCTTGCGCCATTGGATATGTCTTTATGTAGAATAATGGTTGAGATTTCAGCACAAGGGATAATCATTTGACCCTAGAAATGTCATTTAATGCCTCAAAATGACTCCAAAAGGTTTTAGACCCCATTCTCCACCCACCATTAAAATGACCCTACAAGTTGATTCTTCGAGGTTTTTTCACTCTATAAGCATCAAAATATATGACAAATAGTATGATTATCCAATCTAGATCATTATTTAATACCTTTTTTAAAATTATGAGTAAGACATACACTATGGAATTTAAATAAATAGCGTTAACTAATAAAACCCTTGTACATGTTCCTTTGTTGATACTTTGAAAGTAATACTTTTTGAAAAATAATTTGTTTATGGATTCTATTTTCCACATTCTCTCAACCATATCAAAACCTTCTTATAATATTTGAAATTCCATGTCTTTCCCATACCAAAGTATGTTCTTTGAAACATGTTTTCGTGATATGGGTGATTTAAATGATTTGGGAGAGCTAAATTCCTTGAATTTAATATGTACAATATGTTTGGTTCATGCCACTAAGCCAAGAATTTTAAATTCAATCGACTTTTAATATAACCAACTAAATCCTCGCAAAAAAGGAATAAAACAATTTATGTTAGGGTTGTGGATTTAGAATTGAAAACAACACACCATGATATTTCAAATTTAAAAATAATGGTTTGAGTCCTAGGTAGCTCGTAATCCTATTTGTTTTCAAAATAAGGATGCACTCCCATTTGATTCTCATGATTAGGTTGTAATCATGAGGCTCTCTCTCAAGAGTGGACCTTCCTAAAATCTTGGATGTCTGTCACAAAACAAAATCATCAAACCTAAAAACACATCACCTAAGAAACATAGTTCATCGACATATCATTTTTCTCCTTCAAAGAAAAAAAATCACATCATGTGAATATCTCCATGTACTCTTACCTATTGTACAAAACCATCAACCAAACACAATCGACAAAACATGCCTCTTCAAACAACTAACTCTCAAGTCAAATAATAGAGCCTGTGCACAAATTTCCATATTTGTTACATTTAAGTGTGTCAACATAACTCTACTTTCTGCAACATCTTGCTTCATGCAACATGCACTACTTTGAATTTACAAAGAAATTCATGAAACATCAAAATACATGCAAGGCCTTAATTAGATAAGAAATTCAACCATCCTGTTAGCAAACCATTTCAATGGCGCATCTTTTAGTTGCACTTCATCATGTGAATCATCTCGACCTCATCGATTACAGGAATCCCTCTTTCCATTCTTGTCATTATCTCTTTCCACCTTCTTCAAATGTTGTGGATGACTTGTTGGATACAAAGTCCAACACTTGTCCACAAGGTGACCTTCTTATGGAAATGAGTAATAAACAATTGCATCTATTTTCAACATCATTTTCCTTGTCCAATGGGCTCTTTACTTTTTTCTCATTTATTTAGAAAGTTTCAATGTGTATGGATATCTTCTTCCAACATCTATAAAACATTATGATTATTCAAACCACAAAAGGAACATGTGCAAGTTATTTTATATATCTTATGTGAATATTTACCATATTTATCATAATCAAAAGCAATTGATTAAAGGAAAATTCTATACCTTGAACATTCACCATTGTCGCTTTCTTGAGGAGGTGGATTTGATGAGGTAGTGGCTCTCCTAATACTAGCAATGAATTAACAATTAGATAGATCTTTCAATAATCCTCTTCTTTTAAATTCTCATTAGTCATGACATTATTAACATCTTCTCGCAAAGTGGTGTCAAACTTTTCCATTCATCATGAACACAAACTTCACAAGCTTGAGGTAACGAACACAAAATAAAATTTATTCTTGGAACAACTTTTATGTGCCTCTTGGCTTTGGAGCATTCTCCATCATGTTTTCTCATAACCAAGACCCAAATAATTAGCCCTTCTCAACAACATCTATTCAAATCTTCCTTGTACTCAACTATGTCAGTATTTTTGGCTTTTAAACCTTTACTTTTATAGCACATTTCCATCAAAATTTTGACCTTATTCCTCTAGCGTGTCTCTCAAAAGAACGTACACATTAATTGTGAGAGGAAATTGAAGACAAAAACCAATAGGGCCCTTTCTTAACTAACCTTGACTAAAATGAGCTAAATTGTACTTTGATACCAACTTGATTTGAATATGGACAAACTAGTTTTGTTGGGCTATCTCCCTAATAGTTAAAGAAAAATGTGTTTAGGATCGCCTAAAGTTAGCCAATCGAAGGGGTATATGTGTCAAGCTTTAATTGTATTTTAGAGAAATTTATTAGTTAATTAGCTTTTAAAAACTTGGGCTTAAGCAACAAATAAAATTCAAAAATCTTTATTTCTAGGAAATTTTTTTCCTCAATCCGCATTCGATCACTGGACATGTAAGAGGAAGAAAGAGGGAATTCACTTTTCAAATTCTAGACCTTGTCTAAACCAAAATAAACTAGAGGTTTGGTTTTCAAATACATTCACTTATTTGGAAAAGTTCTAGCTACCAAAAGTCCATATGCCAATCTACTCCCAATATGTAGCCTAGATTCAAGGTATCACATTCATTATCAAGGTCAAGAATCTATTCACCAAAAATTTCCTATGGAAATGATGGTTTAAGAAACAAAACTAGACAAAAAAACCTTTAGTGAGAAAAAAAATCTAAAACCCTTCAAGGTCTTCAATATGCTCATAAAGTTAAATTACATGTCTCGATCAAGCCCAACAACAAAGAAGCATTCAATGACAACACCAAAATCTACAACTTCTTCAATATCTTCTAAACCATATTCAAAGTCAATATTGTGTGCATCAAATTCCTCAGCAATGTCATCAATGAGTCATCAAAACTACTATTTCAAACTTTAATGCCAAAAATAAGCTCTAAAGAATTCAATTTCTCCTCCAAAACCTTCTTCTAAGAAAAGCCGGCATGATGTCGTCTGTAAATTCAAGAATTCCACGAGGAAATTCTATCAAAGTTAAAACAAATCCTTTCATCCATATTTAGCCTACTTTTTTCATATTTTAATTTTTAGGAGGAAAGAGATGAAGGGTTTCTACTCCATCCATGGAGCGTGGCTATGGCTCAACCGATCGAGGTATGAGTGGCAGCAGTTGCGTAGCTGCGTGATATTTATTCCCCCTAAGGCCAATCAATGACCGGCTAGTTCTTAGCAAGATTATTCCTCGGGGGCCGGTTCTCATAGGGTCATGTTGGAGAAGATGTTAACCAACAACATCAAGGTTGCCATAAATTTCAATATTTTTTTCATTAAATTTGTATTTATTTTTTTAAGGTGTGTTTTTTCTAATATACAAAATTATATATATATTGATGTGAGGCCGAAAATGTTCGATCTAGTGATCAAAATAGACTTGTGGCAGCTCGCTACATTCGTTAGTTAATGATGTCAACCCAACACAACTTATTCGGCTGAGATGATTTATATACCATGGGAAACCAACATATTAATGCACTTTACAAAGGTGTGAAAGCCTTCATGCAAAATTTCAAAGAGATCTCGTGTCTTTGTTCTACCGCCGAGAGTCGACAAAGCTCGAAATAGTTACACATTCATTGGGTGAAATGATAAATGTGTACGTAAATCTAGGCCAAACTAACGATTCATTTGTAGAACCGATGAGAAAGAGAAAGAAACAAGATGGGTCCCGATAAATGGGAGGACATAAAACAAAAAGTTACAAGAGTAGTGGCCAAGTCAATGTTGTTTAATTACAAGGAAGGTCGAAATAGAAAATGTTGAAGGTGCAAATATTTAAAGCACCTGCATAAAGCTAGTTATTTGTATGATCGACATCTTGAGGCCTATGGAAGGCTTCCATGGAACGATGAGGTTCCTGCTTTTATTTTTCACAAATTATTTATGCATAATGGTATGAAACCCAACCACAATGACCTTCCTTCTAATTTTTAGGCCTGTGGAAAGGTCGCATTATATGACCGTAAGGGTGTTAAGTGAGATGTGGAGTTGCCTCACCTTAAGTCGCTATCAGAGTCGACCGTTTCGAGTTGAAACTCGCGATCGTAGATGGATGCGTCTTCTCAAATAAGTCAAGAAGCAAGGATGTTATGATCGACAATGTCCATAGTGGATTGAGTGGAGTCGATCTTTTGTGTAAATCGACAAAGAGCACGTGAAAATTCACGCGCTAATTTTGTTTATCAGACAGATGAGGAGATTACAACATGAATGTTGAAGATCTCCGAACATATGCAATAAATTGTCGCAATGGTCCGCAAGACCTACTTTCTCATGAGGAAGAGGGCATCGAACGGTATGTGTTAGTGACAATTTGTAATAAATACATGTGTATGTATGTATGTATACGTTTATTTCGTATGTACATTGATCTAAAAAAATGTATGATTATATGTTAAAACACCATTTGTAGTTCTCGTGCATGATGCATTACGAAAATGTTAATATCAATGTTAATATCACGTTTCGGGACCTCTCGGTTCAAACACGTATGGGTTCGACCATCATGATATGCTGGCAAATGTTAGTGTTTTTTAAGTGACTCTAAAATAAATAATCGTCGCCACACATGTATGTGTACCTTCTTTTTCCTTCCTTGGGAGATATACCTTCTACTTCCTTGGGAGATATACCTTCTACTCGAGATGAGCCATAAGTATGGACAATTTTTTCACTAGTTTAAAATTTATGTTTAAAAATTATATATATATATATATATATATATATATATATATATATATATATTCTATCTCAAAAAAGTTCCATTAAAATTGATATATATATATATAGAGAGAGAGAGATCTATATTTTGAGTTATTTAAAAAATTTTGAATTTAGGTTCCTATAGAAGATTTCTTTAATTCAAGTGACTTGCCGATGGAGATAGGAACATCCACAACATTTGAACAAGTTGTCTTTAGTTCATTTTTTAATATTATTGAAAATAAGTTTATATATGTACACGTGCATTTTCATTTGAAAGTTTTTAATATATATATATATATATATATATATATATATATATAATCGTACATGTATATTGTACGCTTACCACCGTATGTTCTCGTGGGAGAACCCGTTTCATCAAATGGAGAGGGAACTCTTATGAGGTATTGCATGATTTTTTGTTATATTTTTTTTTTTTTTACATGAAGTTATAGATATATATATTCTCATTCATTTTTAAAACATCAAATTTAAATGTTCAAGTACATGTGCATTGTGTATGTAGGTTTCCCATTCACAGGATAGGAGCTCGAGACTTAGGCTAAGACGCTAGACTCATTTCCATTTTATGGACATGATTTACAAAAGATATTTGATCTCAAAATTTAGATGGTTTTAAAATCATTAAAATTGATATAGTTTGATACTTACATGAGATTTAAAATTCTTGGACATATTTTATTACATTGTTATTATATAATTTGTTTTATTTAATTTTTGGATGGTTTTAGTACCTTTTGGCATGTGAATGTGAAGTAATGTTGTCATCTATAAATTAATGTTGTTGTCATCCTAATCACATTCGCACAGTATTTAATGTTAAATGTTTTTGTTGATGTTGAATTATAATTGGCATGGCATGAGAAGTTTTTAAAACTCAAGTTTTGGATGGTTTCAATCTATATTTTGCATGTGATATTTAATGAACTTTAAATGTTTAATGTTTTAATGTTGCACAATATATTTAATCAAAAGGTTTTTAAAACTTAAATTTTTGGATGGTTTCAATCTACATTTGCACATGTGTGGTACATATAATGTTAACTCGTTTCTATTGACCTAGTTGAACTATAATTGGCATGCATGTGAAGTAACAATCTATATATAATTTAAAGTTTTTTAAACTCAAGTTTTAAATGGTTTCAATCTACATTTCACATGTGATGTTTAATGTTTTAATGTCGCACGATATATTATCAAAAAGTTTTTTAAAAATTTTAAAGTTTTGGATGGTTGAAGTACATTTGAATTTTAAGATTGTTTTTGATCTCTCCATGTAGTTTTGTTTGAATGAAAAATCTTCCAATAGAAGAATGATAGGCTTTTCAAATGGAATCAATCATGTATCAATTGAGCCTCTAATTGAAAAAGAGTTTTTCAAATGCAACTAACCGATGCAAGCAAACATTGAGAAAATTTCTCGCAACATGTAGAGCAAGGAAACGAAACGTACGTACTCTAAGACTTTCGAATTTTTCCGAATGCCAATGATCTACAAAGCTAGTATTTATAATATCCTAAGAGGGTCATTCTTACACCTTTACTGCAACTTGAAACAAAGAGAATCTATCCTCGTTGTGACATCATGTAATATGCCCGCCATAAACAAGAAATTGTACTTAAAAGCCGAGATCCGTGCAAGTGGGGACAACCACTACATCTCGTCCCGGAGGCTAGGCCATATGGGGATCAACTGAACTTTGCAAAATAAAGTGAAATAATTTGTACCACACGGCCTGAAAACATATACAAGAACAATTAATTTTATTTGGAGAATATATATATAATATATATATATATATATATATATATATATATATGTGTATATATATATATATCCAATACATATAAAAATTTTCATCAATGCACATGTATAGAAAACTACTTTTAGTTGATACTAGAGCACGTGCTTCGTACTCAAACAATGAAACATGTGAAAACCACAAATAACATAAGGAGCTCAATTGAACAGTGACTCGGAAGTTCTAAAACATATTTAATCCAAAGATAATAAATTGTTGGACACTTTACTCAAAAAAATTCTACGAATTCCATCCTCAATAATCCATTCATGATTGGATTTTGACATTTTCCATTTCCTTAATTTTGATTTTTTTCGATTCGAACTTCTATTAACTTTATGCATGTTGCATACACCGAGTGACTATATTGACAACTTATGGAATCGTGGTCATAGTCTTCAAAATAAACAGCCCCACTTTGATGAGTTTATCTCGAAAAATAACCTTCGCATAATAGACCCTCCGTCATACCGAAATCCGTCATCATTATAGTATTGTAATAATTTCATTTTTCGTTCAAAGGCAACGCATCAAATAATACTTCACATTTTCATTGTTGTCAATAGGTGCAATTACAAAAAAAACATCTCATGCACAATGAAATAAATTTAACATTAATAAGGCATATTTAAATTTATTTCTAGATCTTTAAATCATCGAAAGTAATTCAAATGTTACCTTCTCTAACAAGATCAAAACTTATCACCATCGATGATATTGTAGTTTCCTTCCGATTACATTTTCTTCAAACATTGCAAATGTGACATTTTTCCTTTGTATTTAGCTCGTATGTTTCCAATCGTTCACATACATTTTGTTTTCAATAAACGTCATTGGATTTTGTGTCAAGCCTATGCAAACATCACAAAAACAAGAATATTTTCTTTTATCCAATGCAAACACATTTCGGGACAACTTTGTTTGAATTGAATGCAATTTTCGAGTCCCTTTTATTTTTCAATGTCATTTCCAATTGATATATCTATGTCTTCATTCCAATATGCTATAAAAACCTTTACATGGAAAGTTAGAAAAATAATTTGTAAATATGATATCAAAATAAAAATTAAAAATAATCATTGCATGATAAATGTACAATCTTTAAAATTATATTTCCAATATAAATTAAATCTGTTTTGCCTTCACACTTCTCTTCATGGGTTTTTCTCATGGCTTAGAGCAACGATGCAACTATCAACAACTTCTTCACTGCTCACAAGTCGCTGTGCAAGAGTGGTTCATTTGATATCTTCGAAGTACTCATTTTATGCATGCTCCCGCACCATCCGCCACACTCCACTTCATACAATTTTTTTTTTGTATTGTTGCATCGCTTCGCTAATGCTAATGATGCATTCCGTCATTACGTTGCAGTTTACACAATCATTACTTTTCAATTTGCTATTCACATCCCCACTTTATCTTTCCATATTGTAATTTACTTGATTTGTAATAATTATAATTATATTAATTATAATTATGTCCGACATAACCTACTGTCCTTATTATATCACCCCACTTCCATATTAATCTTCGTTTTATATCATAACCTTTGGACTCTAAATCGAATTATATAGAGGGGAATTCGATTGGTTCTGCGTGAATTCCATGTTAATATAATTCCATGGACGTATACAAATACAAGCGGTCGTTGGCCCTTATCCTTTGTTACTAAAAATATAACCTGGGCGGAATTTGAATTACCAACTATGCAAGTCTGGTATTCGTCCTTCACTCTCCTTTACGTATTATCATTAATTATGTGAATTTGGGCGTATTATATGGAACTCCACGTAATTTCCAAGTTAGAATTTTGTGCAATGATAATTTGAAGGATGACGTCCATCTGTCTTCCACGCTGAGCCACCATAAGGTTTTAACGCTCGTCGTAAGGGTGATAGATGGTATCATTCCAATTGTGATCACGTGGTGTTGGTTCCATGTAATACTGGCTTCGTTCCACCTCGTTCCCAAAGAAATTTTCATCAGCATGGCCAGATCAATCTGCATTTAATTCGCTGCTTGTCATATTAATTTTTGAACAGAGGGGGTACCTTACCTATTAACTTCTCGATCCGTGGTTTCACCAGGTGGACGACTTGGATTGCATCTGGATATTAGGGTTCGTTGTTTTGATTCATAGCACACTGTTATAAATCAAGCTTGGTATTTGCTCGGCGGTTCTTTTACCTCCCCTTGCATTTGGTTTATCTTTGGACCCTGACTGACAACGCCATGGCCGCTGGCGTGATTCGTTTCAGGCTTCGCCTTACTCCTGTGCGTTAACAAATTCTGTCGGTAAGATCCTTTGCCAGAGTTGTAAAATTTCGCTCTCTATATTTTTATTATTTCACAGGCTACCATTCCCGATTTAGAGCTTCACGCTTTTCTTCATGCCAGTACTACGATTTTGTATAATCATTTTCTGCTATTGGAATAATTATAACGAATGGCTCTATTTGTTTTGCAGCGAATGTGCGTTTACCTTTCCCGGAACTCGATTAGTTTGGTTTTCTTACCTAGCCTTTGACATTTCTGATGCGCCTTCTCAGAAGTAAGGTTTTACGCAGGCTCTCATGGCTTCGTAGCCCAATCCTTTTCTCAAGTGAAATTGGTTACGAGTACATTTATCCAGCGCCGTAAGGATTCTACGCCCTCGGCACTCTAATTAGAAATTTTGCTGTTTGACCAAGCGTAGAAAGAATTTTCTATTTGTTCGTTCTCTGGAGGTTTATCGTTTTTAGTCGATTCTTGAATGTAACCCTTTATTCATGATAACTCCATGGTTATATGTGGCAGATTGATAAGGGAGTAGGGGCTTCTCCCTTTCCAGGTACTACGCCTTTCTTAGTTATCATTTTGACTTGATTCCTCTTATTCGTACTCTCTATCTTCAGCGTTTCGTTGATTTTGGGTTTTTTTTTTTTCTTGCAGGTAAGTGTCGTGCTCTCCTTCGCACTTGCAGAGATACATGACTCCCTTAAAACATTAACAATTGTTTACTCACTCCTTGCAAGTCGGTATTAACCGAACTCTGTCAGAAGGAACTCGTTCTTCGCTACTGGTTATACGGTTTATATTTTGACATTTAAATATTGTAATGATACAATTGTAATTATTTTTATCACTATAAGTAAATCCCCACTCTGAATATTTATGGAACTTTGTTCATGGGACTTTATAAGGTTGTTTCGAAATTGTACCATATATCCACATATACATCAGTCATTTCTGGGTTTTCATAATACCCACTTTTGATTTTGGTTATTGTTCTTATGAGTATGCTCCAGCAGTACCCTCTCTTTGCTCGTTTTGACTTGGCTGAAATTAATACTTAACTTTTGGAAATTTAATTTTTTTATATATATTACACATACTCTTCATTCTGTGTAGTTTATTGCCTCTAGGCTCTCAGGCCATGCAATTTTTAACTATATTCATACTGTGGTGACATTAGAATGAATAATGTACTGTAATATAAAGTTTCCTATTCCAGGAGAACATAGCTTCTGTGATGATAAAATTTAAATATCTGAATGAAATCAATAGTATTATTGTGAGTCGTAACTTTCTCAATTTCTTCCTCCAGTTTTATTAAACTGACCCTAAAGTCTAAACGCCTGGTTTTTTTTTCTTTCAAGTTTAGATAACCAGAGTGATATGATCATTTATAACAGAATGACACTGTAGTTCTATGCAGATACTTGATGAATTAATTTGTTATGTCTTTGCACAGAATATGTATCCAAATTGTCTACAGGGATGAATGCACTTGCATTTCTGTCTTTATGTTTAGAGGACATTGGGGTTTATAATCTACAAATTTACCCTCTTGATTTGGATTATCACGATATACTAGGATACATATAATTCAATATGTCAGACTGGGGTGAACATGCATGTAGGATATTTACTCAACTATCTTTTGTATTTACTTTCTATGCTATAATATTAGAATGTTTTCATAATTTACCTGTCTATGATCAGTCTTTTGTAAATTATCAGTTGCTTTCCTCTGCTATAGCATGTGTTGCTTACATACAACTTTCTTGACCCTTAATTTTCTGATTACATGTGAATGGTATGTTGGCCCTGAAGTCAGTTTATAGAGTCTCTCCTTCTGTTCTCTCATGCATAGTGTAAGTTACAATTCATTTCCTACTATTTTCCACTATAATACAGGAAATTCAAATTCTCTCTCATGTATGTATATATTGGAATCATGCTAGGAAACAGAAGCAGATTAAAACAAATTCATAAATTTTCCTGTGGAAAAAAATAAGTATCCTCAGATTTAAACCGATCACTGGTTTAGAGACTCTGTTGGATTCTACTTCACCACTCCAATTCTACAACTATACAGAATTTCATGGATAATTTCCTTATTGATCAGTTCTGTTAAATGTAGAATTGACATTCTAATATACAGTCAAATTTTTATATGTAGCCAATTCATACTATATGAAATAGAACATCAATAAATTTAGAGACATACCACTCATGCAATTGACCAACCTCCCAACCTTAGAGTCCTTTTGTCTCCCAGAACTCACCCCTGAGCTGAGATCTTCTCCTTGAAACAGATCAACCTCTAATCTGTACAAGAGCAGCTTATTTAAGCTATTGTTCCCCAAAGCATGTTTCTAATTCTGCGTCCAGAATCTCAGGATGCTTTTCTTCCTGTTTGCCTAGGCTTCCCAATTTAGGGATTCTTTAACGCTGTTTTATGCTTTTCCTCAGCTTTTCCAGCTTTTTACCTCTTCCCAACTACTTTCCTCATCATTGGGGAAATTCAGATTTTTCCTCAAAAATCTAAATTTAAAATTAATTTCTTTCAAGAATTTTTAAAAGATTGTGGGGAAATATTTGCCTCATCCATCCTTATGGATTTAGAAAGTGATCTAATAAATCTCATTTTGGTCAATCTGCACCACATTATTTTATTCATTTCCTCAATTAAATTTTTAATTACATTCACAAAATGTTTATCCTTTGGGGTCCACTCCCCTTAGGATTAAAGTTCAAATGTCTAACTTTGAAATTCAAACACATGGATTGGGGGTGTTACATATTCCCTCTCTGAAAATAAACACCATTCTCGGTGTTGTTATTCAACTACTAGAGTTTATTTTGCAAGTAAAAATGGATATTTTTCCATCATTTCAGCTTCTCTTTCCCAGGTAGCTTCTTCAGCAGTAAAGTGCTTCCACTGCACCTTTACTCTTGCTACTGTTCTACTTCTCAATTCAATTTCTTCCTGCTCCAATATTTGTAGCGGTTCTGGCAGAAACTCCCCTTCTGGTTCCACCTGTACAACATTCCAATCAACTATGTGAGAAGCATAATGCACATATCTTTTCAATAACGAAACATGAAATACATCATGAACTCTAACATGGGGTGGTAAGGCTAGCTTGTAAGCCACTAGTCCCACCCTTTCTAATACTTCGAAAGGACCACAGTATCTAGGGGCCAGTTTTGCACAACTTCCCGCATAAAGGGTACTCTTTTTTGGTTTAATACGCAAATACACATGCTCCCCCACTTTAAATTTTCGGTGCACTCTTTTATTATCAGCATAACTCTTCTGGCGATCTTTTGCTGTCTTGATGTTTCTTTGTATCTGTTTGACAATTCTTTCCATCTCTTGTAAAGCATCTGGTCCCAACATTAGTTTATCTTCTGGCTGACTCCAGCTCAAAGGAGTACGACACTTCCTTCCATACAGTGCCTCAAACAGACTCATTTTGATGGAGGATTGGTAGCTGTTATTATAGGAAAATTTAGCTAAATGCAAGTAATATTCCCACTTTGAGTGTCTATCCATCACATACATTCTCAGCATATCCTCCAAAATTAGATTAGCTCTTTCCGTTTGGCCATCGGTCTGAGGGTGGTAAGCAGTACTAAAATTCAATTTAGTGCCCATACCTCCAAACAGCCCTTTCCAAAAGGCTGTTGTAAACTTAGCATCTCTATCAGAAACAATCACCTTCGGAACCCCATGGAGCCTTACTACCTCCTTCAGGAACACATTTGGTACTTGAGCTGTCCCAAAGGTAGATTTCACTGGTATAAAGTGAGCAGCTTTGGTTAGAGTGTCTACTACTACCATTACATAATCATGCTGGTATTTGGTTTTGGGTAACCCTGTTATGAAATCCATGGAAACTATGTCCCATTTCCATTCTGAAATCGGTAAAGGGTTTAAAAGGCTAGCAGGATGCTGATGTTCAACTTTGACTAGTTGACATTCCATGCATCTACTTAAGTATTCTGCTACATCTCTCTTCATTCCTGGCCAGAACAACTTCTTTTTCGGGGCTTTTAACATTTTCTGATATCCTGGATGTCCTGCATATGGTTGTTTGTGGTACTCATCCAAAATTTCCTTTTTTAAGGACTCTACATTGGGAATATACAATCTGTTTTTATAACAGATCAGCCCTTTTTGGTTTTGAGTGAAATCACTTTTCTCCTTTTTCTATAATTTCACCAGAAGTGTTTCATAATTTGGGTCTTGGTTTGATACCTTATTCACCAACTCTTCTACATCAATCTGAGCACTACCTCCAATACTATTGATATTCTGACACGGATTTCTGCTCAATGCATCAGCAACTTTATTTTATTTCCCTCTAATATGTTTTATCTCCATATCAAATTCACTTAAAAAGGACAGCCATCTGGCTTGTCTGGCATTCAAATTAGTTTGGGAAAATAAATATTTGAGACTAATATGATCATTCATCAATGTAAATTTCTTTCCAAGAAGATAGTGCCGCCACATTTTCAAAGCATGGATAACAACTGCTAATTCTAAATCATAGGCACTATAATTCTATTCATGTATCTTCAGTTTCCTAGATTCATAGGCAATAACTGAATTTTCCTGCAAAAGAACTCCTCCCAATCCTTCTCTACAGGCATCCGTACATACCACAAATTCTTTATCAGGATCTGCAATTTTCAGTATAGGGGTTGTAGTAAGTTTCAGTTTTAATTGGTCAAAATTGTTTTGACATTTTTCAGTCCATTCAAACTTGACACCTTTCCTTTGTAATGATGTGATGGGATGTGCTATGGCAGAAAATCTTTCTACAAATCTGCGATAATAGCCTGCAATCCCCATGAATGATCTCATTGCTGAAACATCAGCTGGTACAGGCCATTCTTTTATAGCCTTTATCTTTTCAAGGTCAACCGCAAGGCCTTATTCAGAAATAATATGACCCAAGTATTGGATCTTATCTTTATAAAACTCACATTTGCTAAACTTGGCATATAGCTGATTTTCCTTTAGAGTTTGCAATACTATCCTCAAGTGTTCTTTATGTTCCTCCTCACTTTTTGAGTAACTAAGATATCATCTATGAACATAAGGACAAATTTATCCAAATACTTGTTTAACACACTGTTCATTAGGCACATAAATGTGGCAGGGGCGTTTGTCAAACCAAAAGGTAGGACTACAAATTCGTAGTGACCATACCTGGTTCGAAAGGTTGTTTTGCTGATGTCTTCTTCTTTAATTCTAAGCTGGTGATAAACAGTTCTTAAGTCAATTTTCGAAAATACTGAAGCCCCTCTCACTTGATCAAAAAGATCATCAATTCTAGGCAAAGGGTATCTATTTTTAATGGTCAACTTATTCAGTTGACGATAATAAATGCACATCCTAAAGGTTCCATCTTTCTTTTTCACGAATAGCACCGGTGCTCCCCAAGGAGATACACTCGGTCTGATATACCCTTTATCTAACAGTTCTTGCAATTGCATTTTCAGTTCCATCAGTTCAGGAGGACTCATTCGATAAGGCGCTCGGGAGACAGGTGTTGCTCCCGGCACCAGATCGATTGAGAAATCAATCTCTCTTTTGGGGGGAAGATGAGGGATTTCCTTTGGGAAAACTTCCTTGAATTCTCTTATTACATGTACCGCATCCAGTAATTCCTCTTTAGTTTTCTATTCTGTTTCTTCCACATGCACTGCATAAACTTGGTATCCTTTTCTAGCTGTTCTTTTTAATTGCAATGCTAAAATCTGTCTTACAGAAATAGGTTTCCCTTCCTCATCTACACAATGCAAAGTCTTATCCCAACAGTTCATCAAGGCTTTCTTATTTTCCAGCCAGTCCATTCCTATCAGTAGATCATATGACCCTAAGGGCAGAATGTTCAAATTTACTTCTGTTTGAAGCTCATTTAATTTGATTTCTGTTCTGGGCAGTTTATGTGTTACCTTTCTCTTAGTTCCAGTGGCCAGCTGTACCAGCCATGACTGTTGAAATTTTTCAATTTTTTAGTTACATTTTTCTACAATCTTGGGACTAATGTAAGTCAAAGAAGCACCTGGATCAATCAGAACAGTAACAGATAGGTCAGAAATCTTACCCTCCATTTCCACCATGGTTGCTTGATGTTCTACTTGCCGATTTTCTAGGGCTGCACTGATAGTTGGTATATTTCTGGCTATATCATTTACTGTTGTCGCTTCCCGATCCCTCATGAGCATATGAATATTTCGATGTGGACAGTCCCTCAAAATATGGGGTTCTCCATAGCCCCAACATTTCAGGGGTTCTCTCATTTTGACTGTCCCTTCCTTTTTACTGTCTCCATCTATTTGTTTGGAAGCTACTTGGGACCGAGCAGTTTGACTTTCTTTGGGTTTATTAAACTTTTTCCGCTAATGGTCTCTACCAAAATTTTTCAAATAGGCTGGTTTCTGTTTCCTCCCTTTGAACTCATTTTTATTTACCCAGCTTTTCCCTTGTTCAGATTTTCCTTTGAACTGTTGGTAACATAATCTGGCTTTTGTAACAGCTTCGGCCATTGTTTTTGGGTTGTCAAACTCGATTTTCTTTTTGTATACAGCAGGGAAGCAATTTAGAAATCTTTGAACTTTTGCCATCTCTTCCCTTATGTAGGGTACATATCTCAACAGATTTGTAAACTTAGTAACAAATTCATCCATAGTGAGCTGTCCCAGTCTAAGTTCATGAAATTCTTTTGCTTTATCATCATAGTAACGTTCATTTAGGTAGCGGTTCTTGAACGTAACCTGAAAATCTTCCCAGGTGACTTTCTTTTCATCAATGGCATGCACCATTTTCGTCTCCTCCCACCACAAGGCAGCCTTGCCTTGTAGCTGATAAATAGCTAATCTAGCCTTCAGATTGGTATCATATTCATAAACCTGGAAGTACTTTATCATGTTCAATAACCAAGCTTCCCCATCCTCCTCCTTCTCCCCATTATAGGACGGAGGCTTGATTTTGAGGAATTCCCCCTGTAATTCCTTTTTCTGTTTGTATTGATGCCTTACTGCATCTTCATCTTCAGAATCATCAGTTTTCCTCTTTCCGAAACCTTCGCCTTCCTGGCTGTTCCGCGAAGTTAATTCCCTGATGAGCTTTTCCTGCTCCTCACTGGCTAATGACAATCTGTCATTCTGGCTTTTTATCTCAGCCAACTCTTGTTGCAATTCCCGCAACATAGCCATCATGGGCGCATTTGGATCTGGTGCATTATCCTCATCACGCAGATCAACATAAATTTCACCACCTTCTTCCATTTCAGCACCACTGTACACACTCAACACAGATCAGTGAAATAATAATAAAAATACAATAATTTTTTTTTTTTTCTTTCCACAGAATTAAATTTATACAATGAATACACAGTAACAGTGAGCACAATGTCACCAGCCCAGTTTTGTAACGTTGGCTCTGATACCATTTGTCACACCTCCCAATTCACACAAATTTTTTTCTGTTTGGTTGCATCGTTTCCAGTTAATGCTAATGAGGCATTCTGTCATTACGTTGCAGGTTTACACAACCATTACTTTTCAATTGCTATTCACATCCCCACTTTATCTTTCCATATTGTAATTTATTTGATTTGTAATAATTATAATTATATTAATTATAATTATGTCCGACATAACCTACTGTCCTTATTATATCACCCCACTTCCATATTAATCTTCGTTTTATATCATAACCTTTGGACTCTAAATCGAATTATATAGAGGGGAATTCGATTGGTTCTATGTGAATTCCATGTTAATATAATTCCATGGACGTATACAAATCCAAGCGGTCGTTGGCCCTTATCCTTTGTTAATAAAAATATAACCTGGGCGGAATTTGAATTACCAACTATGCAAGTCTGGTATTCGTCCTTCATTCTCCTTTACGTCTTATCATTAATTATGTGAATTTGGGCATATTACATGGAGCTCCACGTAATTTCCAAGTTAGAATTTTGTGCAATGATAATTTGAAGGACAACGTCCATCTGTCTTCCACGTTGAGCCACCATAAGGTTTTAACGCTCATCATAAGGGTGATAGATGTTCTTGTTCTAGTTGTGATCATGTGATGTTGGTTCCACGTAATACTGGTTTCGTTCCACCTCATTCCCAAAGCGATTTTCCACAGCATGGCCAGATCGATCTGCATTTAATTCGCTGCTTGTCATATTAATTTCTGAACAGAGGGGGTACCTTACCTATTAACTTCTCGATCCGTGGCTTCACCATGCATATCTCGCCAGGTGGACAACTTGGACTGCATCTGGCTATTAGGGTTCGTTGTTTTGATTCATAGCACACTGTTATAAATCAAGCTTGGTATTTGCTCGGCAGTTCTTTTACCTCCCCATGCATTTGGTTTATCTCTGGACTGTGAGTGAAAACTCCATGGCCGCTGGCGTGATTCGTTTCAGGCTTCACCTTACTCCTGTGCGTTAACAAATTCCGTCGGTAAGATCCTTTTCCAGAGTTGTAAAATTTCGCTCTCTATATTTTTATTATTTCACAGGCTGCCATTTCCGATTTAGAGCTTCACATTTTTCTTCATGCCAGTACTACGATTTTGTATTATCGTTTTCTGCTATTGGAATAATTATAACGAAAGGCTCTATTTTTTTTGCAGAGAATGTGCGTTCGCCTTTCCTGAAACTCGATTAGTTTGGTTTTCTTACCTAGCCTTTGATATTTATGATGCGCCTTCTCAGAAGTAAGGTTTTACGCAGGCTCTCATGGCTTCATAGCCCAATCCTCTTCTCAAGTGAAATTGGTTACGAGTACATTTATCCAACGCCATAAGGATTCTACGCCCTCGGCACTCTGATTAGAAATTTTGCTGTTTGACCAAGCGTAGAAAGAATTTTCTATTTGTTCGTTCTCTGGAGGTTTCTCGTTTTTAGTCGATTCTTGAATGTAACCCTTTATTCATGATAACTCCATGGTTATATGTGGCAGATTGATAAGGGAGTAGGGGCTTCTCCCTTTCCAGGTACTACACCTTTCTCAGTTATCATTTTTACTTGATTCCTGTTATTCGTACTCTCTATCTTCAGCGTTTCGTTGATTTTGTTTTTTTTTTTTTCTTGCAGGTAAGTGTCGTGCTCTCCTTCGCACCTGCAGAGATATGTGACTCCCTTAAAACATTAACAATTGTTTACTCGCTCCTTGCAGGTCAGTATTAACCGAACTCTGTCAGAAGGAATTCGTTCTTCGCTACAGGTTATAGGGTTTATATTTTGACATTTAAATATTGTAATGATACAATTGTAATTATTTTTATCACTATAAGTAAATCCCCACTCAAAATATTTATGGAGCTCTGTTCATGGGACTTTATAAGGTTGTTTCGAAATTGTACCATATATCCACATATACATCAGTCATTTCTGGGTTTTCATAATACCCACTTTTGATTTCGGTTATTGTTCTTATGAGTATGCTCCAGCAGTACCCTCTTTTTGCTCGTTTTTACTTGCCTGAAATTAATACTTAACTTTTGGCAATTTATTTTTTTTATATATATTACACATACTCTTCATTCTGTGTAGTTTATTTCCTCTAGGCTCTCAGGCCATGCAATTGTTAACTATATTCATACTGTGGTGACATTAGAATGAATAATGTTCTATAATATAAAGTTTCTTATTCCAGGAGAACATAGCTTCTGTGATGGTAAAATTTAAATATCTGAATGAAATCAATAGTAGTATTATGAGTCGTAACTTTCTCAATTTCTTCCTCCAGTTTTATTAAACTGACCCTAAAGTCTAAACGCCTGGTTTTTTTTCTTTCAAGTTTAGATAACCAGAGTGATATGATCATTTATAACAGAATGACACTATAGTTCTATGCAGATACTTGAGGAATTAATTTGTTATGTCTTTGCACAGAATATGTATCCAAATTGTCTACAGGGATGAATGCACATGCATTTCTGTCTTTATGTTTAGAGGACATTGGGGTTTATAATCTACAAATTTACCCTCTCGATTTGGATTATCACGATAGACTAGGATACATATAATTCAATATGTCAGACTCGGGTGAACATGCATGTAGGATATTTAGTCAACTATCTTTTGTATTTACTTTATATGCTATAATATTAGAATGGTTTCATAGGTTACCTGTCTATGATCAGTCTTTTGTAAATTATTAGTTGCTTTCCTCTGCTACAGCATGTGTTGCTTACATAAAACTTTCTTGACCCTTAATTTTCTAATTACATGTGAATGGTATGTTGGCCCTGAAGTCAGTTTATAGAGTCTCTCCTTCTGTTCTCTCATGCACAGTGTAAGTTACAATTCATTTCCTACTATTTTCCACTATAATACACGAAATTCAAATTCTCTCTCATGTATGTATATATTGGAATCATGCTAGGAAACAGAAGCAGATTAAAACAAATTTCCTAAATTTTCCTGTGGAAAAAAATAAGTATCCTCAAATTTAAACCAATCACTGGTTTAGAGACTCCGTTGGATTCTACTTCACCACTCCAATTCTAGAACTATACAGAATTTCATGGATAATTTCCTTATTGATCAGTTCTGTTAAATGTAGAATTGATATTCTAATATACAGTCAAATTTTTATATGTAGCCAATTCATACTATATGAAATAGAACATCAATAAATTTAGATACATACCACTCATGCAATTGACCAACCTCCCAACATTAGAGTCCTTTTGTCTCCCAGAACTCACCCCCGAGCTGACATCTTCTCATTGAAACAGATCAACCTCTAATCTGTACAAGAGCAGCTTATTTAAGTTATTGTTCCCCAAAGCATGTTTCTAATTCTGCGTCTAGAATCTCAGGATGCTTTTCTTCCTGTTTTCCTAGGCTTCCCAATTTAGGGATTCTTTAAAGTTGTTTTATGCTTTTCCTCAGCTTTTCCAGCTTTTCACCTCTTCCCAACTACTTTCCTCATCATTGGGGAAATCCAGATTTTTCCTCAAAAATCTAAATTTAAAATTAATTTCTTTCAAGGATTTTTGAAAGATTGTGGGGAAATATTTGCCTCATCCATCCTTATGGATTTAGCAAGTGATCTCATAAATCTCATTTTGGTCAATCTGCACCACATTATTTTATTCATTTCCTCAATTAAAATTTTAATTACATTCACAAAATGTTTATCATTTGGGGTCCACTTCCCTTAGGATTAAAGTTCAAATGTCTAACTTTGAAATTCAAACACATGAATTGGGGGTGTTACATAATTGGGCTTAGTCCAACTCGGTGGAGAGGATGGTGTGAAAGAAGTGAAAATTCAAACGCGGATCCCATAGATATGATGGGTTGGCGTCGTAGCCGTCATCGCAAAAACCCATAACGTATGGACAAGGAAGAGGCACAAAATTTTATATTAATTGGAGAGTAACAAATCCAAGCCTGAAATTGTTACAAACTAAAACGAAAATGATGAATGGAAAGAAAATAAAGCTAGAAAAATTTTAAAACCAGAGCATACTGGCATACATATATAAGCCCTACTGAAACAAAAAGGGAAACCGAAAGTAACTAGAGGTTTCTCAAATAAATTTGTAACTCATAGAGCATACACAATCGTATTATAGTAACAAAACCATGAGGAATTCGAATTAACACTAGGTATTATATAGAAGGAATTGAAGAATACCTGAAGCCGACATGAACAAACATCATCGGAGAAATTGAAACAATTTCACGGTTGAGAAAACATTTTAGTTGCAGAGACAACCTCCTAGAGGGTTCAAAAATGAGCAAGAGAAATGAGGCTTTGTAATGAAGAGTTCATTCAAATATCCCGATCAAAAAAAAAAAAACCTAATTCGTTTACCATCTCTACCCTACACGTGGCGACAAATGCCCAACCATCGAGAGTTCACTCTATTGTTCGAGCGGATCGATGAGGTTGGTGAAAAAACATTATTGCAAATCAGGAAGAAAATCGCAATTGTAACCAGAACGATTAATAAGAAAATTAAATTGTGAGGTACCGAACCCTAGAGTTGTAGTTGAAATTTAATGATCCATAACAATTGCACTGCCCAAAAATATCAATAAAATAGATATCAAACTCGAGGTCTGAGAGGTAGTATCTCATTAATCAATTTATCAAATCAACGTACGATTTTAGGCGTAAATATCAAATCACAATTATACCATCAGTTCGGATGTATGCCATGACCGTGGACACGAAAACCCAATAATAGTATATAACATCGATTCAAAATATCAAATTTGTGAAAGATTTAAATTGGTGCTTATATAAAAATATAACCCCAATGAAAACGAAATCAAACCTTGAAATAAGGTTAACACGTAAAACAATCATATAATGACTTGTGAGGACAAAAAAGTTTTCGATGAAAAGTAAATGAATCGACCTGAGTTTAAAACGAACCAATGGGTATATTCAATATGAAGAACTAAGGTTCATTCGTTTGATTTAATTGATTTAAATTTAAATTTTAGTCTTAAACATAGTTTAATAATAAAATTTAGATTTTATAAAATATTAAGTGTCTAGAATCCTTGTTAAATGAATAGGGTGTAGATACCTTTCAGCAGGGTACCTGAATAAAAAGGTTTGTTTTAATAGACAAGCATATCACGAAGCAGAATAAAATGAAAATGTAATACTAGGATAACAATAGAAAAAAAAAAATTCTTGAGGTATATTACAAATGGTATTAGAGCCAAGTTAGATAAAAATCGGCTGTTGTTGTGCTCACTATGTAAATTAATGCTTGTTGATTTTTTTTTTTTACTAATATGTGCGTTTAGTGTACAGTGGTGCTGAAACAGAAAAGTCAAGTGGCTGGAGGTGATGAAATTTATGTTGATCTGCGTGATGAATATAATACACCATATCCCAATGCTCTGGTGATGGCTATGTTGCATAGTTTGCAATGAGAGATGGTTGAGATAAGAAGCCAGAATGACAAACTGTCATTAGCCAGTGAGGAGGAAGAAAAGCTCATCAGAGAATTGACTTCGCGGAATAGCCAAGAAGGTGAAGGTTCCGGAAAGAGGAAGAAAGGCAAGTTCTCTGATGATTCTGAGGAAGATGACACTACTAGACATCAGTATAAGCATAATAAGGAATTACAGGGGGAATTCCGAAAAATTAAACCTCCCTCCTATGATGGGGAGAAGGAGGAAGATGCTGAAGCCTATTTGTTGAACATGATTAAGTATTTCCAGGTCTATGAATATGAAAGCAATCTGAAGGCCAGATTAGCTATCTACCAGCTACAAGGTAAGGCTACCTTGTGGTGGGAGGAGACGAAAATGATCCATTCCATTTATGAAAAAACAGTGAGTTGGGAAGATTTCAAAGTCAAGTTAAAAAACCGCTATTTGAACGAACGTTATTATGATGATAAAGCAAAGGAATTCCATGAAATTAGACTTAGACAGCTCACTATTGATGAGTTTGTCACCAAGTTTACAAACCTGTTAAGATATGTCCCTTACATTCGGGAAGAGAAGGCAAAGGTGCAAAGGTTTTTGAACTGTTTTCCTGCTGTGTACAAAGAGAAGATCGAGTTCGATATCCCAAAAACTATGGATGAAGCAGTGGGGAAAGCTAGATTATGTTACCAGCAGTTTAAAGGAAAGGGTGAGCATGGTAAAGGCTGGATAAACAAAGGTGAAATCAAAGGAAAGAAATAGAAACCATCTTATTTAAAGAATTTTGGTAGGGATCATCCGCGAAAAAAGTTTAATAAATCAAAAGAAAGCCAAAATGCTCAGTCCCAAGTTGGTTCCAAACAACTAGATGGAGAGAATAAGAAGGAAGGCATAGTTAAAATGAGGGAGAATTTGAAATGCTGGGGTTGTGGAGAACCTCATCTCTTGAGGGATTTTCCCCACCAAAATATTCAGATGATTATGAGGGATCGAGAAGCTACCATAGTAAATGATATAGCAAGAAATATACCCACTATCAGTGCCGCCTTGGAGAATCGACAAGCAGAACACCAAGCTACCATGGTCGAAATGGAAGGTAGGATTGCTGACCAATCTGTTACCGTTTTAATTGATCCACGTGCTTCTTTGAGTTACATTAGTCCATAGGTGGTAGAAAAATGCAATCTCAAAGCTGAAAAATTTCAGTAGTCTTGGTTGGTCCAGTTAGACACTGGCACCAAGAGGAAAGTAAGTCATAAGTTACCTCAAACAACAATTAAATTAAATGATTTTTAGACAGAAGTAAATTTAAACATTCTGCCCTTAGGCTCATATGACTTGCTGATAGGAATGGACTGGTTGGGAAAAACAAAGGCTATGATGAACAGTTGGGATAAAACTCTGCATTGCATAGATGAGGAAGGGAAACCTTTTATTCTCAAAGGAAAACGAAAACCCATCTACGTAAGACAAATATCAGCGCTGTAACTAAAAAGAACAGCTAGGAAGGGATATCAAGTATATGCAGTACACGTCGAAGAATTAGGACATCAACCTGAAGAAAACCTGCTGGATATTTTGACAGTAGTAAGAGAGTTTAAAGAAGTTTTTCCAGATGAGATTCCTCATCTTCCCCCCAAAAGAGAGATTGACTTTTCAATCGATTTGGTGCAGGGAGCAACACCTGTTTCCAGATCCCCTTATTGAATGAGTCCCCCTGAACTCATGGAACTAAAAATGCAATTGCAAGAATTGTTGGATAAGGGTTATATCAGACCGAGTGTGTCTCCTTGGGGAGCGTCGGTGTTGTTTGTGAAGAAAAACAATGGAACCTTTAGAATGTGCATAGACTACTGTCAACTGAATAAGTTGACAATTAAAAACAGATACCCTTTGCCTCGAATTGATGATCTTTTTGATCAAGTAAGAGGAGCTTTAGTATTTTCTAAGATTGATCTAAGGACTGGTTATCCCCAGCTCAGAATTAAGGAGAAAGACATTAGTAAAACAACTTTTCGAACCAGGTATGGTCACTAAGAATTTATAGTCCTACATTTTGGTTTGACAAATTCCCTGCCACCTTTATGTGCTTAATGAACATTATTTTAAACAAGTACTTGGATAAATTTGTACTAGTGCTCATAGACGATATTTTAGTTTATTCAAAGAGTGAGGAGGAGCAGAAAGAGCACTTGAGGATAGTGTTGCAAACTTTGAAAGAAAACCAGTTATATGCCAAATTAAGTAAATGTGAAATCTATAAGGACAAGATCCAATACTTGGGACATATTATTTCTGAACAAGGGTTGGCTGTTGACCCTAAAAAGATAAAGGCTATTAGATAATGGCCGGTGCCAACTGGTGTTTCAGCAACGAGATCATTTATGGGGATTGCAGGTTATTATCGCAGATTTGTGGAAATATTTTCTGCAATAGCATATCCCATAACTTCCCTACAAATAAAGGGTGTCAAATTTGAGTGGACTGAAAAATGCCAAAATAGTTTTGAACAACTAAAATTAAAACTCACTACAGCCCCTATACTAAAAATTGCAGATCCTGATAAAGAATTTGTTATGTGTACAGATGCCTGTAAAGAGGGGTTGGGAGGAGTGCTCTTGCAAGAAAATTCTGTTATTGCATATGAATCTAGGAAACTTAAGACACATGAACAGAACTATACTGCATATGATTTGGAACTGGCTGCTCTAATTCATGCCTTAAAGATGTGGCGACACTATCTCCTTGGAAAAAAATTTACATTAATGACTGATCATATTAGCCTTAAATACTTCTTTTCCCAAACTGATTTGAATGCTCGACAAGCCAGATGGATTTATTTTCTGAGTGAATTTGATATGGATATAAAACATATCAGAGGGAAATAAAATAAAATTGCTGATGCCCTAAGCAGAAATGCTTGCCAAAACATAAATAACATTGGAAGCAGTCCTAATTTTGATTTAGAAGATCTATTCAAAAAGGTAGCAGACCAGGATCGAAATTATGAGAATCTACAGGTGAAAATACTAAAAAAGGAAATGGATGAATACACTCAAAATAAAAAGGGTTGATATGATACAAAAACAGATTACACATCCCGAATGTAGAAATTTTGAAAAAATAAATCCTAGATGAATATCACAAACAACCATATGTAGGACATCCTGGATATCAGAAAATGCTAAAAGCTTTGAAAAAGAAATGGTTTTGGCGAGGAATGAAAAGAGATGTAGAAGAATATTTAGCTAGATGCATGGAGTGTCAACTAGTGAAAGTTGAGCATCAGCATCCTGCTAGTATTCTAAATCCTTTGCCGATTGCAGAATGGAAATGGGACACCATTTCTATAGATTTCATAACAGGGTTACCCAAAACCATATACCAGCACGACTCAGTGATGGTAGTAGTAGACACTTTAACAAAAGCTTCACACTTCATACCTGTGAAATCTACTTTTGGGACAGCACAAGTGGCAGATGTATTGCTGAAAGAAGTAGTAAGACTACGTCGGGTCCCAAAGATGATTGTTTCAAATAGAGATGCTAAATTCACAGCAGCTTTTTGGAAGGGTCTATTTCGAGGCATGGGCACTAAGCTGAATTTTAGCACTGCCCATCACCCTCAGACAGACGGTCAGAAAGAGACAACAAATCATATTTTGGAGGATATGTTGAGAATGTATGTGATGGATAGGCCATCAAAATGGGAAGACTACTTGCATTTAGCTGAATTTTCCTATAATAACAACTATCAATCCTACATCAAAATGAGTTTGTTTGAAGCACTCTATGGAAGGAAATGTCGTTGTCCTTTGAGTTGGAGCCAACTCAAGGATAAGTTAATGTTGGGGCCAGATGCTTTACAAGAAATGGAAAGAATTGTTAAACAGATACAAAGAAACATCAAGACAGCACAAGATCGACAGAAAAACTATGTTGATAAGAAAAGGGTACATCGAGAATTCAAAGTGGGGTATCATGTGTATTTGCATATTAAACCCAAAAAGAGCACACTTTATGCTGGAAGTTGTGTAAAATTGGCTCCTAGATATTGTGGGCCTTTTGAGGTGTTATAAAGCGTGGGACCGTGGCTTATAAGTTGGCCTTACTGCCCCATGTTAAATTTCATGATGTGTTTCACGTTTCATTATTAAAAATATATATACATGATGCTTCTCACATTGTTGATTGGAATGTGATACAGCTGGAACTAGAAGGGGAGTTCCTTCCAGAGCCGCTTCAAATATTGGAGCGGGAAGAAATTGAATTGAGGAATCGAATGGTAGCAATAGTAAAGGTACAATGGAAGCACTTTACTGCTGAAGAAGCTACATGGGAAAGAGAAGCTGAGATGATGGAAAAATATCCATCTTTGTTTGAAAAATGAACTCTAGTAGTTAATTATCAACACCGAGGACGGTGTTTGCTTTCAGAGGGGGAATATGTAACACCCGTAGTTTTATGTTTCCTTCAAGCTAGAGATTGAACTTTAATCCAAAGGGGAGTGGACCCCAATGGATAAGTATTTTGTGGATGTAATTAAGTATTTAATTATGGAAATTAAATAAAATAATTTTGTGCAGATTGACTAAATGATAATTATGAGATCACTTGCCAAATCCATGAGGATGGAAAGAGGCAAATACTTTCTCTAGAAATCTTTCAAAAATCCTTGAAAGAATTTATTTCGAAATTAGATTTTTGAGGAAAAATCTAGTTTTTCCCCAATGAGGTGGAGAGTAGTTGGGAAGAGGTAAAAAGATGAGAAAAGCAGAAAGCAGCTTTAAAAGTCCCTAAATAAGGGAATTCTAGGCAAACAGGAAGAAAAGCATCCTGTAATTCGGGACACAGAATTAGAAACAGGCTTTGGGGAGCAAAAGCTTAAATAAGCTACTGCTGAACAGGTTAGAGGTTGGTCTATTTTGGGAGAGGATCTCAGCTAGGGGGTGAGTTCTGGAGATAGAGGAACTCTAAGGTTGGGAGGACTGATCATCTGCAGAAGTGGTATGCTTACCAATTTTATGAATGGTTAAAATAGAGGCTGTTGGATAAATTTTACGATGCATGATGTATCTATTATTTTGACTTAAATTATTAAGATTTATTCCTTACATTTCACAGAATTAAATAGAAGAAATAAATCTTCTAAATTTATGTATAGTAGTAGGAATAAATTCTAGGGAACACTATCAGCCAGAAGCTCTAAACCATGGTCTGGTTTAAATTTGGAGATATTAAAATAATTCTCTAAAGTGAGTATAGTGTAACTTTAATCTGCTTCTATAATGATTAATTTTATGAACAGAAAAATATAGTTTTGCTATTGATAGCTAACTGCTATATTAATTTAAACTTTGTGTACACATGTAAAGAGGAATGTAATCTAGAAGTAAGAAAAGATCTAACTCAAATAAACTATAAGTTCAACCAGAAATAAATATTGTGTGAAAATTACAGGAGAATCGAAGTCAGTAAAAGTAAACTGAAATGTAAATCTGTCAGGAAAAATTCCTCCTATCAAAATAAGTATTAGAAAAATTTGCAATAGATATATTGCTCTATATTGCTGTTACTATTAACTCCATCCATTATAATATACTAAGTTATAAAATATGCATATACATTTTCTGAAGGCAGAAAGGGACGAGAATAAGAATTATTGCATGTGACGGAAGGATCATGCAAGTTATTAAACCCTTTTATGGAGACAAAATTTTAAACTGTAAAAGGGTTACGTTGAGGGTTAAGTATACATCCTAACTTATTTATAGACAGTTGAGATCCATAAAATATGTGGAAGCAAACCATAACTAGTAAGTAAGTTTATTCTCATTAATAGTAATTCCAATTTTTATCGACTGATGTGCTATTTGGAAGTACAAAAATTTATCTTTTACAAAATTATCTGAAGCAGAGTTAGAATCACAGATTTCCATATAAATTATTTTGAGGAAAATAAGATTTATAGTCACTGAACTATTAACACAAAAATTTGTTTGATCTTATGCTACAGTATATATTGTCAGAGTGTAATAAGAGTAACTACGATACGATCATTCCATTCATTCCATTAGAGAATAGATAGAAACATCGAACAAAAAAATATATATATAGAGAAAACCTAATGTTCTAATTTTACTGAAATAATTTTTATCCTCTCACAAACTCTGTGAGTCACTGCATAATGAAAATAGAGAACTCGAAACAATATACCGAGAAATGATTAAGAGTATACGATTTCCGAGTAACAGGAAACATGAAATTTCAGCGTTTTACAACAGTACTTTAAGATACTATATTAACAATCCCAATGGAGACTCTCTTTTCCATCTCCATAAAAGAAAGACAAAAAAATTTAAATTGTCGAGTTCGAGCAGTTCTCAATAGAAATTGAGTAGGTAACGATAAAAGGAATTTCGACTATCGAAATGTTGGTATACCGACCTGTAACCATACATAAATTGTTTAGTAGGATCACTCGAACGACAGAAAAGAACGCAGGATGCAAGAATTAAGCCAAGTAATTACCTGAGGATAAAATCAAGAGAGGGATTAGTTAGAATGAAAGTTAAATAGAGGAAAAATCTTACTGAATTTAAGTAAAGAAAAAAAATGTGATACCTGTAGAAGACTAGATGTAGAAGATAGGCTACCTATTGCATACAATAAAAAGAAACAGTATATTAATATACGAAAATAAAATATCAGAGTTACAAATCAAACCAATAAACAAATATCATATCGAAGCTAAAAGTATAGGTTTCAGAAAGATAACCTGGTAACTGGGCTTAGTCCGACTCGGTGGAGAGGATGGTGTGAAAGAAGTGAAACTTCAAACCTGGATCCCATAGATATGTTGGGTTGGCGTCACAGCCGTCAACGCAACAGCCCATAAAGTATGGAGAAAGAAGAGGCACAAAATTTTATATTAATTGGAGAGTTACGAATCCAAGCCTGAAATCGTTACAAACTAAAACGAAAATGATGAATGGAAAGAAAATAAATCTAGAAAAATTTTAAATCCACAGCATACTGGCATACATATATAAGCCCTACTGAAAAAAAAATGGAAACCGAAAGTAACTAGAGGTTTCTCAAATAAATTTGTAACTCATAGAGCATACGCAGTCGTATTATAGTAACAAAACCATGAGGAATTCAAATTAACACTAGGTATTATATAGAAGGAGTTGAAGAATACCTGAATCCGGCATGAAGAAACATCGTTGGAGAAATTGAAAGGCTTTCACGGTTGAGAAAACATTTTAGTTGCAGAGACAACCTCCCAGAGGGTTCAAAAATGAGCAAGAGAAATGAGGCTTTGTAATGAAGAGTTTGTTCAAATATCTCCGCCCTACACGTGGCGATAGATGCCCAACCATCAAGGGTTCACTCTACTATTCGAGTGGATCGATGAGGTTAGTGAAAAAACATTATTTCAAATCAGGAAGAAAATCACAATTGTAACTAGAACGATTAATAAGAAAATTAAATTGTGAGGTACTGAACCCTAGAGTCGTAGTTGAAATTTAATGATCTGTAACAATTGCACTGCCCAAAAATATCAATAACATGGATATCAAACTCGAGGTCTGAGAGGTAGTATCTCATTAATAAATTATCAAATCAACGTACGATTTTAGGCATAAATCTCAAATCACAATTATACCATTAGTTTGGATGTATGCCATGACCGTGGACACGAAAACCCAATAATAGTATATAAAATAGATTCAAAATAATAAAGTTGTGAAAGATTTAGATTGGTGCTTATATAAAAATATAAAGCCAATGAAAATGAAATCAAACCTTGAAATAAGGTTAACGCGTAAAATAATCATATAATGTCTTGTGAGGACAATAAAGTTTTCGATGCAAAGTAAATGAATCGACCTGAGTTTAAAATGAACCAATGGGTATATTCATTATGAAGAACTAAGGTTCATTTTTTTGATTTAATTGATTTAAATTTAAATTTTAGTCTTAAGCATAGTTTAATAATAAAATTTAGATTTTATAAAGGATTAAGTGTCTAGAATCCTTGTTATACAAATAGGGTGTAAATACCTTTCAGCAGGGTACCTAAATAAAAAGGTTTGTTTTAATAGACAAGCATATCACGAAGCAGAATAAAATGAAAATGTAATACTAGGATAACAATATGAAAAAAAAATTGTGGAGGTATATTACATGAGGTGTCAATATTGTTGATCTTGCAAAGTTCCTCAACGATGCTCAAAGGTGGTTACGTTTTAGATGAAGGTCAAGTGATAGCTTGATTATGTGATGGTGAAAGAGCGTTGTTTGTGATATTCTAGAGTGGATGCGAGTTGTGATGAAGACCAGTCATACTTAGACTATCCTTCTTGTTGTAATATCTGTTTTAAATGTTTTTCTTGTAAGAATTAAGGTAGGGTATTGGAAGTAATGCTTCCATGTTTTGTTACGAATTATCATTGTGAGTTCCCAAATGTCAAGCAAGAAGTTGTGTCAATGTCAGTTTTTTATGTCCTATATATTTGTAACTTATGTGATCAATAAAATATATCATATTGTGGTTTTATACTATGTGTAATCCCTATTTGATCTCCCTATTTTCTAAAAATTAAAAAAAAATTTAAAAAAACATCCCCACAAAATAACCATTCAAAATTTCAACATTCAACATTGAATTATTAACTTGAAAAATAAACAAAGCTTTGCCCCATTGAGATTTCTAAAATATATGGTCAACCTATTTAACTACACTATTATAGTATTTATTTATCTAATAATATTAATTTAATCTCTATTCATTTATTATGTGAACTTATTTCACTACACTATTATAGTATTCATTTAGTTATTAATATCAATTACGGTGATAGACATTCCCCCTATTGGAATTATTTACTTTAATGATTTTTGTAATTAATAAATTTCATCGGATGACCTAAATTGAAAGATGTAAGTATATTCTCATCGTTTCCATACGTCAACAAATAAAATTGCAAGTGTTAACTTCCTTTCTCATCTAAATTAGGGGTTTAAACCATGTTTAAGATATTTTTTTTACTGAAGTATGATTAAAAATTTACTGTGCCTACCCTTTATCACCACATATAATGATTAGGTATAATGAAGCCACGTATGAGGATTAGGGAAAAAAAGGTGTTAAAACATGGTTGTGTGCTGAGATGTTTGTGTTACATTATAAAAGATGTAATTTATAATTTGAAATGGCGTGATGCAAAGAGTTGGGTTTGCATGTGCCAAATGGCATTAGCAACCATCTTTGTGATGAAAATTATTAATAACCCTAGGCTATTCATGTGATCTAGGGTAAAATATTGATACCCTTAGCCAAGACCTTTTACTTCGGCTGATAATTAGAATTGCATTTAATTAAGGCATTAAAGAACTTAAATGAACAACTGTAGCTGTAAATAAGAGGAACATAAATGAACAAGATCAAAAATCATAAGAACACATCGTTTGATGAGGGATTTCATCCAGGAGGGAGTACATCTTCGGGCCTTGTTGTCAAGATGGTTTAGGCCGCTGCATTATGTGTTGTGAGAAGAAGATGTACATGGATGTGATTCCCAATAACATACTAGGAAAAATTTCCCTCACGCAGGAGTGGATTGACTTCTTTCAGAGATATTCCATTATAGAACTCTCATACATAAAGAAAGACTCCTATCAGTATGACCATAGCTGACATGTAGTAAATAAGAGTATCCCGCCAAACTTAGAAAACAATGGATATCAACAATAAACATATGAAATTGAGCATCCTGCCAATGTGGCATAAAAGGGACTCATACATGACACAAATCCATAGCTAAAAGTACATCAATAACAACACAAAGCAAGATCCCACAACTCATGTATCAACCAGGATCTGCAAGACATAATGCATCTCAAGGAGAAATAAATGAAGAAGTACATAGAATCCACATCATATACCTCACATTGCCATTTGCTGAAGGCTGAGCTGATTTGCGGTTGAATCTGAAAACACCATCAATCTTATGGCATCGAAAAAGGTGAAAATGACTGCTCACATGCGGAAATTTGACACCGGCATAACCCACTTCCAAAAGTGGCTGAAAAATAAAAAAACTCAGATGCAAAAACTGAGCATGCCATCAGAATAGTGGTGCTCAGTAGTGCTGAAATGACATAAAATTTGTCCCATTTGGACAAAGTCAAAATTTCGCCCTCCTGAAAATTTGAGCTCAATCAAGGTTCCACCTGCCTCTTTTCTGGCTCATGGTTCCACTGCACCTGCAATTAAAAAAAATAAAATTCAATCTCTGTGCGCGCATTCCTGCTCTTCGATAGCCTGGGCGCACTGGTAAGAAGACAAGTATATATATATATATATATATATATATATATATATATATATATATATATATATATATATATTGTGGGTAGACTTACCCAAGTCCCACCCTTGGTGCGTTGGTTGAGGGCAGAGTTAAATGGGCGGAGGTTGGGGGATCAAATCCCGCCTCCCCAAATCTACGCTTTTTTTTTAAAAATCGGCAGGGTCGGGTCCGCCTTCGGCAGCCCACCCCCAACCATCACCATTACACGTTATACCATATATTATATATATGGTTTGAACGTATATCATATACGTTATATTGTTTCACATAACCATTATATATATATATATATATATATATATATATATATATATATATATACACGATGGCTAAAAAGTGGTGTCGTGGGGTCCGGCAGGGGTCATGGCCCGTTGGCCCATAAATATATATTTTTTGGATATGTTGTGACATGCGGTCGAGTGGGGTGGCAGGGGTGGTGGCATGCCACCCCTTTTTTTAAATAATTTTTGTTTCTTAAAAAACAAATTATGCCTTTTTGAAAAATTCAGTTTTGGACCAAAGGAGGCAATTTAAATAGGCCACAAATTTTCCTAGAATCTGGCCTGAGCTTGCCGGAATCCGGTGGCCAGAAAAAGTTGAATTTGCGCCTTCCTTAAGGCTGTCCAATCACCAAGTCAACCTGGAACTTTGACCGCTTATAACTTCCTCATACGGACTCGGAATTGAGTTTCGTCTGCGTCGTTGGAATCAGAAAGAAGAGATCTACAACATGAACTTCATTTGATAACAATCCGAACACTTTTATTTTCGAGGCTTTTACTCAGGCCACTTGTACCTGTACCTGTTTTATCCACCTGGATCAAACGAACCACATGAGCTATACATTTTTTCATTATAAATATTCATATAAATGATATAGACCATAAAGTTAAAGAATTACGAAACTAAATATTGATATAATTTATATAATATAAATCATAGGATTCTATTTATATGGAAAATTATGGAATTGAAGCATAATTTTCTTATTTTAGAATGTAAAATTTGTGTAAAATGATGAACCATATGGATCATGGAATTCATTTTTATGTGAACCATGGGTCATGGAATGCATTGAATGCAATTATTAATAAATTCGCCACTGCAATAGGATCTCCATAGTTTATAATATAGATTGTTTCTTTTGAATCTGGGCATCTTAACATTTTTAAATGCCAAGGTGATTGGGTGAGGATGTTTCAATTACTATGTTTTTAGGTTTTATTTCATAATGTTTCAAATTTAAATATATGGCCCTTTACATTCCATAAGAGAAGCCCACTACAAAAGGAAATCAACACAGTGGTAAAAATAATTTGAACATATTTGCAGTATAGAGTTTCATAAATGTTTTCATTTGATAAACCAATTTTACTATCTTGCTTTTATTTTACATATAATTTTGAGGTTAGTCCTTGCATGTATGTTTATTGAATAATTTTATGAAGGTTTAATAGATTTCATTTGATACAAATATTCTGTGGTTAGATTATATTTGATAGGGAGGTTCGCCCCGGTCTGGGAGACCTTGACAATTTGTAAAACAAACTATTGATTATTTGATAAATTTTATTAAGACTAATTCTATGTGTTTAACAAATTTGATTTGATAAAAGGTTTTTTTTAGTTTGAAAATAAGTGAGTTGTTTCAACAACAAATAAAAGTGAGGTATGTAAACATTTCAACATGAAACTCATTTTTTCGTTAACGTTTGAGTTAGGAATTAGAATTCAGAAAAAGAAACTGAAAGATTTAACATAATATATAATTTATTCTGTCAAAGTTATTAAGCCACTTTGAATATAATCATGATTTAAATATGTTAAATGAAATTTTTGTGTATATCAAATTTCCAAATAATTTGATTAAAAAAAGAAAATGAAATAAAAATTAAAACAAAATTATCATAATAATAATAATAAATCAATTATACAAGATTAATTTTGTTGTTCCGATTGATATGGTAATTGTTTATTAAATTTGTGAAATTTAGTCCCTCCGCAAGTGAAATAATCATGAAACAGTCCAATGCAAATATAAAATGTGTGCTTAAGTTCAAATAGTCACTCAATTCCGATTGTCGAAATTATCAAATCCGATTCTCAATATTTTGAATTAGTTTTTGATGCAAGACTGCACACAAAAATACAGTTCAACACGTGAGAGGACCCAAAAAATTTAAATCGAGTCATTTTGATTATGTAACACTGGAGAATTCTCGGCAGGCCTATTGATGAGTAGACCCTTACCATGTTGGTTAGGAATTTTAAATCCAAAGCATGAGTGAAATTTGACGGATTTTAATATGCCTTGTCTTCATTATCATATGTTAGTTCATTTTATCCATGTACTATCAATTACCAAGTAAAATAATTATTAATTTAATAGATGAGTTCTTTATTCATATTGAAAAGAAAATAATGATTTTTAAATGAAAAATAAATTCAAATTGATATGGAAAGAGCAAGCAAGAATTTTGAGAACGTTTAGATGATATACATCCTGAAGTGGCATTAGTTACCTATGTTTGAGTAAGCTTGCAAGGAGTATTATTTAACTCCTATAAATCACCAAATATTTTTTTCGAACAGACATATCTTTCTTTTTTTAATTTTTGTTACACAATATTTTTTCACCATCCTTGCAATTCCTATTTTGTCATTGGAGGTCCATTTCTGTGACCCCTATGTATTGTCATACATTGCCATGAATGTCATTACATCCCTTGACATGCCAGGAACACAATCTATCTTGATCATTCCTTGGGTAGGCCCTCAAAAACCTATTATTTTGGGTCGGCACTTGTAGGTATTTATGTCCTCGCGCCCATGGAAAAAATTACACTGAGCCTAGCGTTGCAATCGCTCTATCTCTAAAGTTCAACCGCGCCAAGCTGATTTTGGAATGTTTTTTAAATTAGATTTGAAGCTTCCATACTTTAACAATTTTGTGGATGGAGTCATGGTTGTTTATTCGACTTGATCAAGTCGAGTTTCTCCCTTTGGCCTATTAGTTCCTACAAATGTGCAAATTCCCAAAGTGATAGAACTCTCCTCCACCTTATGTGGATCCCAAACCGCCTCCTCCTCTCCAATAAATTCTTCTTCCTCACAAAAATCTAGCTAGTTGAGCAGTAAATATTTATAGATGGTGTGTTGAAGGGAGTAGAGAAGATTCCATTATTATGAGAGAGAGTTTAAGCCAACTACCTCATTGAGCCAGACAACGAACGAATTCTTGGAGGTATGCCTAACTGAACCCGTGAAAGGATGTCTACAACGTCAAGGCATAGGTTGTAAAATTCCTTTTCATATATCAATTTACATCATTGGATTTTGGTTCCAACTTGGATTCCATTTATATTTGAAGTGTCAAACTCTCCTTGACTAGTTGGATAGTTGTAGATGAATACATATTTTTTTATGTTGTCATCACTTGTTTGATCTTTCTATAGGTGTAAACATCATTATCAACGGAGCACAAGACGTGAAGACAAAGATCGATGGATTGTGCAACCTTCCATGACAAAAGCATTGGACTGAGGTAGAATATCTATTCCAATCCATATTTCATTTACAAACTAGGAATTTAGGAATTTAGTGTGTTCCCTTGTTGCTAGACCCACCCTAGGGCTAGAGTTCATAGTAGGAATTCACCTACACAATAATTTTGTTAACATGTTTTAATCAACTCTCATATGGACATGTTAAATATCAATTCAAACATTAAAAAAAAAGTTATGATGTAAGATAGTTTGTTTAAATAAATATAATATGATTTTAATTAGAAAATTTATCAAGTATTTTTTTTACTATTATAAAGTTATAAAATTAATAATTGAACATCAATTTGTAGCCATTGTGTTTTTCTTTAGAATAGAATTATGTTATTTAATATATTGTCATTTTTTATATTAAAGAATACTTTGACCATGAATTTGATGGCTTGTGGGTTACATTTTCAATGCCCATTTCTTTTAGTTTAATGATTTTAGTTTTTTATTTTTTACAAATCAATGCCCATTTCATTTTATTGCTTTCCCAAAAATAAGAAAAAATAATATAATTTTAAATTATATAGAATAATATCAAATAAAATGAATTATACATGAAAAATAACATATGTAATATATATAGAGTAAAAAGGGTTAATTCATTCTTTTTGACAATATATGTTGAATTCAATATTCACATTGTGAATACAAACTAAAACTTAGAATTAAGTTAGCTTGCGACTAGATAAAACAAATCGTTTTTTTCTTTAATTTTATTGCATATTAATTTTATGAGGGTTTAACCTATTATTTATTGATGATAATGTAATAGTGATAAATAAGAAATTATTATTATTATTATTATTATTATTATATTATGAATTATATTATATCTTGAAATATAATTAAAGAAAAGTTTTATGTAATATTTAATATTATATAAATATACAGAATAATTTGTATATTTATATAAATAGACAACAATATAATTATTGATATTGATATAATTATTAATAATAATAAATATTTAGCATTTAAAAAAATATACTTAACAATTATTAATGTGGTGGGTGTTGGATGCTATGTTTGACTAATGTGGTTAACTATAATGTGGTTGATATAAGTTATAGTTAACTAGATTAGTCAAACATAGCCAAATATGACCACATTATTTAGTCAACCATATGTTTACCTTATTTCACAATAATTAACCTTATTTGCTCCAAATAGTTCACACTTACTATAATATTAATTAATTAAAACATTAAAACATTAATTAGCATTAATTAATTAAATAAAATATTTATTTAAATAAATATATTAATATTAATTAGTCATCATATTAAATTATTAGTTTACTAACCTTAATAAATTCATATATTAATTACAACAATATTAAATAATTAGAAAATTGAATTGATATATAATGATTGTAGCCAACATATTAGTCAAGCATAGGAAATATGACCACATTTAAACTTCAACCTTATATTTGTGATATTAGTAAGCCTTGTTCACTGAAAGTTTTCCTCACTTAAGGTAACAATAATCAATTTGTTTATTAAAATATTAAAATTCTAATTGATTAGTTAATAATTTCACAATATATTAATTAAAAATGATATTAATTAACTAATTAATTACTATTAATACATTGGTATATTAATTAAAGTATTAATGCATAGTTTTAACCAATTACTTAACACATAATTATTATAGTCAACCACATTAGTCAAACATAAGAAAACATGACCACATTCACACTTGGTCAACCCTATGTTTACCATATTTGATAATAGTCAACATTGTTTAGTCGGAGACATCCTTAGTCAATATAAGTGAACCATAGTCAATTATAATCAACCATGGTTGACAATGAATGACTTTGGGTTGACAATGAATGACACCAAACTCATTCATTGTAAACTTAAATCAACAATGACCATCCTTGGTTGATCATAATAATAATAATAATAATAATAATAATTAACCTTCATAAAAAAATTAATAATAACATTAATAATAATAATATTGCGATGTTGGAATTGTACATTAATGTTTCTAATGTCGCAATGTGAAATTAAAAAATGTGGTCAGCCATATTTCATAATATGAGTAACTCTACAACTATGTTTGACTATGTTTAATAATAAACTATATTCAAATTCATTCAAACATTATTGCCTATTAACATTATTGATTATTAATAATAATTAACCATGTTATGACACCATAATTGTGAAGAAATATATTGAAAATATATTAGATATGTACTATGCAACACTCTTCAATTTTAGTCAAACACAATTCATTTTTAATGGTTAACCAATGTGTCTAACGGTCAACCATGATCAAGGTCTCTCTCGTTGAATTTAGTCAACTATGGTTAACCATGATCAACTATTTTTAGTCATGGTTGAGGAGTTTAAAATCATATTTTTTATAATTGTGGGGTTCAAAATATTAATCCCTTGGGTTTATAGTATTAACGTTACTGTTTATAGTTCTTTGGGTTTATAATATAAGTCCTAGGATTTAATATCATTCCCTTGGGTTTATAACATCAATAATCCTTTGGGTTCATAATACTGATCCCTAGTATACATAATAAATTTTAGGGTCAAAAATGATAATCTTAGGGTTTATAATCCTTGGGCTTATAATATTAATCCTAGGGTTACATATTAATCTATTAGGTTTATAATCCCTTTGGTTTATTAATACCCTTATGTTTATAATATTAATCCACTGGGTTTTTTGATCCCAAGGGTTTATAATATTAATATCTTAGGCTTATAATATTAATCCCAAGGGTTTGTAATACTAATGCCTTGGGTTTATAATATTAAACCCTTGTTTTTATTAACCCAATGGGTTTATTAATCCCTCTCGTTTATAATATTAATCCCCTAGGTTTATAATATTAATAATCATTTTGATTTTTAATTTTTTGGGCTTGTAATATTTATTTGAAGGGTTTATGATATTAATTCCTTTGGTTTATAGTATTAACCCTTGGGTTAATCAGGTTCACCCCCAAGGTTTATTAATCAGTTGGGTTTATTGATTCCTTGGGTGTATAATATTAACGTCAAGGGTTTAATATTAGTCAAACACATTTATTAATATATTTGACTATGTTGGCGTATGTTTGGTATTCAACACTCTTCAAGTTTTGTCAAACACAATTTCTTATTAATGGTCAACCAGATCAACGATGGTTAATCATGGTTGAATATGGTCAACCATGGATAACGTCTCTATTGTCAACTATGATCAACCACAACTAATGAAGGTCAACCATTGCCAACCAGAGTGAAACATGGTCAATGATGGTCATGCATGATTAATCATGGTTGAAATTTTTCAACCATGATCAAGGTCTGTCTGAGTGTGAAAAACAATAATTTCAATATCTAAGATTTATATTACAAAAAATTATCCCTTCCGTTTATAATATCGATAATTCATTAGGTTTATAATATCGATAACTAATATGTGTAATGCTATTTTAGGGTTTATAATATTAATATTAGGGTTTATAATCCCTTGGGATTATAATATTAATTTTTTAGGTTTATAATACCTTGATTTTATTATATTAATCCCTTGCTTTTTTAATCTCAAAGGGTGATAATTCTAATCCCTTAGGTTTATTAATCTCCTCGGTTTATAATATTAATCCCAAGGGTTTGTAATATTAATCCCTTCGATTTATAATATTAAAAATCCTCGAGTATTTTAATCTATTGGGTTTATAATATTAAACCCTTGGGTTAATAATATTCACCCCTAGGATTTATTAATCCTTTGGGTTTATAATATTCATCCCTTGGGTTGATTGATCCCTTTGGTGTACAATATCAATATCAAGGGTTTAACGTTAGTCAATAATATTTACAAATGTATTTGACTATGTTGGGGTATGTCTCGTAGTCATCACTCTTCAATTTTTGTCAAACACTATTCTCTTTTAATGGTCAAGAAATGTGTGTATAGTAAACCATGATCAAACATGGTTAATCATGGTTGAATATGGTCAACCATGGACAGTGTCTCTATTGTAAATAATTATCTACCATGGTCAACCAAGGTCAACCATGGTAAGCCATAATCAATCATGGTCAACCATTGTCAACCATGATTAATCATGGTTGAAATTAATTAACCATGATCAACCATGATCAAGGCTTCTCTAGTTGAATTTTTTTAACCATGGTTAAGCGTGGTAAACCATGCTTAACCATGATCAACCATTGAGTCATGGAATGATGGTTGAATTTTTTTAACGATGATCAAGGTCTCTCTCATTGAATTTGGCAAACCATAGTTAACCATGATCAACGATTATTAGAAATGGTTTATGAGTTCAAAATCATACGATTTATAATTGTAGGGTTCAAATATTAATCCCTTAGAGAAATTAGTTAGTTATGACTATGGCTCATGGAAATGGTCATAGATGAATAACTTAATTAACACAATTGAATCCCAAAAATCTAATGTAATTCATTGCGGAAACCCCTTAATACTTGAATACAAAGAATGAAGGGAGCTCCACTTGAATGGTTCGTGTGGCACAATACTTGCTAAGATTTTGAAAATGGAGTAGCTAGCTAAGTGGATTTTATTGTGGTGAAAAACTCCACAATTAATTGTGCTTGAGCCAGAGGCGATCTGGGATAGGTGACCTCCTTGGAAGCCCTGGTTACTAGGTGCAAGCCCCAGAAGTGATGATTGACATTATGTAGTTCATTTCACTAATTCCAATCCCACTTCTTATCCCCTGTGAGCATCACCTGATGGAATGAGTGTTAAGTGGACTATTCAAAAATCATGAGAAATTATTTAGTTATGAATACCTCTCATGGAAATGTTCATAGATGAATTACTTACTTAATGTAGTTGGATCCAAAAAAATAATATCTAATATAATGCACTACAGAAACCCATAAATACTTGAATACAAAGACTGAAGAGAGATCCACTTGAATTGTTCATGAGGCACAATAATTACTAAGGTTTTGCAAATGGGGCAGCAAGCTATGTGGGTTTGATTTTGAGGAAAATATCCATGGTTAATCGTGCTTGAGCCAGAGGTGATCTGGGATGGGTGACCTCCCGAGAAGTCCTAGTTACCAGGTGCAAGCCTCGGAAGTGATGATTGACACTATGTAATTAATTTCACTAGTTTCAATCCCACTTCTTCACCCCCTATGGGAATCACCCAATGAAAAGAGTTCTAAGTGGACTATTCAAAAATAATGACTGCCTCTTATGGAAATGGTCATAGATGAATGAATTACTTAATACAGTTGAATCCCAAAAAATGATATCTAATATAATGCACTATGGAAACCCCTAAATACTTGGTTAAACTCCTTAGGTTTATAATATTAATGGAAATGGTCTTATTAATGAATTACTTAATGTAGTTTAATCCCAAAAATTGATATCTAATATAATGCATCGTGGAAACCCCTAAATACTTGTTTAGATTCCTTAGGCTTATAGTATTAATGCTACGGTTTATAATCTTTTGGGTTTATAATATAAATCCTAGCATTTAATATAATTCCCTTAGCTTTATAATCCCTTATGTTTATAATATTGATTCCTAATATGTATAATAAATTTTAGGGTTTATAATATTAACCTTAGGGTTATAATCCCTTGGGCTTATAATATTAATCCTAGTGTTAAATATTTTAATTTGTTAGGTTAATAATATTAATCTTTGGTTGAATTTGGTCAACCATAGTTGAGTGTCATAAACCTTGGTTGACCATGATCAACCATTGTGAGTCATGGATTCATGGTTGAAATTCGCTAACCATGATCAACCATGATTATGGTCTCTCTATTGAATTTGATCAACGATGGTTGAGTGTAGTCAACCACAGTTGAGTGTGGTCAACCATGTCTGAGTGTGGTCAACCATGTTTGAGTTTAGTCAACCATGGTTGAGTATAGTCAACCATGGTTGACCATGGTCAACATTTTTAGTACTTGTTAGGGATTTTAAAAAAATAAGGTTTATAATTGAAGGGTTCAAAATATTAATCCCTCAGGTTTATAGTATTAATCCTAGGGTTTATAATTCTTCGAGTTTATAATATAAGTCCTACGATTTAATATTCTTCCCTTGGGTTGATAACATCAATAATATTTTGGGTTTATAATAATTCTCCCTAATATGTATAGTACTATTTTATGGTTTATAATATTAATATTATGATTTAGAATCCCTTGGGCTTATAATATTAATCCTAGGGTTAAATATTTATCTATTAGGTTTACGATCCCTTCCGTTTATTAATACCCTTAGGTTTATAATATTAATCCACTCAGTTTTTTAATCCCAAAGTTTTATAATATTAACCTCTTGGATTTATAATATTAATCTAAAGGGTTTAACATTATTCAACCACATTCATTAACGTATTTGACTATGTTGGGGTATGTATGGTAGTCAATAATTTGCAATTTTGGTCAAACACAATTTCATGTTAATGGTAAACGAATGTGCCCAAGGTCTACCATGATCAACCATGATCAACCATGGTTAATCATGGTCGAATATGGTCAACCATGGACAAGATATCTACTCAACCAATGTGTCCAAGGTCAACCATGATCAACCATGATCAACAATGGTTAATCATGGTTGAATATGGTCAACCATGGACAACATGTCTACTATAAAATATGTTCAACCACAATTAACGAATGTCAACCATGGTAAACCATATTAAACCATTGTCAATTATGGTCATCCATGATTAATCATGGTTAAATTTTTTCAATCATGATCAAGGTCTCTCTGCATGTGAAAAACAATAATTTCAATATGTAAGGTTTATAATATCAATAATTATCCTTTGCATTCATAATATTAATAAAATCTTGGGATTATTATATCAATCCCTAATATGTATAATACTATTTTAGGGTTTATAATACTAATATTAGGGTTTAAAATCCCTTGGGATTATAGTATTAATATGTTAGGTTTCTAATAGATTGGGTTTATTATTACCCTTTAGTTTATAATGTTAATCCATTAGGTTTATTAATCTCTTGGTTTATAATATTAATCCCAAGGGTTTGTAATATTAATTCCTTGGGTTTATACTATTAAACCGTTGAGTATATTAACCCCATGGGTTTATTAAACCCTTTGGTTTATAATATTAATCTCTTGGGTTTATAATATTAATCATCCCTCATGTGTTTTAATCTATTGGGTTTATAATATTACTCCCAAAGATTTATGATATTAAACAGTTGTGTTTATAATATTAAACCTTTGGGCTAATAATATTCATCCCTAGTATTTATTAATCCTTTGGGTTTATTGATCCCTTGGTTGTATAATATTAATCTCAAGGGTTTAAAGTCAGTAAATCACATTTACGAATGTATTTGACTATGTTGGGGTATGTTTGGTAGTCAACACTCTTCAAGTTTGTTCAAACACAATTCCCTTTAGTTGGTGAAGCAATGTGTGTACGATCAACCATGACCAACCATGGTTGATCATGGTTGAATATGATCAACCATGGACAATGTCTCTATTGTCAACCATGATAAACCATGGTCAACCAAAGTCAACCATGATAAACCATAATCAAGCATGGTCATGATTAATCATTGTTGAAATTTGTTACCCATGATCAACTATGATCAAGGTCTATCTCATTGATTGTGGTCAACCATAGTTAAACATGAACAACCATTGTAAGTCACGGTTGACGAGTTTAAAATGATAAGGTTTATAATTGTAGGGTTAAAAATATTAATCCCTTAGGTTTATGTTATTAATCCTAGGGTTTATAATCTTTTGGGCTATATTATAAATCACATGGTTCAATATTATTCCCTTGTGCTTATTATATCAATAATCCCTTCTTTTTATAATATGGTTTCCTTATATTTTTAATTATATTATAGGGTTTATAATTTTAATATTAGTGTTTATAATTATTCGGGCTTATAATATTAATCCTAGGATTAAACATTATTTTTTATTTTTATAATATTAACCTATGGTTGAATTTGGTCAACCATGGTTAACCATGATCAACCATTATGAGTCATGGAAACATGGTTGAATTTCGTTAACCATGATCAATGTCTCTCTCATTGATTTTGGTCAACCATGGTTGAGTGTGGTCAAAATCATAAGGTTTATAATTGTACAGTTCAAAATATTAATCCCTTGGGTTTATAGTATTAATCCTAGGGTTTATAATTATTCAGGTTTATAATATAAATCCTATTATTTAATATCATTCCTTGGGTTTATAACATCAATAGTATTTTTCATTTAAAATATTTATCCCTAACATGTATAATACTATTTTAGGGTTTATAATATTAATATTAGGATTTATAATCCTTTGGTATTATAATATTAATCCTACCATTAAATATTAATCTATTAGTTGTATAATCCCTTTGGTTTATTAATACTCTTAGGTTTATAATATTAATCCACTAGTTTTTGTAAACCCAAAGGTTTATAATATTATTCTCTTGGGTTTATAATATTAATCTCAAGGGTTTTTAATATTCATGGCTTGGTTTTATAATATTAAACCCTTGTTTTTATTAACCCCATGGGTTTATTAATCCCTTTCATTTATAATATTATTCCCCTAGGTTTATAAAATTAATAATCCCTTTCGTTTTTTCATATGTTCGTTTTATAATATTAATCTGAAGGGTTTATGATATCAATTCCTTCGGTTTATAATATTAAACTCTTTGTTTAAAAGTTTTCAATCCTAGGGTTTATTAATCCCTTCTGTTTATTGATGCCTTCGGTGTATAATATTAATCTCTAGGGTTAAACATTAGTCAACCACATTTATTAATGTATTGAACTGTTGTGGGGTGTTTTTGGTAGTCAACACTCTTCAATTTTGGTGAAACAAAAATTCCTATTAATGGTCAACCAATGTGTCTAAGGTCAACCTTGAACATGGCTAATCATGGTCGAATATGGTCAACCATGGACAACATATCTATTGTAAACTACGATAAACCACAATTAATGAAGGTCAACCATGGTCAATGATGGTCATCCATGATTAATCATGGTTGAATTTTTTCAACCATGGTCAAGGTCTTTGTTGGCATGAAAAACAATAATTTCAATATCTAAGCTTATAATATCAATAATTATCCCTTTCATTCATAATATCAATAATGCCTTGTGTTTATAATATTGATCCATAATATGTATAATATTATTTTAGGGTTTATAATATTAATATTAGTGTTTATAATCCCTTGGTATTTTCGTATTAATATGTTAGGTTTATAATACTTTGGGTTTATTATTACCTTTGGGTCTATAATATTAATTCCTTGTGTTTATAATATTAAACCCTTGAGTATATTAACCCCACGGGTTTATTAAACAACTTGGTTTATAATCTATTGGGTTTACAATGTTAATCCCAAGGGTTTATTGATATTAATGCATTAGGCTTATAATATTAAACCATTGGTTTAATAATATTTGTCACTATGATTTATTAATCCTTTGGGTTTATAATATTCATCCCTTTAGTTTATTGATCCCTTGGGTGTATAATATTAATCTCAGAGGTTTACGTTAGTCAATCAAATTTACTAATGTATTTAAGTATGGTGGGATATGTTTAGAAGTCAACACTTTTCAAGTTTAGCAAACACAATTCCCTTTTAATGGTCAATAAATGTGCGTACGGTTAACCATGATGAACCATGGTTAATCATGGTTGAATATGGTCAACCATGGATAATGTATCTATTGTCAACTATGATCAACCATGGTCAAACAAGGTGAACCATGGTAAACCATAGTCAAGCTTGGTCAACCATTGTCAACCATGTTTAATCATGGTTGAAATTCATTAACCATGATCAACGATTATCAAGGTCTCTCTAGTTGTATTTAGTCAACCATGGTTGAGTGTGGTAAACCATGGCTAACCATGATCAACCATTGCGAGTCATGGAATGATAATTGAAATCCGTTAACCATGATCAACCATGATCAAGGTCTCTCTTATTGAATTTGATCAACAATAGTTAACAATGATCAAAATTTGTTAGTCATGGTTGAGGAGTTTGAAATCATAAAGTTTACAATTGTAGGGCTCAAAATATTAATCCTTTAGTTTTATCTTATTAATCCTAGGGTTTATATTCTTTTGGGTTTATGATATAAATCTTATGGTTTAATATTATTACCTTGGGTTTGTAGTATGAATAATCCCTTCTATTTACAATATTGATCCTTAATATGTACAATAATATTTTAGGGTTGATAATATTAACCTAGGGTTTATAATCCCTTCGGTGTAACACCCCCAATTTATGTGTTTGAATTTCAAAGCTAGACATTTGAACTTTAATCCTAAGGGGAGTGGACCCCAAAGGATAAATATTTTGCGAATGTAATTAAATATTCAAATTGAGGATATGAATAAAATGATGTTGTGTAGATTGACCAAAATGATATTTATGAGATCACTTGCTAAATCCATGAGGATGGATGAGGCAAATATTTCCCCACAATCTTTCAAAAATCCTTGAAAGAAATTATTTCTAAATTTAGATTTTTGAGGAAAAATCTAAATTCCCCAATGATGAGGAAAGTAGTTGGGAAGAGGTAAAAAGTTGGAAAAGCTGAGGAAAAGCATACAACAGCTTTAAAGAATCCCAAAAATGGGAAGCCTAGGCAAACAGGAAGAAAAGCATCCTGATATTCTGGACGCAGAATTAGAAACAGGCTTTGGGGAACAATAGCTTAAATAAGCTGCTCCTGAACAGATTAGGGGTTGATCTGTTCTAGGAGATGATCTCAGCTCGGGGGTGAGTTCTAGGAGACAGAAGAACTCTAAGGTTGGAAGGTTGGTCAGTTGCAATAGTGGTATGTTCCTACATATCTTAGTGTGTTTTTACTTTATGTGGTATGAATTGGCTACATATAACAATTTATTTGTATGTTAGATTTACTAGTGCTACATTTAACAGAAATAATCATAAGGAAATTTCCTTTATAATTCTTTATAGTTGTAGAACAGGAATCTGTAGAGGAGAATATCATATAAACTCTCAACTGAGGTTAGTTTAAATCTGTGGATACCTATTCCTCTACAGATAATTAAACCTTAATCCGCTTCTGACACATTAGTATAAATTATGAACACGAGTAGGATAAAGCAGTGTGAGAATTTCTGTACCAAATTTTAAATATTGTCATATGTAAATTGTAAATTAAATTGTACCATGAACGAGAAAGCAAAAATGGTAAAGTCTGACTTCAGGGTCAGCACATTGTTTATACGTAAAGAGAAGCCTCTAAGAAGTTAATTCTACACCAGAAAGAAGTAAACATCAATTAGCATGGGACTGCTCATTTATATTTATTTCGATAAACTATTCCTGCATTGAGAATGGAATTAGTAAATGGAAGAAAGTTAAGTAAATAAGCAACATGCAGATTTTACAATAGCAGAGTATAGCTAACTATATGAATTCAATTCTATCCCACAAACCACAAAAAGTGGTGTAAAGTAGCATCATATAAATGAACTGTCTCTTAATCATAAATATAGAGATAGGTCTTCTTATACCACCTGTAGATAAGTAGACAATTATCCTGTGCAAATAAACAAATGAAAGTACCGAGCAAGGTTGGCAACTATTTTATAATATTCCCACAATTCTTGAAGAAGTTTAGACACTGTTACTATCCCAGCTAGTGTTGTATAAAAAATTCATAAAAATGCCTTGGGAAAGAAATTTTCCTACCACGAAAATGGTGCAGACAGAACAATTACTGGAATACCCTAACAAATCATGGAGTTACCAGAATGTTGGAAACTGACTTTACACTATGGAAAAGAGCAGTATATTATGCATTAGAATATCACCACATTTATGAATATAGTTTAACAATTGTATGGCCTGAAAGATTTATGGAAATAAAATACACAGTATGCTGGATATATGTATATAAATATATATATGAAATTGAAAATGTCATCAGTTAAGTATTAAGTTACATCCAAGTCAAAAATGAGCAAGGAGAGAGTACTGCTGGAAAATAATAATAATCGGAAACAAAATGGGTATTATGAAAATCCAGTAACGACAGATATATATATATATATATATATATAATAAAATCCAACGATTTCAAGCCCACGGTGATCCGGGAACAGCCTTATAACGTTCCATGAATTGATATAAATGAATATTTAGGGTTGGGATTTAACAATTATAGTTGTCAAAATAATTACACTGTATCAATACAATTTTTTTTAAATTGTCGGAAGAGAAATCATATAACCAGGAGAGAAGAATGGATTTCCTCTAACCGGGGTTCGGTGAATACCGACCTGCAATTGGCAAGAGGAGACAATGTTAAATGTTGAAGGAAGCCACGACTCTCATTGCTCCAGAGAGAGTGTAAGGCGCAGGTCGTAGTTACCTGTAAGATACCAAAAACCCAAAGTAAATACGAGGCACAGTATAACGAGGAAAAATAGGTGGGACAAAGATAAAATGATAGTTAATAAAGGAAGGGCTACCTGGTGAGCGAGAAATTTAACTCCATCCATGCCCTGTTACATACAAATAGAAATTTTCATCAATACATACAACCTGGAGTTGGACATTCAAAATTAAATGATGAATGAACCAGAGGTATGGCGTTCTACACAGGTGTAAAAACGAACAAACCAGAATGTCGAGGGGGTTGCATCCCTCTGGCGCCATGCGAAAGTCTTCCAAGAAAACTTCGATGAGCGTAAGACCGAAGGTCAGCTCCGAACTCAAGAGCATGCGTTTTATTCCAGCTCTGTACGAAACGTGTAAGGGAATATCCATACTATGAATTTAATGTACACAAATCGAATCAATTGAAAGCGAAGCAACCATGTCTCTGCAAAAACCATAGAATCTATTGTGAGAATGCCTCACAGATTTGACAAATGTTTAGATGGAATTAAATCTGGAGCTGAACGATAGCAAGTAATCTCTCTAAACCCAAACATCTCAGCGCTGACATGAAGCAAGAAGCGTAAACTTAAACAAGAAAAGGAAATCCCATGGTAAACAGTGATAATAGAGCATGAAATTTCAAAATTATCATACCTGCGTAGTCCATTGTAGCACAGAGATACGCAAGGACTGGTCTGAGCCCCGCTTAGTTCCTATAACCCCAAACTCCCCTATCATTCAACAAACCAAACGAGGAGGAGGAGAAAAGAACCGATGAACAACATGAAAAGATGAATTTATATCAATATCATCCGAATCGCTTAATGAAACCCTATTGCCCAGGATGAATCGGCGTCGTTCACGTGGCAGGATCTTAAGGGTGAAGCCACAGATCGAAGGGTTAATGAGCCATGTACATCATACATTCAGAAATTAATACAACAAGCCATGAAATTAATGGCACAGTCTTCTGGCCGTGCGACAGCTATGGCCTTGGCAACAAGGTAGGCTGACGAGGTGAGTCAAGAGTTACTTGGAGCCAATTCACGTGACCCCGAATGAACAGGAACCCCTTTACAATCGTTACGACAAGCCGGAAAATCATGTATGAGCTTACGTGGAGTATAGCAACCCATTTCCAGTTACACTATCATTGAACCAATCTACAACGTTGTATTACGTGGAGGCCAACGCAATGCTTCAAAGCTGGATATCAACAAGGACGAGAATTCTATAAATAGACATAAGTACGGGGTACGTATAAAGATAACCATAGTTAAATTAAAATCCCGCTAAGGGTTATAGGTTACCAACGAGTGGAGACCATTGACTAATAAACATAGAAAATAGAAGGGCTTGTATATAGGTCCAATTATATGTAACAATGTGGGCCACCGATTTCACAATTGTTCATCAAAACAAAAAAAAATACCATAGGGTGAATATTCAAAGGTTGGTCATCATAGAAGGGCGGATGAGAGGTCCAACCATCATGTGTTATGTAAATGATGAATTCGCTTTGTTACAAATCTATCTATTTCCTATTGGGTTGCAAATTTAATTAAATCCCATGTGGATGGAGGTAGTTGATATATGAATAGTAATTGAAAAGAAGATTTTAATATGTTCAAACCTGCAAAGTACAAACATAGTACCTTATTAGCATTAAGCTTGGAAAGGATAGAAAATTTTTTGTATGGAAGGAAATTGGGAGGTGTGACAAATGGTATCAGAGCCCAAGTTATAAAACTGGGCTGGTGACATTGTGCTCACTGTTTCTGTGTGTTCACTGTATAAATTGATTTCTGTGGAAAAAAAAAAAGAATTATTATATTTTTATTTTTACTGATTTGTGTGGTGTAGTGTACAATGGTGCTGAAATGGCAGAAGGTGAAGAAATTTATGTGGATCTGCGTGATGAGTATAGTACACCAGATCCCAACGCTCCGGTGATGGCTATGTTGCACAGGTTGCAATGAGAAATGGCTGAGATGAGAAGCCAGAATGACAGGTTGTCATTAGCTAGTAAGGAGCAGGAAAAGCTCATCACAGAGCTAACTTCATGGAACAGCCAAGAAGGCGAAGGTTCCGGAAAGAGGAAGATTGATGAGTCTGAGGATGATGATGCTGTTAGGCATCAATATAAGTAGAAAAAGGAATTACAAGGGGAATTCCGAAAGATCAAACCTCCCTCCTATGATGGGGAGAAGGAGGAAGATGCTGAAGCCTGGTTGCTGAATATGATTAAGTATTTCCAGGTATATGAATATGAAAGCAATCGGAAGGCCAGATTAGCTGTATACCAGCTACAAGGTAAGGCTACCTTGTGGTGGGAGGAGACAAAAATGGTGCATGCAATTGATGAAAAGATAGTTACTTGGGAATATTTCTAGGTTAAGTTCAAAAACCGATATCTGAATGAATGTTACTATGATGATAAATCCAAGGAATTCCATGAAATTAGACTGGGACAGCTCACTATTGATGAGTTTGTTACTAAGTTTACAAATCTGTTGAGATATGTACCCTATATAAGGGAAGAAAAGGCAAAAGTACAAAGGTTTGTGAATTGTTTGCCTGCTGTATACAAGGAGAAAATCGAGTTTGAAAACCCAAAAAAAATGGACGAAGCTGTTAGAAAAGCCAGATTATGTTACCAACAGTTCAAAGGAAAAACTGAACAAGGGAAAAGCTGGGTAAATAAGAATGAGTTCAAAGGGAGGAAACAGAAACCAACCTATTTGAAGAATTTTGGCAAAGATCATCAGCGGAAAAAGTTTAATAAACCCAAAGAAAGTCAAACGGCTCAGTCCCAAGTGGCCTCAAAACAATTAGATGGAGACAATAAGAAAGAGGGCACAGTGAAAATGAGAGAACCACTGAAATGTTGGGGCAGTGGAGAACCCCATCTTTTGAGGGATTTTCCTCATCGAAACATTCAGATGGTTATGAGAGATCGAGAAGCTACAACAGTAAATGACATAGCCAGAAATATACCAACTATCAGTGCAGCCTTGGAAAATCGACAAGAAGAAAATCAAGCTACCATGGTGGAAATGGAGGGTAAGATTTATGATCTATCTGTTACTGTTCTGATTGATCCGGGTGCTTCTTTGAGTTAAATTAATCCTAAAATTGTAGAAAAATGTAATCTGAAACCTGAAAAATTTCAACATTCATGGTTGGTTTAGCTGGCCACTGGAACCAAGAGGAAGGTAACACATAAATTGCCCCGGACAACAATAAAATTAAATGATTTTCACACAGAAGTAGATTTGAACATTCTACCCTTAGGTTCATATGACCTGCTGATAGGAATGGACTGGCTGGAAAAGAAGAAAGCCTTAGTGAACTACTGGGATAAGACTCTGCCTTGTGTAGATGAGGAAGGGAAACCTTTTACTCTTAAAGGCAAACCAACACCTATCTCTGTAAGACAAATATTAGCACTGCAATTAAAACGAACAGCTAGGAAAGGATACCAAGTTTATGCAGTACATGTGGAAGAAATAGAACAGAAACCTGAAGAGATATTGCTGGATGTTGTGCCAGTAGTAAGAGAGTTTAAGGAAGTCTTTCTAGATGAGATGCCTCATCTTCCCCCCAAAAGAGAGATTGAATTTTCAATCGATCTGGTGCCAGGAGCAGTACCTGTTTCCCAAGCCCCTTATCGAATGAGTCCACCTAAACTGATGGAACTGAAAATTCAATTGCAAGAACTGTTAGATAAAGGTTATATCAGACCGAGTGTGTCTCCTTGGGGAGCACTAGTGTTGTTCGTGAAAAAGAAATATGGAAATTTTAGGATGTGCATTGATTACCATCAACTGAATAAGTTGACTATTAAAAACAGATATCCCTTGCCCAAAATTGATGATCTTTCTGATCAAGTGAGAGGAGCTTCAGTATTTTCGAAGATTGACTTAAGGACTGGTTATCACCAACTCAGAATCAAAGAACAAGACATTATCAAAATAGCCTCTCGAACCCGGTATGGTCACTACGAATTTGTAGTCCTACCTTTTGGTTTGACAAATTCCCCTGCCACATTCATGTGCCTGATGAACAGTGTGCTAAATAAGTACTTGGATAAATTTGTCCTTGTGTTCATAGATGATATTTTAGTCTACTCAAAAAGTGAGGAAGAACATAAAGAACACTTGAGGATAGTATTGCAAACTCTGAAGGAAAACCAGTTATATGCTAAATTCAGCAAATGTGAATTTTATAAAGATAAGATCCAATACTTGGGGCATATTATTTCTGAACAAGGCCTTGCTGTTGATCCTGAAAAGATAAAGGCTATAAAAGAATGGCCTGTCCCAACTGATGTTTCAACAGTAAGGTCATTCATGGGAATTGCAGGTTATTATTGTAGATTTGTGGAGAGATTTTCTACTATAGCACATCCCATAACCTCATTACAAAGGAAGGGGGTCAAATTTGAGTGGACTGAAAAATGCCAAAACAGTTTTGACCAATTAAAGCAAAAACTTACTACAACCCCTATACTGAAGATTGCAGATCCTGATAAAGAATTTGTAGTATGTACGGATGCCTGTAGAGAGGGGTTGGGAGGAGTTCTTTTGCAGGAAAATTCAGTTATTGCCTATGAATCTAGAAAACTGAAGATACATGAACAAAACTACAGTGCCTATGATTTGGAGTTAGCTGCTGTTATTCATGCATTGAAGATGTGGCGACACTATCTTCTTGGGAAAAAATTTACATTGATGACTGATCATATTAGTCTCAATTTTTTTTTTTCCCAAACTAATTTGAATGCGAGACAAGCCAGATGGCTGTCTTTTCTAAGTGAATTTGATATGGACATAAAACATATCAGGGGAAAATAAAATAAAATTGCTGATGCATTGAGTAGAAATGCTTGTCAGAATATAAACAGCATTGGAAGTAGTGCCCAGATAGAAGTAGAAGAGTTGGTGAGAAAGGTAGTAAACCAAGATCCAAATTATGAAACACTCCTGGTGAAATTACAGAAAAGGGAGAAAACTGATTTCACTCAAAACCAAAAGGGGCTGATCTGTTATAAAAATAGATTATATGTTCCAAATGTGGAAACCTTGAGAAAAGAGATTCTAGATGAATATCGCAAACAACCATATGCAGGACATCCAGGATATCAGAAAATGCTAACAGCTTTGAAAAAGAAGTTGTTTTGGCCAAGAATGAAGAAAGATGTAGCAGAATATTTAGCTAGATGCATGGAGTGTCAACTAGTCAAAGTTGAGCATCAGCATCCTGCTGGTCTTTTAAACCCTTTGCCGATTGCAGAATGAAATGGGACATAGTCTCCATCGACTTCATAACAGGATTACCGAGAACCAAGTACCAACATGATTCAGTGATGGTGGTAGTAGACACTTTAACAAAAGCTGCCCATTTTATACCAGTGAAATCTACCTTTGGGACAGCTCAAGTAGCGAATGTGTTCCTGAAAGAGGTAGTAAGGCTCCATGGGGTGCCAAAGGTGATTGTTTCTGACTGAGATGTTAAGTTTACAGCCGCTTTTTGGAAAGGGCTATTTGGAGGTATGGGCACTGAATTGAATTTTGGTACCGCCTATCACCCTCAGACCGATGGGCAGACAGAGAAGACTAATCAAATTTTGGAGGACATGCTAAGAATGTATGTGATAGATAGGCCAACAAAGTGGGAATATTACTTGCATTTAGCTGAATTTGCCTATAATAACAGCTACCAATCCTCTATCAATATGAGTCTGTTTGAGGCACTGTATGGAAGAAAATGTCGTACTCCTTTGAGCTGGAGCCAGCCAGAAGATAAACTAATGTTGGCACCAGAGGCTTTACAAGAGATGAAAAGAATTGTCAAACAGATACAAAGAAACATCAAGACAACACAAGATCGCCAGAAAAACTATGCTGATAAGAAAAGAGTGCACCGAGAATTTAAAGTGGGGGAGCATGTGTATTTGCGTATTAAACCCAAAAAGAGCACACTCTATGCTAGAAGTTGTGCAAAACTGGCTCCTAGATATTGTGGTCCTTTTGAAGTATTAGAAAGGGTGGGACCAGTGGCTTACAAGCTGGCCTTACCACCCCATGTTAGAGTTCATGATGTGTTTCACGTTTCATTGTTAAAAATATATGTCCATGATGCTTCTAACATAGTTTATTGGAATGTTGTACAGGTGGAACCAGAAGGGGAGTTTCTGCCAGAACCGCTTCAAATATTGGAGCGGGAAGAAATTGAATTGAGGAACCGAACGGTAGCAAGATTAAAGGTGCAGTGGAAGCACTTTACTGCTGAAGAAGCTACCTGGGAAAGAGAAGCTGAAATTATGGAAAGATATCCATTTTTGTTTCAAAAATGAACTCTAGTAGTTGAATAACAACACCGAGGACGGTGTTTATTTTCAGAGGGGGAATATGTAACACCCCCAATTTATGTGTTTGAATTTCAAAGCTAGACATTTGAACTTTAATCCTAAGGGGAGTGGACCACAAAGGATAAATATTTTTTGAATGTAATTAAATATTCAAATTGAGGATATGAATAAAATGATGTTGTGCAGATTGACCAAAATTAGATTTATGAGATCATTTGCTAAATCCATGAGGATGGATGAGGAAAATATTTCCCCACAATCTTTCAAAAATCCTTGAAAGAAATTATTTCTAATTTTAGATTTTTGAGGAAAAATCTAAATTCCCCAATGATGAAGAAAGTAGTTGGGAAGAGGTAAAAAGCTGGAAAAGCATACAACAGCTTTAAAGAATCCCAAAAATGGGAAGCCTAGGCAAACAGGAAGAAAAGCATCCTGATATTCTGGACACAGAATTAGAAACAGGCTTTGGGGAACAATAGCTTAAATAAGCTGCTCCTGAACAGATTAGGGGTTGATCTGTTCTAGGAGATGATCTCATCTCGGGGGTGAGTTCTAGGAGACAGAAGAACTCTAAGGTTGGGAGTTTGGTCAGTTGCAATAATTGTATGTTCCTACATATATTAGTGTGTTTTTACTTTCTGTGGTATGAATTGGCTACATATAACAATTTATTTGTATGTTAGATTTACTAGTGCTACATTTAACAGAATTAATCATAAGGAAATTTCCTTTATAATTCTGTATAGTTGTAGAACAGGAATCTGTAGAGGAGAATATCACAGAAACTCTCAACCGAGGTTAGTTTAAATCTATGGATACCTATTCCTCTACAGATAATTAAACCTTAATCCGCTTCTGACACATTAGTATAAATTATGAACATGAGTAGGATAAAGCAGTGTGAGAATTACTGTACCAAATTTTAAATATTGTCATATGTAAACTGTAAATTAAATTGTACCATTAATGAGAAAGAAAAAATGGTAAAGTCTGACTTCAGGGTCAGCACATTGTTTATACGTAAAGAGAAGCCTATAGGAAGTTAATTCTACAGCAGAAAGAAGTAAACATCAATTAGCATGGTACTGCTCATTTATATTTATTTCGATAAACTATTCCTGCATTGAGAATGGAATTAGTAAATGGAAGAAAGTTAAGTAAATAAGCAACATGCAGATTTTACAATAGCAGAGTATAGCTAACTATATGAATTCAATTCTATCCCACAAACCACAAGCAGTGGTGTAAAGTAGCATCGTATAAATGAACTGTCTCTTAATCATAAATACAGAGATAGGTCTTCTTATACCACTTGTAGATAAGTAGACAATTATCCTATGCAAATAAATAAACGAAAGTACCGAGCAGGTTTGGCAACTATTTTATAATATTCCCACAATTCTTGAAGAAGTTTAGACATTGTTACTATCCCAGCTAGTGTTGTATAAAAACTTCGTAAAAATTCCTTGGGAAAGAAATTTTCCTACCACGAAAATGGTGCAGACAGAACAATTACTAGAATACCCCAACAAATCATGGAGTTACCAGAATGCTGGAAACTGACTTTACACTATGGAAAAGAGCAGTATATTATTCATTAGAATACCACCACATTTATGAATATAGTTTAACAATTGTATGGCCTGAAAGCTTTATGGCAATAAACTACACAGTATGATGGATATATGTATATAAATATATATATGAAATTGAAAATTCCATCAGTTAAGCATTAAGTTATAGCCAAGTAAAAAATGAGCAAGGAGAGAGTACTACTGGAAAATAATAATAATCGGAATCAAAATGGGTATTATGAAAATCCAGTAACGATAGATATATATATATATATATATAACCAAATCCAACGATTTCAAGCCCATGGTGATCCGGGAACAGCCTTAGAATGTTCCATGAATTGATATAAATGAATATTCACGGTTGGGATTTAACAATTATAGTTGTCAAAATAATTACAGTGTATCAATACAATTTTTTTTAAACTGTCGGAAGAGAAATCATATAACCAAGAGAGAAGAACGGATTTCCTCTAACCAGGGTTCGATGAACACTGACCTACAATTGGCAAGAGGAGACAATGTTAAATGTTGAAGGAAGCCACGACTCTCATTGCTCCAGAGAGAGTGTAAGGCGCAGGTCGTAGTTACCTGTAAGATACCAAAAACCCAAAGTAAATACGAGGCACAGTATAACGAGGAAAAATAGGTGGGACAAAGATAAAATGATAGTTAATAAAGGAAGGGCTACCTGGTGAGCGAGAAATTTAACTCCATCCATGCCCTGTTACATACAAATAGAAATTTTCATCAATACATACAACCTAGAGGTGGACATTCAAAATTAAATGATGAACGAACCAGAGGTATGGCGTTCTACACAGGTCGAAAAACTAACAAACCAGAATGTTGAGGGGGTTGCATCCCTCTGGCGCCATGCGAAAGTCTTCCAAGAAAACTTCGATGAGCGTAAGACCGAAGGTCAGCTCTGAACTCAAGAGCATGCATTTTTTTCCAGCTCTGTATGAAACGTGTAAGGGAATATCCATACTATGAATTTAATGTATGCAAATCGAATCAATTGAACGTGAAGCAACCATGTCTCTGCAAAAACTATAGAATCTATTGTGAGAACGCCTCACAGATTTGACAAATGGTTAGATGGAATTAAATCTGGAGCTGAACGATAGCAAGTAATCTCTCTAAACCCAAACATCTCAGCGCTGACGCGAAGCAAGAAGCATAAACTTAAACCAGAAAAGGAAATCCCATGGTAAACAGTGATAATAGAGCGTGAAATTTCAAAATTATCATACCTGCGTAGTCCATTGTAGCGAAGAGATACGCAAGGACTGGTCTGAGCCCCGCTCAGTTCCTATATCCCCAAACTCCCCTGTCATTCAACAAACCAAACGAGGAGGAAGAGAAAAGAACCGATGAACAACATGAGAAGATGAATTTATATCAATATCATCTGAATCGCTTAATGAAACCCTATTGCCTAGGATGAATCGGTGTCATTCACGTGGCAGGATCTTAAGGTTGAGGCCACAGATCGAAGGGTTAATGAGCCATGTACATCATACGTTCAGAAATTAATACAACAAGCCATGAAATTAATGCCACAATCTTTTGGCCATGCGACAGCTATGGCCTTGGCAACAAGGTAGGCTGACGAGGTGATTCAAGAGTTACTTGGATCCAATTCACATGACCCCGAATGAATAGGAACCCCTTTACAATTGTTATGACAAGCCGGAAAATCATGTATGAGCTTATGTGGAGTATAGCAACCCATTTCCAGTTACACTATCGTTGAACCAATCTACAACGTTTTATTACGTGGAGGCCAACGCAATGCTTCAAAGCTGGATATCAACAAGGACGAGAATTCTATAAATATAAATAAGTGCGGGGTACGTATAAAGATAACCATAGGTAAATTAAAATCCCGCTAAGGGTTATAGGTTACCAACGAGTGGAGACCATTGAATAATAAACACAGAAAATAGAAGGGCTTGTATATAGGTCCATTTATATGTAACAATGTGGGCCACCGATTTCACAATTGTTCATCAAAACAAAAAAAAATACCATAGGGTGAATATTCAAAGGTTGGTCATCATAGAAGGGTGGATGAGAGGTCCAACCATCATGTGTTATGTAAATGATGAATTCGCTTTGTTACAAATCTATCTATTTCCTATTGGGTTGCAAATTTAATTAAATCCCATGTGGATGGAGGTAGTTGATATATGAATAGTAATTGAAAAGAATATTTTAATCTGTTCAAACCTGCAAAGTACAAACATAGTACCTTATTAGCATTAAGCTTGGAAAGGATAGAAAAATTTTTTTATGGAAGGAAATTGAGAGGTGTGACATTCGGCTAATAATATTAATCCTAGCGTTAACTTAATATGTTAGATTTATAATATTAATCTTTGGTTGCATTTGGTGAAGCATGGTTGAGTGTTATAAACTATGTTTCATCATGACCAACCGTTATGAGTCATGGAATCATGGTTGAAATTCATTAACCATGATCAACCATTATCAAGGTCTCTCTGGTTGAATTTGGTCAACAATGGTTGAGTGTGGTCAACCATGGTTGACCATTATCAACCATTGTTAGTCATGGTTGAGGAGATTAAAATCATAGGGTTTATCATTATAGGGTTCAAAACAATTAATCCCTTGGGTTTATAATATTAATCCTTGGGTTTATAATTCTTTCGGTTTATAATATAAGTCCAAGGATCTAATATTATTCCCTTCGGTTTATAACATCAATAATATTTTAGGTTTATAATATTGATCCCTACTATGTATAATACTAATTTAGGTTTTATAATATTAATTTTAGGGTTCATAATCCCTTGGTATTATAATATAAATCCTAGGGTTAAATAGTAATCTATTAGTTTTTTAATCCCTTGGGTTTATTAATACCCTTAGGTTTATAATGTTAATCCACTAATTTTTTTAATCCTGACGATTTATAATATTAATATCTTGGGTTTATAATACTAATCCCAAGGGTTTGTAATATTAATACCTTTGGTTTATAATATTAAACCCTTGGTTTTACTAGCCCGATGGGCTTATTAATCCCTCTTGTTTATAATGTTAATCCTATGTGTTTATAATATTAATTTAATCTCTTTGGTTTTTTAATCCGTTGGGCTCATAATATTAATCTGAAGGATTTATGATATTAATTCCTTTGGTTTATATTAATAAACCCTTGGGTTAATAATTTTCAACCGTAGGGTTCATTAACCCCTTGGGTTTATTGATCCCTTGGGTGTATAATATTAATCTCAATGGTTTAACATTAGTTAGCCACATTTACTAATTTGTATTTGACTATGTTGGGGTAAACCAGTGTCTATAAGGTCAACCATGATAAAGAATGGTTAATGATGGTCGAATATGGTCAACCATGGATAATGTCTCTATTTTCAACTACAATAAACCACAATTAACGAAGGTCAACCATGGTCAGCCATAGTAAAAAATCATCAATGATGATCATCCATGATTAATCATGGTTGAATTTTTTCAATCGTGATCAAAGTGTCTCTCGGCTTGAAAACCAATAATTTTAATATGTAAGGTTTATAATATCAATAATTATCCCTTGCTTTTATAATATCAACAATCCCTTTGGTTGATAATATTGATCCCTAATACATATGATGCTATTTTAAGGTTTACAATATTAATCTTATGGTTTATAATCCCTTTGACTTATAACATTAATCATAGGATTAAATATTAATCTATTAGGTTTATAATATTTTTGGTTTATTATTACCCTTGGGTTTATAATATTAATCGCTTGGGTTTTTTTAATCTAAAGGGTTTATAATATTAATCCCTTATGTTTATTAAACTCTTGGGTTTATATTATTAATTCCAAAGGTTTGTAATATTAATTTATTGGGCTTATAGTATTAAAACTTTGAGTATATTAACCCCATGGTTTTATTAAACACTTTGGTTTATAGTATTAATCCCTTGGGTTTATAATATTAAAAATACCCTAACTATTTTAAGCTATTAGGTATATAATATCAATCCCAAGGGGTTATGCTATTAATTCCTTGGGTTTATAATATTAAACCTTGAGTTAATAATATTCATCCCTAGTATTTATTAATCATTTGGGTTTATGATATTCATCCCTTGGGTGTATAATATTAATCTCAACGGTTTAATGTTAGAAAATCACATTTACTAATGAATTTCACTATGTTGGAGTCTGTTTCGTAGTAAACACTCTTCAAGTTTGGTCAAACATAATTCTCTTTTAATGGTTAATAATTGTATGGCCAACCATAATCAGCCATGGTTAATCATGGTTGAATATGGTCAACCATGGACAACGTCTCTATTGTCAATTATGATCAACCATGGTCAACCATGGTAAACAATAGTCAAGCATGGTCAACCATTGTCAACCATGATTAATCATGGTTGAAATTCGTTAACCATGACTAATAATGGTTGAAATTCATTAACCATGATCAACCATGATCAAGGTCTCTCTCATTGAATTTGGTCAACCATGGTTGAGTGTGGTAAACCATGGTTAACCATGATCAACCATTGTGTGTCATTGAATCATGTTTTAAATTCGTTAACCATGATCAAACATGATACAAGTCTATCTCGTTGAATTTCATCAACCATAGTTAACCATGATCAACCGTTGTTAGTCATGGTTGAGGAGTTTGAAATCATAAGGTTTATAATCGTAAGGTTCAGAATATTAATCATTTAGGTTTATAGTGTTAATCCTAGGGTTTATAATCTTTTGGGTTTATAATATAAATCGTAGGGTTTAATATTATTCCCTTCGATTTGTAATCACTTGTGTTTATAGTATCAATAATCCCTTTTTTTTATAACATTGATCCCTAATATGTATACTAATATTTTAGGGTTTATAATATTAACCTTAGCGTTTATAATACCTTGAGCTTATAATATTAATTCTACAATTATATATGTTAGGTTTATAATATTAATCCCTTGGGTTTATAAATCTCTCGGGCTTATAATAATAATCGTAAGGGTATGTAATATTAATGCCTTGGGTTTATAATATTAAGCGCTTGTGTTTATTAATCCCATGGATTTATTAATGCCTGTAATTTATAATATTAATCCATTGTGTTTATAATAATAATAATCCCTTTGATTTTTTAATGTGTGGGGTTTAAGAATCAACAATCTTCAACTTTTCTCAAACATAATTGTCTATAAAAATTATTTGTTAATATTAAATAGTAAGCATGTCATGATACAATAATGGTAAAGAAATATATTAGGCTTGGTAAAATCTTATTCCCGAAAATAAAAATGAGTTGTGTAGCCTCCAAAGGTGCTAGGGTTTCCTTGTATGGTCGTCACCATGGCCAGAATGCCGCCCATGAAGCTCTGCAGCCTCCAAAAACTCGTTAACGGTCTCTCTTGGGAGAAGTAGAGCCCCTCCTCTTCCATGAAGACAAAAATATAATGGAGTTTACCTGCAAGAAGGTAGTAAGTGAACCCTACAATTGCAGCCACACGCATGATAGGAACAACGTAGGAGCTCTCCGGAAAAGCATCACTGTGAGAGGGAAGACGATAGCCTGGTCTTGCAATGGTGAGCACCCTCTGGTAACCATCGATTCCTAGATCTATCTTGCTGCGATAGAGATTCAGAAGCCTGGCATGCCTTCGCTCAAGCACAAGACCGCCTCTATTCACAATAGCATAGATTTATTGGAAGCCTAGCTCCTCCCACCTACGCCTCAGCATCTAGCCAGGCCCATGCCCAATGACACATATTTTGCTGAATCCTACGCAAACCTCAGAATGAGGGGCTTAAAAATGAAGGACCCCATCAATATCTGTGGATATTGGATCAAATTCGCATTGAAAACCAACAATAGGTAAATATATGCCACTCATAGCCTTCATCCATGCCATACTGGACTCTCTCTCCATTGCACCTGTAACACCCCCAATTTATGTGTTGAAATTTTAAAGTTAGACATTTGAACTTTAATCCTAAGGGGAGTGGACCCCAAAGGATAAATAAATTGTGAATGTAATTTAATGTTTAAGTTGAGGAAATGAATAAAACTTCTGGTGTGCATATGGACCAAGAATGAGATTTTGAGATCACTTGCTAAATCCATGAGGATGGATAAGGCAACTATTCCCCTAAAATCCTTCAGAAATCCTTGAAAGGAATTATTTCTAATTTAGATTTTGAGGAAGAATCTAAATTTCCCCAATGATGAGAAAAGTAGTTGGGAAGAGGTAAAAAGCTGGGAAAGTTGAGGAAAAGCATAAAACAACTTTAAAGAATTCCAAAAATGGGAAGCCTAGGCCAACAGGAAGAAAAGCATCCTGCTATTCTGGACGCAGAATTAGAAACAGACTTTGGGGAACTATTAGCTTAAATAAGCTGCTCCTAAACAGATCAGGGGTTGATCTGTGGTGGATGTGGTCTCAGCTCGGGGGTGAGTTTTGGGAGAAAAAGGAACTCTACGGTTGGGAGGTTGGTCTACTGCATGAGTGGTATGTCTTTAAATGAAATGTTTCATTTACTTCAATCAGTATGAATTGGCTACATATAAAAACAAAATAGTTACTTGATTTTATATTCATTATCAGTTCTACATTTAGCAGAATGAACCTCAAGGAGTGCACCTTTTTCATTATGCATTTTTGTAGAATATCAGCATGTAGAGTAAAATCTTATAGAATCTCTAAACCATAACTGGTTTAAATATGAGGATTCTATTTCCTCACAGAAAACATAAGCTAATTTTAATTTGCTTCTACCCATAGAATAATTCTAACATCATCACACAGAAAGAAATCAAAAATCTGAGTATAACACTAGGAAGTACCAGAACATAACATTTTAGTGTTTTGCAATCATTAAATTCTCCGGAAGGAGTAGCAAAAAAAAAAAAATTCCCTTCAATACTAGGGTCTGCAAAATTTTCCATTTACACAGATTTCTGGAACCAGCACCAATATCTAGGGAGACTGCAGATAAAAGAACATTCCTGAAGTTAAAATTTAGTACAGGAACCACCATTATAACTATGGACAAATATACCACTTTATAAACAAATTCAATAACAATAGAACTCTGTTTCCCAGTAAATAGAAACGTGGCGATTTAATAAACTATGACAATTACATGTAGCACATTGTGCATAAATTTTAGGTACACAATGATGAAGAAATTTGATTAGTATATATGCCTAGTAATGAAATAGGCTTACTGTATAACTACCGTCGAACCGACGAGACTATTGCTAGAAAGTTCTGATGTATATTGTTATTAGTGACAAAGTAAACCCATGAAATATCAATACGGAAGAAATGTTACACTACATGTAAGAGAGTGCATGCCTATATGTATTTATCAAACGTCATTGGCAGATTAAAATATATTATGTCTACTAATTGGCCGCACCTAATAGAAGCTATTGCATAAACCCAAAAAGAGAATAGAATATATATTAACAAGGGTTAGTACAGTAGTAACAAATTTTGGGTTCCGTATGGACTCCTTTAAGTTTCGGAATTTAAATATTATCAACAAAAATGTCGGATTTCTCATTCGTTTCGGGAGAACATAACCTTCTGTAACGTGTGATAGACATTGGTCCTGAACTGGAACCATAATTATTTCGCTTATTATTAATACTTGACCTGAAGATTTTAATACCACACTACCGTATTAATCGTGTCTGATATCTGCAACACAAACCGAAAACTCCATTTAAATATAAATCAATCGAAAGGCACGGGAAAGAAGAGCGGCAAATACCGAGTATTCATGTATAAGGCTCTTCACCCTGAGCTCGGCCATTGACATGACCATGATAGAGAAGTGAACTCAACGATAAACATATCACTATAGCAAGTGCATTAAACATAGTCCCCTCTGGTTAACCAGGACTTGACAGTGCTGGAATAATAGGAAAAAAAAAACGACATAACTTAGCTAATGATGGGAGGCAATAGCATAACCTCGCGGCTCGTAATCGTTGCCTACAGCCAAGATTCTGTAACCACCCGCATCTCATGGAAGCAACCGAAAACGATTTCGACAACCACCACTGCGTTTCAATCGCGCGATTGAGAGTTCGTAAGGGTGGAAGACCTGTACATCGATTCGGTTGGAAGTCTGAGTTGGGCCGGGTCTAAAACCAGTGATCGAGGGTAGTTACGGGATACCTGTAACAGAACCAAATGAGCCATAAGTAAAATACAACCAAAAAAATTATATAAATTCATCTACCACCGTGACCATGGAAGAAGATGGACATGACAGCGGGATTTCTCACCAAAAAGGGAAGCGCCACCCGAGACCACCAGCGTTCGTCTCATACAATTAAAATTTCGCTCCCATTTGGGCATCAAAACCTGTATTAGACATATCGCAGAAAGCATAATACCCTGAGTAAAATACTGAAATAGGCATAGCAGTTAAGAAACGTTAAGAACAGAAGAAACAAACTACAGTTCTGAATCGAGAACAAAAGAAGAAGAAAACCAACCCACCTCTATACCACGAGAAAATCTACCGGTAAATGAGCAAAGGATGCGGAGCAGTGCAGAGATCTGGTTGGCAACATGTCGGCCGTGAATCACGCGTCTCTGGTATGTACTATGAGAGATTTTAGAAGCCTGGAACACCAACAAAAAGAAAAACGATCGAGCGATAGGAGGAGAAGTAAACCGGAGTAAGGGATCAGCAATGAAAAGATTTGGGGCTTTAAATGGTAACCCTCAACCCTAACACCGTGAACTACCACCCTCACACGCAGAATCCCGATCCGGGGTTAGCGTAGGGTGCGAATACTCCAAACCCTAATCTGCACTAAGAGAGCTTCCCAAAATCCCGAGGAGGATTATGAAAATCACGTCTAGCCGATAGATCAGTACTGTTCAGAAAATTTTAATAATATTCAACTGAAAGTCGAAATACCCCACCGGCGAAATATCTTCTATGCTCTGAGCGTTTTCCTTCCAAGTGACGCTATTAATGTGAATTCCAGCTGTGGTCGCAACGTGCCGGATGTTCAAAATCAATAGTACAGTTGTTGAGAACCCAATGTCCCCGAGGTGAGCGTGATCCAACTCCAGCCTGTAAAAAAAACATACAGCGTATGAGAATAAAATACGTGTAGCTACCGATTAAAAGTGCTGTAACAAGTACTCCCTTAACTGTACGCAGGACGCGTGAATCGATTGGAAACTCCAACACACAAAAGAATTCATCATTTACATACATACCCAAAACAGAGAGAAATTGTAATGTGAGAGGGATTCAGGAAAATTATACATGAGAGCTATCGCATGTTGACCTTGTATGAGTATCGTGGGTACGTCAAGTTTATATTGTGATATTCTAACCTTCAAATTTAAGTAGAACGTTAAGGTTATAAGGTGGGAGCGGAACCATATACAATAACAATATATATTGTGTTGAATTTGTATAACTATGATAAGTAACGTGCAACATATATCGTATGGGAGTTGAATTGGGAAGGTAATAATTCTATTTATGAGGTTTTCATTAGTACGAAAGAATTTTATATATATATATGGGTAGCAAAAATGAGAGCGAAAGCCTACCAATTGCAGATTTTAAATGCTACTATAAAAATGAGAAGAAAAAGGGGATATAATACCCTTGACCATAATGCTAAGGAAAAAAAAAACATTATGGGAATATAGGAAACCTAGAAATTGAGGTAAATCAGAGTAGATGAACTGGTTAGACATCCAATCTTGAGAATGCATCATTACATTAAAAAAAAAAAATTTGGGAGATGTGACAAATGGTATCGGAGCCCAAGTTACAAAAAACTGGGCTGTCGTTATTGTGCTCAGTGTTGCTACGTGTTTTTTTTTTTTGGAGGAAAATACTATTTTTATAAATTTTGCTGATCTGTGTTATGAGTGTGTACAGTTGAAATGGCTGAAGGTGAAGGGATTTATGTGGATCTGCGGGATGAGTTTGCTACACCAGATCCCAACGCTACGATGATGGCCATGTTGCACAGGTTGCAACGAGAATTGGATGAACTAAGAAGCCAGAATGACAGGTTGTCATCAGCCAACAAGGAGCAGGAAAAGCTCATCAGAGAATTAACTTCCCGGAACAGCCAAGAAGGCGAAGGTTCCGGAAAGAGAAAGATGGATGAGTCTGATGATGAGGAGGCTACTAGACATCAGCATAAACAGAAAAAGGAATTGCAGGGAGAATTCCGGAAGATCAAACCTCCCTCCTATGATGGGGAGAAGGAGGAAGATGCGAAAGCTTGGTTATTGAACATGATCAAGTATTTCCAGGTCTATGAATATGAAAGTAAACTGAAGGCCAGATTAGCTGTTTACCAGTTACAAGGAAAAGCTACATTGTGGTGGGAGGAGACGAAAATGGTCCATGCCATCGATGAAAACATAGTCACTTGGTAAGATTTCCAGGTTAAGTTCAAAAATCACTACTTGAATGAGCGTTACTATGATGACAAATCAAAATAATTTCATGATCTTAGGCTGGGACAGCTCACTATTGATGAGTTTGTTACTAAGTTTACAAATCTACTAAGATATGTACCCTACATAAGGGAAGAGAAGGCAAAAGTTCAAAGATTTTTGAATTGTTTGCCTACTGCATACAAGGAGAAAATCAAGTTTGACAACCCAAAAACAATGGATGAAGATGTTAGAAAGGCCAGATTATGTTACCAACAGTTCAAAGGAAAAACTGAACAAGGGAAAAGCTGGGTACATAAAAATGAATTCAAAGGGAGGAAACAGAAACCAACCTATTTGAAAAATTTTGGCAGGGATCATCAGCGGAAAATTTTTAATAAACCCAGAAAAAGTCAAACTGCTCAGTCTCAAGTGGCTTCAAAACAAATAGAGGGAGACAGTAAAAAGGAAGGGACAGTCAGAATGAAGGAACCCTTGAAATGTTGGGGCTATGGAGAACCCCATATTTTGAGGGACTGCCCTCATAGAAACATTCATATGCTCATGAGAGATCGAGAGGCGACAACAGTTAATGATATAACCAGAAATATACCAACTATAAGTGCAGCCCTGGAAAATCGGCAAGCAGAACATCAAGCAACCATGGTGGAAATAGAGGGTACGATTTCTGACCTATCTGTTACTGTTCTCATTGATCCAGGTGCTTCTTTGAGTTACATTAGTCCAAAAATTGTAGAAAAATGTAATCTTAAACCTGAAAAATTTCAGCAGTCATGGTTGGTACAGCTAGCCACTGGAACTAAGAGAAAGGTAACACATAAACTGCCTCGAATAGAAATTAAGTTAAATTATTTTCAAACAGAGGTAAATTTGAATATTCTGCCCTTAGGTTCATATGACTTGTTGATAGGAATGGACTGGCTAGAAAAGAGGGAAGCCTTGATGAATTGCTGGGATAAGACTCTGCATTGTGTAGATGAGGAAGGGAAACCTTTTATTCTCAAAGGGAAACAAAAACCTATTTCCGTAAGACAAATTTCAGCATTACAATTAAAAAGAACAGCTAGGAAAGGATACCAAGTTTATGCAGTACATGTGGAAGAAATAGAACAGAAAACTGAGGAAGAATTATTGGATGTTGTACCAGTAATAAGCGAATTTAAGGAAGTCTTTCCAAGGGAAATCCGTCATCTTCCCCCCAAAAGAGAGATTGATTTTTCAATCGATCTGGTACCGGGAGCAACACCTGTTTCCCGAGCGCCTTATCGAATGAGTCCTCCTGAACTCATGGAACTGAAAATGCAATTACAGGAATTGTTAGATAAAGGGTATATAAGACCAAGTGTGTCTCCTTGGGGAGCCCCAGTCCTATTTGTGAAAAGGAAAGATGGAACTTTTAGGATGTGCATTGACTATCGTCAACTGAACAAGTTGACCATTAAGAATAGATACCCTTTTCCTAGAATTGATGATCTTTTTGATCAAGTGAGAGGAGCTTCAATCTTTTCCAAGATTGACCTAAGGACAGGTTATCACCAGCTCAGAATTAAGGAAGAAGACATCAGCAAAACAACTTTTCGAACCAGGTATGGGCATTACGAATTTGTAGTCCTACCTTTTGGTTTGACGAATGCCCCTGCCACATTTATGTGCCTAATGAACAGTGTGTTGAATAAGTATTTGGATAAATTTGTTCTTGTGTTCATAGATGATATCTTAGTCTACTTCAAAAATGAGGATGAACATAAAGAACATTTGAGAATAGTGTTGCAGACTTTAAAAGAAAACCAGTTATATGCCAAGTTCAGCAAATGTGAATTTTATAAAGATAAAATTCAATATCTGGGTCATATTATTTCTGAAAAAGGGTTGGCGGTTGACCCTGAAAAGATAAAAGCCATTAAAGAATGGCCAGTCCCAGATGATGTTTCAGCAGTAAGGTCATTCATGGGGATTGCAGGCTATTATCGCAGATTTGTGGAGAGATTTTCTGCTATAGCACATCCCATCACTTCATTGCAAAGAAAGGGTGTCAAGTTCCTGTGGACTGAAAAATGTCAAATCAGTTTCGAGCAATTAAAACAAAAACTTACTTCAGCCCCTATACTGAAAATTGCGGATCCTGATAAGGAATTTGTGGTATGTACAGATGCTTCTAGAGAGGGGTTGGGAGGAGTCCTGTTGCAGGAAAATTCAGTTATTGCCTATGAATCTAGAAAACTGAAAATAAATGAACAGAATTATAGTGCCTATGATTTGGAATTAGCAGCTGTTATCCATGCTTTGAAAATGTGGCGACACTATCTTCTTGGGAAAAATTTTACCTTAATGACTGATCACATTAGTCTCAAATACTTCTTTTCCCAAACTGATCTGAATGCAAGGCAAGCCAGATGGTTGTCCTTTTTAAGTGAATTTGATATGGATATAAAACATATCAAGGGAAAAGAAAATAAAGTTGCTGATGCATTAAGCAGGAATACTTGCCAGAACATAAACAGCCTTGGAAGTAGTGCACAGATCGAAGTAGAAGAATTGGTGAGAAAAGCAGAAAATCAAGATCCAAACTTTGAAACACTCTTAGTGAAATTACAGAAAAAGGAGAAAATTGATTTCACTGAAAACCAAGAAGGGTTGATCTGCTATAAAAACAGGTTGTATATTCCCAATGTAGAGTCTTTAAAAAGAGAAATTCTGGATGAATATCACAAACAGCCATATGCAGGACATCCAGGATATCAGAAAATGTTAACAGCACTGAAAAAGAAGTTGTTCTGGCCAGGAATGAAGAGAGATGTGGCAGAATATTTAAGTAAGTGCATGGAATGTCAACTAGTCAAAGTTGAGCATCAACATCCAGCAGGTCTTTTAAACCCTTTGCCAATTGCAGAATGGAAATGGGACACCGTTTCCATGGACTTTATAACAGGGTTACCCAAAACCAAATATCAGCATGATTCTATAATGGTAGTAGTAGACACTCTAACAAAGGCTGCCCACTTTATACCAATGAAATCTACCTTTGGAACAGCTCAAGTAGCGAATGTGTTCCTGAAGGAGATAGTAAGGCTTCATGGGGTTCCCAAGGTAATCGTGTCAGACCGAGATGCTAAGTTTACAACAGCTTTTTGGAAAGGATTATTTGGAGGGATGGGTACTAAACTGAGTTTTAGTACTGCCTATCACCCTCAAACTGATGGGAAAACAGAGAGGACTAATCAAATTTTGGAGGATATGTTGAGAATGTATGTGATGGATAGGCCATCAAAGTGGGAAGAGTATTTAAATTTAGCTGAATTTTCCTATAATAACAACTACCAATCTTCTATCAAAATGAGTTCGTTTGAGGCACTATATGGAAGGAAGTGCCGTACTCCTTTGAGCTGGAGCCAACCAAAGGATAAACTAATGTTGGGACCAGATGCACTACAAGAGATGGAAAGAATTGTTAAACAGATACAAAGTAACATCAAGACAGCACAAGATCGCCAGAAAAACTATGCTGATAAGAAACGAGTGCACCGAGAATTCAAAGTGGGAGACCATGTGTATTTGCGTATTAAACCCAAAAAGAGCACACTTTATGCTGGAAGTTGTGCGAAACTAGCTCGTAGATATTGTGGTCCTTTCGAAGTATTAGAAAGGGTGGGACCAGTAGCTTACAAGCTGGCCTTACCACCCCATGTTAAAGTTCATGATGTGTTTCATGTTTCATTATTAAAAAGATATGTGCATGATGCTTCTCACATAGTTGATTGGAATGTTGTACAGGTGGAACCAGAAGGGGAGTTCCTGCCAGAACTGCTTCAAATATTGGAGCGAGAAGAAATTGAATTGAGAAACAGAACAGTGGCCAGCGTAAAAGTGCAGTGGAAGCACTTTACTGCTGAAGAATCTACTTAGGAAAGAGAAGCTGAAATGATGGAAAAATATCCATTTTTGTTTAAGTAAACTCTAGTAGTTGAATAACAACACCGAGGACGGTGTTTATTTTCAGAAGGGGAATATGTAACACCCCCAATTTATGTGTTGAAATTTTAAAGTTAGACATTTGAACTTTAATCCTAAGGGGAGTGCACCCCAAAGGATAAATAAATTGTGAATGTAATTTAATATTTAAGTTGAGGAAATGAATAAAACTTCTGGTGTGCATATGGGCCAAGAATGAGATTTTGAGATCACTTTCTAAATCCATGAGGATGGATAAGGAAACTATTCCCCTAAAATCCTTCAGAAATCCTTGAAAGGAATTATTTCTAATTTAGATTTTGAGGAAGAATCTAAATTTCCCCAATGATGAGGAAAGTAGTTGGGAAGAGGTAAAAAGCTGGAAAAGCTGAGGAAAAGCATAAAACAGCTTTAAATAATCCCAAAAATGGGAAGCCTGGGGAACTATTAGCTTAAATAAGCTGCTCCTAAACAGATCAGGGGTGGATCTATGGTGGAGCTGGTCTCAGCTCAGGGGTGAGTTCTGGGAGAAAAAGGAACTCTACGGTTGGGAGGTTGGTCTAATGCATGAGTGGTATGTCTTTGAATGAAATGTTTTATTTACTTCAATCAGTATGAATTGGCTACATATAAAAACAAAATAGTTACTTTATTTTATCTTCATTATCAGTTCTACATTTAGCAGAAGAAATCATCAGGAATTAAACCGTGAATTTCTGCATAGTTGTAGAATACAAATCTGTAGTGTAGAGTCCCACAGAATTTCTAAACCATTAACTGGTTTAAATATGAGGATTCTTATTTCCACAGGAAAAATTATAAGTTAATTTTAATTTGCTTCTACCCATAGAATAATTCTAATACTTACCTACATGCTATAGAGAAATCCAAAATCCGAGTATAACACTAGGAAGTACCAGAACATAACATTTTAGTGTTTTGCAATCATTAAATTCTCTGGAAGGAGTAGCAGAGAAAAAAAAAGTCCCCTTCAATACTAGGATCTGCAGAATTTTCCATTTACACAAGATTTCTGGAACCAGCACCAATATCTAGGGAGACCGCAGATAAAAGAACATTCCTGAAGTTAAAATTTAGTACAGGAACCACCATTATAACTATGGAAAAATACACCACTCTCTATAAACAAATTCAATAACAATAGAACTCTGTTTCCCAGTAAATAGAAACGTGGTGATTTAATAAACTATGACAATTACATGTAGCATATTCTGCATAAATTTCAAGTACAAAATGGTGAAGAAATTCAATTAGTATATATGCCTAGTATTGAAATAGGCTTACTATATAACTACCGTCGAATCGATGAGACTAGTGCTAGAAATTCTGATGTATACTGTTATTAGTGACAAAGTAAACTCAATGAAATATAAATACGGAATAAATATTAAACTACATGTAAGACAGTGCATGTCTGTATGTACTTATCAAACATTATTGACAGATTAAAATATATTATGTTTACTAATTGGCCGCACCTAATAGAAGTTGTTGCATAAACCCAAACAGAGAATCGAATATATATATTAACAAGGGTTAGTACAGTAATAACAAATTATGGGTTCCGAATGGACTCCTTTAAGTTCCGGAATTTAAATATTATCAACAGAAATGTCGGATTTCTCATTCGTGTTGGGAGAACAGAACCTTCTGTAACGTGTGATAGACATTGGTCCTGAACTGGAACCATAATTATCTCGCTTATTATTAATACTTGACCTGAAAATTTTAATACCATACTACCGTACTAATCATGTCTCATATCTGTAACATAAACCGAAAACCCCATGTAAATATAAATCAATCCAAAGGCAAGGGAAAGAAGAGAGGCAACAGCCGAGTATTCATTTATAAGGCTCTTCACTCTGAGCTCGGCCATTGACACGACCATGACAGAGAAGTGAACTCAACGATGAACATATCACTATGGTAAGTGCATTAAACATAGTCCCCTCTGGTTAACCAGGACTTGACAGTGTCGGAATAATAGTAAAGAAAAACGACATAACTTAGCTAATGATGGGAGGCAATAGCATAACCCCGCGGCTCGTAATCATTTCCTACAGCCAAGATTCTGTAACCACCCGCATCTCATGGAAGCAACCGAAAACGATTTCGACAACCACCACTACGTTTCAATCGTGCGATTGAGAGTTCATAAGGGTGGAAGACCTGTACATCGATCCGGTTGGAAGTCTGAGTTGGGCCGGGTGTAAAACCAGTGACTGAGGGTAGTTACGGGATACCTGCAACAGAACCAAATGAGCCATAAGTAAAATACAACCAAAAAAATTATATAAATTCATCTACCATCGTGACCATGGAAGAAGATGGACATGACAGCGGGATTTATCACCAAAAAGGGAAGCGCCACCCGAGACCACTAGCGTTCATCTCATACAATTAAAATGCCACTCCCATTTGGGCATCAAAACCTGTATTAGACATATCGCGGAAAGCATAATACCCTGAGTAAAATACTGAAATAGGCATAGTAGTTAAGAAACGTTAAGAACAGAAGAAACAAACTACAGTTCTGAATCGAGAACAAAAGAAGAAAAAAACCAACCCACCTCTATACCACAAGAAAATCTACCAGTAAATGAGCAAAGGATGCGGAGCAGTGCAGAGATCTGGTTGGCAACATGTCGGCCGTGAATCACGCGTCTCTGGTATGCACTACGAGCGATTTCAGAAGCCTGGAACACCAACAAAAGGAAAAATGATCGAGCAATAGGAGGAGAAGTAAAACGGAGTAAGGGATCAGCAATGAAAAGATTTTGGGCTTTAAATGGTAACCCTCAACCCTAACACCGTGAACTACCACCCTCACACGCAGAATCCCGATCCGGGGTTAGCGTAGGGTGCGAATACTCCAAACCCTAATCTGCACTAAGAGAGCTTCCCAAAATCCCGAGGAGGATTATGAAAATCACGTCTAGCCGATAGATCAGTACTGTTCAGAAAATTTTAATAATATTCAACTGAAAGTCGAAATAGCCCACCGGCGAAATATCTTCTACGCTCTGAGCGTTGTCCTTCCAAGTGACGCTATTAATGTGAATTCCAGCTGTGGTCGCAACGTGCCGGATGTTCAAAATCAATAGTACAGTTGTTGAGAACCCAATGTCCCCGAGGTGAGCGCGATCCAACTCCAGCCTATAAAAAAAACATACAGCGTATGAGAATAAAATACGTGTAGCTACCGATTAAAAGTGCTGTAACAAGTACTCCCTTAACTGTACGCAGGACGCGTGAATCGATTGGAAACTCCAACACACAAAAGAATTCATCATTTACATACATACCCAAAACAGAGAGAAATTGTAATGTGAGAGGGATTCAGGCAAATTATACATGAGAGCTATCGCATGTTGACATTGTATGAGTATCGTGGGTACGTCAAGTTTATATTGTGATATTCTAACCTTCGAATTTAAGTAGAACATTAAGGTTATAAGGTGGGAGCGGAACCATATACAATAACAATATATATTGTGTTGAATTTGTATAACTATGATAAGTAACGTGCAACATATATCATATGGGAGTTGAATTGGGAAGGTAATAATTCTATTTATGAGGTTTTCATTAGTACGAAAGAATTATATATATATATATGGGTAGCAAAAATGAGAGCGAAAGCCTACCAATTGCAGATTTTAAATGCTACTATAAAAATGAGAAGAAAAAGGGGATACAATACCCTTGACCATAATGCTAAGGAAAAAAAAAACATTATGGGAATATAGGAAACCTAGAAATTGAGGTAAATCAGAGTAGATGAACTGGTTAGACATCCAATCTTGAGAATGCATCATTACATAAAAAAAAAAAAATTGGGAGATGTGACAGCACCTCTCTCAAAAAGGCAAGAAATACACCCTCGTTCGAGATCCAGATCATTCTTCGAGATCAAGATAATTATTTTCAATGGAAAAATGCAGCTCTGTTGGGTGTCATCTGTAGATCAGGTGCAAAGTATAACGTATGTCTGACAACACAAGCTCATGATCCCTTCTAGCATGCATCAATTCCTCTACAGAGGTGAACAGCCCGAGAAAACCTCCTGCTATCTTTTTATAACATTGAGAAAAATGCTACTCTATATTTATCCCTCTTTCTGCAAGGAAGGGCTTCTGGGCAGCCTTTGTCTGCACAAGCTTTCTCATACAAGGATGTTGTCCATGCACAACATCCCAGGAAAGCTTCACCTCCTCCTGAGGCTCCCAAGCCTTTTTTAGTGGAAAAAATGGAAGATATACCAGCAATTGAAATCTCCCACCCAATAGTGGATGAACAGTTTCAGGAATATGCAGAAAGGGACATAATCTGCCAATTCAACGGATTATGGCCATGCTTAGCAGATCTCTATCAATGGGTTCACTCTTCTTGGACCAATAATAGTCATATTTTCTTCTGCTCAAAGGGTTTTTTTCATAGTTCTATTCTCTTTCAAGGAGGACTATCAAAAATATTTTATAGGAGGACCTTGGTTCTGGGGAAAAGGCGGGCTATTCCTCACACCATGATTCCCAGACTTCGACCCCTCCACAGCCATCATCACCAAGCTTCCCATTTAGGTCAGGCTCAAAAATTTATCGGCCCCTCTGACACTATTATGTTCTTTAAGGAATTGTAAATACTCTAGGCCACTTTCTAGCAACGGATAACTGCAGCGGGGAATCAGGCATATACACTGTCGATAGAAAGTGCACTGAAATAGACATCAACAAAGGCTTGCCAAATAAAATAAATCTCAGAGTGGGAGATTTCCATTGGACACAGACTCTGGACTATGAGAATACCGCCTTCCTATGCTGCCACTACCACCAACTAGGACATCTTTATAACTCTTGCTCCTCCTTCCTGGCTCAAAAGAAGAAGAACATCCACAAATAAAACTCCAAAAGTTGGAAGCCTTGTTTCCCACCCCCCATGGATGACATTAATTCCTTCAACTCGAATGAGGATGAGGAAGAGATCGAAGCACATGTTGAGGTTTAAAAGCAAGAGAAGGACATGATCTCCACAAACCACAACGTGCCCACTGGTCCCACGATTGCACAAAAATGGTCTCACGAAACCTCCTCCTCAGATTCGGATAAGGAGTCCTCTGCTTTAGACATCAACAGGCTCCTAGTGATACTAGATTAACAACCCCAGGATGGTTGAGTGAGAGTTTCAAAAAATAAAGGAAAGAAATGTTGTACTAAGGAATTAACCCACTTGGGATAGTTTCTAGTGTTTTTCATATGGCTCCCTTGGTTTTCTGTTTGTATCTCTTGCTTCTCACTTGGCTACTCTATGGGGCCGAGGTTGAATTTTCTTCATTTTGGGTTCCCTGTTATGTAGCCTCTATTGTTTGTAATGCATCTTGTACCATACTCTCTTTTAATAGAAATAGATTAGTTTACCAAAAAAAATGGTAAAGAAATATACTAGAAATATATTAGATGTTTGGTAGTCAACACTCTTCAAGTTTGGTCAAATAGAGTTCCCTTTTAATGGTCAACCAATGTGTCTATGGTAAACTATGATCAACCATGGTTAATCATGGCAGAATATGGCCAACAGTGAATAATGTCTCTATTGTCAACTATGATAACCTTCAAGGTCAACCATGGTCAACTATGTTGCTTAGTACTTGGCTATTATGTAAAAATAAAATTTAATTGGAAACCAAAGTCATTAATAGAAAAAATCATCTATATTAGTTGCTCTAAATGAAAGGACAATATTATGTCTATCTAAATACTTATATATCTCTCATATATATATATAAATATATAATTTTGACAAATTTTAAACCACATAAAATCAAACATCTCCAATCAAAAATTAAAAATTATGTTTACAAAAATACAAAAAATAATTATTAACATAAAAAAAATTTAAAAACCCAAAATAATTACAATATACCAAATGATCACACTATACTCTACTTTCTTTCTGCAAGTATAATAACAAAAGTAATATTTAAATGATGAGACAAAGTAAAACAAAACGCTTTTATTTTTATTTTTTAATTTCATGATTAATATTTAATGTAACTGTATTTTTTAGTGTTTAAATTATATATTTGTAAAATTGAATTTAGTATTATAAAAAAACAAATATTTTAACCCAACAAAATATTTTATAAAAATAGATTTAATAATTCAAAAAAAATCATGTAAATTAATTAATTTTGAACCTACAATTTCCAGAAATCTCAATCCCCACACAATTCCGCACAAAATTAAATAAATTGAAAGGGAAAAAATCACTCAGTTATCATTTCTTTAATCATGTAAATTAATTAATTTAAACCTACACTTTCGAGTAATGTCAATCCCCACTTAATTTCACACAAAATTCACTAAATTGAATGGAAAAAAACGCAGAGTCTAACTACAGTAGTGAAACTGGCGGGTGAAAAAATTTATTAACAAGCATATTGTAGAACAATCTTATTGAATTGTAAATTTTAATAATTTCATTGCGAATTGCGAAGTAACGTAACCATTAGAATCTAACTGACTAGCACTAATCTCGTTTCGAAGTGGCACGCAGAGTAACACATTTTGTTTTTTAATAAGAATTGTTTTGGAAGTTTTTATGGGATTTTTCTAATTTAATTTCTCCAAAATTTGGTAGGAATTCATTGATACCACAAGTTTGATGGTAACATCTGCACAATATAAGTTTTTTATGGGTTTTTCAGGGTGTTGTATTTATATATATATATAGTTAAAAAAAAACAATTTTAAATAACACAAATCAAGATTTCACCTCAAAATTTTCAACTCGAATACCGGGAATTCCAAAAAATGACACTAAGGACAACTCATATTTTATATGCATTTATTCCAAAAGGTAACACAGATAAAAACTGAATTTAATAGACGTTGCAGCTCACAGTTGAGTACTGCACCTGGAGACTGCACTCAAACGGAGATTACAATGTATATTCATTAATAGAATGATACAACTATAAGTACATCACAAATAATGAGGGAGTTGTAAACAAAATCCTATATCCTAGGAACTAATCCTAACTTAAGGAGCTACATTACAACAGTGTAACCATTTCTCCATTAATATACAAATAATATTAATTATTTCCAACTATCCCCCTTAATAGAGAAAGGATTACCCTGAATTCCTAACATGCCTCTAAAAAATTCAAACTTCATTCTCCCAAGAGGGTTAGTAAAAATATCTGCCATGTTGTCACAAGATTTACAATATTCAACAAATATTTCCTTTGACTGGAGTTTTTCTCAAACAGAATGGAACTCAGTATCGATATGTTTGGTGTTTTGTGAAATATTGGATATTATGCTAGCTTGATAGTTCTATGGTTGTCACTTTTAATGGTAGTTGCTTATTTATGTTCTTCTCTTGCATCATTCTGAAGTCTTCTCAACCAGATAGCTTGACATGTGGCTGCACACAATGCTTGGTACTCAGCTTCAGTTGAAGATAAAGCTACAGTACTTTGTTTTTTGATGCTCCATGATATGACCCTGGATCCAATGTTGAATGCATAACCTGTGATGGATCTTCGATCAGCTGGTTGCCTACTTAATCAGAATCTGAAAAACCTACTAAAGTAACATCAGATGTGTTCGTGTATAAAATAACATAATCACTAGTACCACAAAGGTACCTCAACACACTCTTTTCTGCAACCCAATGACTTTCGATAGGTTTAGACATGAACTGGCTCAACACACGAACAGAGTATGCCAATTCTGGTCTATTTGTAGTAAGATATATCAAACTACCAACTAGCTGTCTATACTTAGTGGCATCCACCTCCTTAGTGCCATCGTTACTGCACAACTTCAGATTCTACTGCAGTGGTGTTGCTGTTGATTTACACTGCTCCATCCTGAATCTTTCTAGCAGACTTCTGGCATACTTCCCTTGAGTAAGAAAAGTCTGTCCAGAATCTCTCCATACTTCCAAACCCAAACAATAATGGAGATTTCCGAGATTTTTCATTTCAAATACTTGCGACATCTGCCGTTTAATTTATTTGATCAAGGTATCTTCATTTCCTATTATAATCATATCATCCGCATAGAAATAAATTAAAATAATTTTCCCTTTTTTATTATAATTAGTATATAGATTTGGATCATTTAAGCTACTATGAAAACCATGCTATAAGAAAAATGAATCGATCTTCTCATACCATGACCTGGGTGCTTGTTTTAAGCCATATAATGCCTTTTTCAATATACAAACAAGATGTTCCTGCCCCTTTTTAAGAAACCCTTCAGGATGAACTCAATAAATCTCTTCTTTCAAATCACCATTTAGAAATGCAAACTTAACATCTAACTGATGTAGCTTCCACTTATATTTTGTAGCTAAAGATATTAGCATTCTAATGGTATTTAATTTCGCTACAGGAGCAAAGGTTTCATCGAAATCTATTCCTTGTTGTTGTGAATAACCCTTTGCTACCAGTCTAGCTTTAAGATTTTCGATACTCCCATTTGCATTCACTTTAGGTTTATACAACCACTTACAACCTATGGGTGTTTTTCCTTCAGGTAATTCAACTAAATCACAAGTATGATTTCTAGTAATTGATTCAATTTCTTCATTCATTGCGGCCCTTCATGCATCGGATTGACTTGCTTATTTATAATTTATGGGTTCTACAATGTTTAAAATACATGTGATTAAAGAATAGTCTTTCAATCTGGCTAGTAATTGAGTTTTCCTACCTGATTTCCTCAGTAGGGGACTCACCTCAAATCTAACTGCTTCAGATTTATACGGGCTTGCGTTATTGATTACACCACCTTTTTCTTCTTCTTCTTTCTTCTCCTGCTCCTGATTCTCCCCACTTTCTTCTTCCATCGGTAATGGAATGTGACATTCGTCATTACTGTCATCCTTTCATTCCTCAACCTGTTCATGAACTATCACATCTCGACTTGCAAATATTTTATGAGTCACGGGATTAAATAACTTGTATGCTTTAAACTCAGTTCCATATCCTACAAAGATACATTTCATGGCTTTAGGATCTAACTTATTTCTATCCACCTTTGGTATATGGAAAAAATATTTTGACCCAAATACTCTTAAATGACTTACTGCTGGTTTGAATCCATATAATGCTTCAAAAGGTGTTTTGAAGCCAAGACATTTAGTAGGACTCCTATTCTTTAGATAAACAACAGTGTTGATGGGTTCCACCCAGAAACCATTTGATAGACCCTTAACTTGAAGCATACTCCTTGCGCACTCCACAAGAGTTCTTTTCTTTTGTTCTGCCACTCCATTCTACTGTGATGTATGAGGCACTGTAAACTGTTGAACAATCCCATGATATCTACAAAAATTCATGAACTCTCGCAACCTATATTCTCCCCCTTGATCGGAGTGGAAAATTTTTATGCATTTTCCTTTCTACTTCTCTACCATAGTTTTAAATTCTTTAAAACAATGAAAGGTCTGACTTTTTTTACTCAAAGAATATATCCAAGAGAATCTAGTGCGATCATCAGTAAACAGAAGAAAATAATATGCACCACCTAGTGACCTGGTTTGCATAGGTCCACTTATGTCTGTATGCACCAGCTGTAGAATATCTCTTTCCTTTCTATTAACATGCAGAGGAAATCATTCTCTATGCATTTTCCCTAATGCACATCCATCACAATCTAACTGAACACTATGAAAAAAAGGGAATCCATCAACCATAACTTTTCTCTGAAGTAACACGAGGTCTTGCAAATTAAGGTGACCGAATCTCTTATGCCAGAGGTTTTCAGCTATCAATCATGCTGCGACCATGGCTTGTTGTGGCATGTTTTTCACATCTAATATGTACAAGATCCCCACATGCAACCCTGATGCAACTGTTTCCATCTTGCTATCCTTTATGACACAGTGGGTCTTGAAGAATTCAACTAACATATCCTGATCAGTGATCATAGATACAGAGATCAAATTTTTTCTAATCCTGGGAACATATAGTACATTCTTAAGATGTCTAATGTCACCGCTAGGTAACTTTACCGGAATATCACCGTACCCTTAGATCTCATATCCTCTGTCATCTCCTAAATAAATTATAGATCCACATGAAGTTTCTTCAAGAAATTAAAACCATTGTTTCTTACCTTTCATATGTGAGGATGCGCTATAATCGACATACCACAAGTCATCCTTATCTTCCTTAGACACTGAAAGAGCACAATCAGCTCTAAAAAGTCAAAGTTCATGACTATGGTCTTCATCTTCATCAAAAAAGTATCCTTTGTGCTTTCTCTTCTTATTCCTTGCTTCGTCTGTCTGCCTATTATAACAGTACCTAATTTGGTGGCCAATTTTCCAACAGTAAAAACATTTCTTGTTTGAAAAATTGTTTGCAGAAATACCTCTAAATGGTCTCTTTTGAAACATGCTACCTCCTCTCTGTTGCTGTTGTTTTTGTTGTTGATGTTGTAGCTACTTCCCTCTAAATTGTCGCCTCTTCACCATCAAAGCAAGATTCTTGTCAATTCTTCAAATGTAGGGGGTTTCTCCCTTGCTGCCAATCCTGTGATGAACATTTGATATTCATCCTTCGTTCCATTCAATGTAATTGTGAATAGGTCGGAATCAGACACCTTCTCTCCGATGTCTCCCAATTTGTCCTTCAGGTCTTTAACCCTCGTAAGGAATCCAACGGCAGATTCATTCTCCTCCATCCTCATCGCAAACAACTTACCTTTGAGAGACAACATGCAATTTGTATTTTGTGTCTGGTATAAATTCTTTATCGTCATCCAAATATCAGTGGAAGATTTTCCATCTCTAATATGTGGGATAATATTGTCCTTAACGGACATCTTCAATATAATTTTTCTTTATTTTCCATTTTACCCCAGTCTTGTTCCTGTGCAATTGTTCTTATTGTCTAAATTGGTCTCTGCTCATCACCTATGACAATCGACCACACATCTGCTTGCTCAAGCAATGTCTATAGATTAAACTTCCAATTGGTAAAATTAGACACATTGAGTTTTCTAGACTCGTTGAGATATGATTCCATGATATTATTCATACTGAACTAGTAAGCTTTCAGATCCTCTGATGAATAATTCTAACCAACTGAATAATTACAAGCTACAATAACATAAATTCAATACATACCAGATCCTAATTATAGATCTGCCACCAACATGGTCTGATCTCATGATCCACAACCATCGGGCGAATTTGTAACTCCAAACTACCACCACTGAGAAAATTCGCAACTCCGATCTACCACCACCGAGAAAATCTGTAACTTTGAACTACCACAACTTCTATCTACCACCACTGAGAAAATACACAACTCCGATCTACTACCACCAAGCAAATATGCAACTCTGATCTACGACCACCGGGCAAATATGCAACTCTGATCTACCACCACTAGGAAAATCCTCAACTCCGATCTACCACCACCAGGAAAATCTGTAACTTCGATCTAGCACCATTGGGAAAATCTTATGTGTATAATCTTCAAAGAGAGAGATTAGCGCTTTTCCGAGGCAAAAAAGCTGCCCCCAAATAAAAAACTACGCGAGCCACCAAATTGGCATGTGTATGGCTTGAAAAGATGCGCCAATCGCGTGTTTTGGCGCGATGGTGCCGGTATGGACCTAACAGTCGTGCCAATTGTGCATTTTGACACGACTCTTAAAAGAAAAAGTGCGCCAACCCTCTTCTACTCAGAGATTAATAAATCATCTGAGACCTGTGAGCACAATGCTCATGTGTACACCGTAGCCACGAAGGCTCTATAGCCATTAAGGATATCAAAAAAAAAACAGGCTCAGCCAATCTGAGCTCTGATACCAAGATAAAAATTGAACTGGATAGAAGTTGCAGCTCACAGGTGAGTACTGCACCTGGAGACTGCACTCAAACAGAGATTACACTCTACATTCATTAATGGAATGATACAACTATAAGTACATTACAAAGAATCAGAGAGTTGTTAACAAACTCCTATATCCTAGGAACTAATCCTAACTTAAGGAGCTACGTTACAACAATCTAACCATTTCTCCATTAATATACAAATAATATTAATTATTTCCAACTGACACTAAAGACAAATCCTTTTTTATATGCAATTATTTGAAGTACCAAGGTAAAAGTTTAAAAAACAGTTGAACATTCATATCAAGTTGTATATTCATAAAAGAAAGGTCAAGCATTTACATCATCTTGTATATTTATAGGATAGGTGTAGGTAAGAATTTTAATTATAGTGATTTTTAATTTTGAAATAGGTTTTGTTATGATATCATAATTGTGTTGAAGCGGTTTTCCATTGTGATGCTTATCCTCATGATATTCTTTGACATAATCTTGAACATAAGGGGTTTTCGGGTTTTCTATTGTGAGGTTTATCCTCGTGAAATTCTCTGACATAACCTTGAACATGTGTCCCTCCCCTCAGTTTAAAGTCACACTCTCCTAGACAATATATTTAACACAATGGGGTTCCTTTGCACGATAATATGCAAATATTGGTTTATCAATAATACATATTTAAAACACTATAATTCATTTCATGTGATATGATATATACTTTTTTAATTAATCAATGTAACTAAAATTATATAAATGGTAAAACTATTTTTGTGATAAACCTCAAACTTTTATATGTGACTTTGCAAAGAATATTTAGAATATTTAGTCGAGTTTGAATCCCTACTAGCCGCCTAATAATTATTTATAATTAATTCAAATTTTTAGAAACTTTCTTCAAAAGACGCATGCCTTCCTATCAGAGTAATAATAAGCACACAAATCATGAGAATTTTTGGAGAAAAAAATTGAAGTGGTTCATCCAATTTAGTTTACATCCACAAAGAAATACCTAGGCCTTTTATTATGTCATGAGAAAACTTCTCAATATTTTTATAGTCTTCTCCTCTCCTCTTTTACCATGCACTCTGAATTCCAAAAGACACTAAAAATGGAGCCATCATGAACTTAAATAGGCTCCATTACATTAAAATACCATAAACTCAAAATGGTAAACTGACTTTGACTAAGTCAATTTTACCATAATTACACTAACAATCTCCTCTTAAACTTTCCTTACAATTTACAAGAAGACATGGGTAACTATCTACCAATGTTATAGGCTACATTCTCTCATATCATTCAATCACCATCAAATACAACATTTTGGCTCTCCCCCTCAATCTCCCCTCCCCTTCAAACTAGCATAAGAGTACACCTACCATATTATAACTAAGTGGGCCATTCCACAACATGATCATACATAACTCCATGCACCACCACACTCCAATATGTATGCTTCAATAATAAGTCTTAGAACAAAAGAACCTTAAGTTAGTGTATGAGTACATTTTCCACTCTTTTATGTATTCAAATAGATCATTAATAAATTTGGTCCTCCATCCCTTCTATGAATGAAAGAGACATCATGTGCAATGTGCTATTAAACTCTTTTCACCTAGATGTGGTCTTCAAACCTCATTTTCACTAAAGATATCCAACCACTCTCTCATTAGATCATTATGATTAATCATCATTCTAACCTAAAAAACGTCTGGAACCCATATGCTTTACTCACTTAGTATTATGCCTCCTCCATATGCTCAAAATATCTAGCTATTAAATCTTCCCATCTATTTTGATGTATGGGTTTCATTGCATATCTCATTGTCAAACTAGTAAATCTTTGTGCACCACTCATAGGAACTCATTATCTGTCATTTAAGAACCGCATACCAACTCTCATACTAATTTTTATAAAAAATGAGAGATACATAAGCAAGGGAAACTATATAAATTGGATGGAGTTTATAGCCATAAAAAATCTTACCTTGTGATACATCTCACATTGTCAGTATTAAAAAAAATCATAAAATTTAACTATAACTTTATTTTAAATTATTAATATTATTATTAGTTATCCAAATAATTAATAAATGGGTTAAATATATGTTCATTTAACAAGATTCTTAACCATGCAGATTCACTGCCACTTTCCCATGGAGATTTTCGAGGGAGATTGTTAGCCTATAAATATGATTTGTTACAATACCATGTCTTACTAATACCACACTCACATAACTCATGTTCATATTAAATATGTTCATATAATTTTTTTTTTAAATAATCAATTTAATTAAAAAGAAAAAATAGCATAACTATTTTTGAGATAAATTTTAACTTTTGATCTCTAACTACTAAAATATTTCATGGAGGTTAAATCTTTTCCATCTACATAATAATTGTTTATAATTTAATTAAATTTATACAAGTCTTATTCCAAAATAGATACAACTACCTAAACATAAGATACACACAAATCAATAAAAATTATGTTGTTCACTGGGTTTGGACTAAGCCCACTGAGAAATAACTAGATTTTTTATTATTTCATCAACAACATAATGATCCAAAAAGAAATCAACAATGAAGTTACATGAAAATATAATAAGTAAAACCAAAACAACAAACAAACAATGAAATTACAATAGAAAACCATTGGAAAAGCACTCACTACCGAAATATCAAGCCCATAAACTCCCAACGACAAACTCAAATTTACAAAGTTACATGAAAATATAAAAAATAAAACCAAAACAAAAAACAAACAATGAAGTTACACTAGAAGATCATTGGAAAACCACTCACTACCGGAATATCAAGCCCATAAACTACCAACGACAAACTCAAATTTACCCTATATTTATTTCCCCTAACAAAATATAGTTGCTCTAATTATTGATTATTGGAAATTTCCAAATGGAAATTTAGCCACTATTGTTGCAAGGTCGTACTAGGAGTGGAGGTCATGATCGAGGTGCCAGAACCATGAACACTTGACTTTTTAGAAAATATGTACATGAGAAAGGAAAAGTTATAAAAAAATGGCTAACAATATGTTCCTCTCCTTGCGTGTTTGTTGGTAGAGTAGTTAAATTAGACAGTTGTTCGTTTGAAGTGAAGACGTAAATTGAAGAAACTAGATATTTTCAGCGGTGACTTCTATCGTAGCTTTATTCACATTGTGATTTGAATTATCTTATCTTATTAACATTTTCGTTTACTTTTCAGGTTCAAGGTAGTTGTATAATATGAAATTCTCCTTTGCAAAATATTGTAGTATCCTTCACGAATCGATGACTATCCTAACTTTCTCTCACACGCTTTTCCTTCTACTTGTGCATTCCTTCTTGTTGACAGTGATAATAGATGGGTTTTAAGATGGCGCACGCTAAGTAGATGATCCTTTTGCCTCTTTTTAGATATGCGCTCTAGGTATAAATTCTTCTACAAAATGGCCTCAACAATTTTAATGTAACTTTAAATGTGATTATAACTCGATGAATAGAGCGATGGATTTGAATCGTTGATATAGATGATCTACATTACAAATTAGCCATATGCCACATTTTTGTACTAGGCCATCTCTCAAATTTGAAAGAGAAAGAGTTCATGTAACAAAATGTGTAAAACTCTATACTGTGACATATATAGATTGTGTTAGCAATTAGCCTAATCCATTTTAATTCCGAATCTATCAAGTGCCGAGAGGGATCAAATCTTTCGAGGTGAAAACCTCTTTTTTGAGTGCAAAACTTGAGGAAAGGTTGTAATGTAATGTAATGTAATTGCACCAGATTAATTCTATCTATCTACCTATTGTAGAGATGCTGTAATGTAATGTAATGCTCTATAAAAATTTTGACCAAGTATTAACCTTACCTTAAATAAAAATAATCTCAAACTAAAAATAATAAACAAAAATCGTAGGATAAAAATTTATTATTTTTATTAATTTATGTCGAGTAGTTAAGAGAAACTTGACATTTTCGTCTTGGAGTTCCAAGTTTATGAGAACCCATGGGTTTTGACCCATAGTATAGTGAAAGGGGTTATGATCCCTTGTGGCACATGGTATATCGAGACTAAAGATGGATGTACACTAGTATAAAGGAATATACCAACTTATATTATCACATTTTATGGAGACATATATTGAGGTGAGTAGCACAAGTCTTTCTTCTGCATCTCCAATTATATGTTAGATTGATAAAACCATAGTAAAATATTTTTTATTAAATAAATAGAGAAAATAATTTATAATATATAATATGCCTATGCATTATTGTGCTAAGAAGTGTTCTAAAATTAATTATGGAAGGATATACATTAGATAAAGTGTTGCTTTAAATAGAAAAAATGTAATAATTTACCCACCAAAACAATGACAAAAGTAATAATTTTATTCCTTCAAATTTTAATATTATAGTTTTATTTTATTATTAATAAAATTTTAAATAAATTAAAAAAAAAATTTATATACATTTCTCTCTCACACACACACATATAAATTATAAATTAATATCCTTTTTAGCATCTAAATTAAAACAATTATGATTCATATTAGTAACCATGATAATTTACAATTCTATATATAATCGTATAACAATTCCATAGGGTCTTCGATAGACGGTGATTGGGTGCCCTATTAAGGTACTCGTTGATGTGAAGTCACCGGTTGGATAGACGATGTTTGGGTGATTTGATAAGGTACTCCTTGATGTGAAGTCATCGATTCAATTCTCCGCCTCGATTGGGGTGATATATTGGACATGATGACGATATAGCCCCACCAAACTTACAAAAACAAATTTGTGATGTATAACAGATTTAAAAATTAAATTCGAAATATATTGAACACACTATTTAGAAATTAAATTGAAAATATATTAAACACACTATAAAAAAATTGCAGAGTGCATCTTTATATAACTATATGTATCGTCAACTTTTAATAAAATTAAAAATAGCAGTGTCTCATGTGAAATTTATATAGATATAAATAGTATCATTAAGAAATAGGAGAGACATTAACTCCTACTCTACTAAGCACGAAGAGAAATCAAATCTCTTCAAGTGAAATTTTTTTCTAAAGTTTTGCACTTAGAAAGATGTTTGCATCTTGTGGGATTTGATCCCTCTACAGGCTTGGTAGGTCCAAAGTTAAGGTGGATCTATGATTGTAAATAATGAAATATATATATATATATATATATATATATATATATATATATATATATATATATATATATATATATTATGTTATAATATTATTCAATATTTGGGTAGGTAGGTTTCCAAAGTCACTTAGCGTAATTGTACGATGTATCAGATTTATGATATCCAACATTTCAAATGGATGCTACACCCATGAGGGAATAATTAGGCATAATTCTAGAAAAAATGAAAGGAAAAGGATTGTTCAACATCAACCATTCCACCCAAAAAAATGTGTAAATATTGAATATAAATTTGTTTACTTATAATTGGATGAGGGAGGTGAAGTTGATTAATTTAAAAAAAAAAAGAAATAATATGAACAAGTGCTATATCAAGTGAGTTATGGTTTTTTTAGGCATATGCTATTCATAATACAAAATAATAGCCCATAGTATTGTGATAAAGTCTAATAATATCTGTAACAAAGTGGATATAAATTCCCATAAATCTTGCTCCATGTTATTTAAATTAGAGTTTGAACACTGAATATTTCCTTTGCCAAAGAAGGAATTTTATACATGATGAGGAAGCGCCTTTACTGTAAGAATTATCAGTGTTGATAACTTCTTCAAGAAGCTGGGTGAAATCTCGAGAAACCATGAGACAAAATAACTAGTGCATTTAACGTGGTTGGTAACTTCATAGGTTGGAATTACTATTATCCAAAACTCCCCCTTAATTCCAACCATATGAGAAACACACAAAATGCACTATAGCACAATGTATAATACACAAGCATACTCTTAATTGACATGTCTGTGGGTCTAGTCTCATCTAGGCTTACAACATAATCTCAATTTTATACAACGTATAACTTCTACAAATCTCAAATTTAGCCTTCCCAAGAGGCTTAGTGAATATGTCAACCAAGATTTCATTTGTGTTACAATATATTAAGTCAATTTCCTTTCATATTGGAATTTTCCCCTTACAAAATGATGTTATGTGTCAATATGCTTTGACCTTGCTTGACATACAGTATTGTCCGTGATGCAGGAGCATCTCATGCTTAATTTTTATGTAATTATTTAATTAATGAATCTAGAGTTTCTAGAAATAGTGAGTCATTCTAGAATTAATTAGGAGATAGGGAAGTTAGGATAAAATTCTAAAGTTGAGAGAATCGCTCTCAACTTCCTACAAATATCTAGGAGGCAGTTTCTCTTGAAGAGATTCGAGAGACTTCTCTCCTCTAAATAAATAGCCATGTAATATTTTGGATAAATCAATGTTTTGGAGTGTAATTTAATCAATAAAATTTGGTGTGTGTTTTTGATTGTTTATCCTCTACACCATTTTTGGTATAAGAAAGAAGAAAAATATTTTGTTTATAGTGCAAGGCTTATGTTGAGAGGGGCGACACTTTTACTGCAAAATTTTTCATGTGATGGAGAAAGCAACCCACGAGGTTTTCTGTTTGCGATCACAAAGAGACATGATTAGCTTGGTTGGAGATTTTTGATCACTAGAACTGGTTGCTAATTGAGGTTTTAGATATCATACCACCTAAATGATTTGTCTCTGTCATCGTTGAACATTTTAGTTGCAGCTTTGTTGTGCAAAAAGAAAAAAATTGCCGGAGCATCTACAGATTGTCGTGGTTCCTTGGAGGACGATGTTTTTATTGGATTCCTAGAACATTGAGAAGGGAGATGGAAATAGTGTTTCTTATAGCATAAGATATTGGTATAGACCGACTTGTGGAGGGATGATCACTACCATGTATGCATGACATGGATAACATGGACTAAAGCATACTTTTAAAGATAATGTTTTATGAGTTTGCGTAGCTGTCAAGAGATTTATGTGTGATGAAACATTAAATTTGCTTCGTGGGTTGAATGTTCCCCGCATTGAAGAGATGCAAAAATTGAAGACCCACATGTGAAAATCTCTGAGGAAATTCGTTGTGAAATGTTTAATAAACTTTATGCGTTGTTCATGAAGATTTGGGTTTATGCAGTGAGTGTACAGGTCAGATCCGCCATTGGCAAAGAAAATCTACATTACAACTCATGCAAAATGGAAATATGCGATTTTCTCTTTGCTTTAGGTTCCTTATATTAAGACAACCGAGTCTTTATTTGATTATGGAGTTCCCTGCGTAAATTTTTGGAAGAAAAATAACTTTATTTTCATTCCATACTTATTCATTGCATGTGAATTCTATTTTTATCATTATAAGGTGAATGTTCATTTAAAAATGAGTTCCGTATGTATTGATTAAATAAGATCAAATTTGAAATGACTTCCATGTGTATTCATTAAATAAGGTGAAGGTTATTACATAAAGTTAATAATTTATATTTAATTATTATTTTTTAAAAATTCATAAAGTGTTTTTTGTTAATAAGGCCATAGAATTAGAAGAGCTAGAGGAGCCAGAATTGGTTGAGGGATACGAGCTGCAAATCAAGTCCTTCTTGATGAAGTAAGACATATTAGAACAATATTGGATGCATTGGAGAACAAATCAAATAGATGTTGACATCGGTGATGTTAGCGAAGCCGAATAAAGCTCAGAAGAGGAAGCTCAAGAAGAAACTCCAGAAGAGAAGATGGTCAAAATGATCATGAGAATCATTACCAATCCAAGATTGGACGTGCCTATGTATGAAGGGAATTCAAATCCTGAAGAATTGATCAATTGGATCAACACCATGGATAAATATTTCAACTATCCGATGAGATGAAAGTCAAGTTCATGGTGGTAAGATTAAAGGGACATGATGTACTATTGTGTGCTAGCCTTCAAGCTAAAAGGAGAAATAGAAACAAAGGGAATATTAATAGTTGGGATCGAATGGTGGCCAAGCTCAAAGGTAAATTTCTTCCTTGAGATTATCAATTGAATCTTTTTCGCCAAATGCACAATCTCAAGTATAAATTGATGTCTGTAAAATAATATATAGAATATTTTGATAAATTAAGTATAAGATCTAGTCATATGGAATAAGATGATGAAAATTTAGCAAGGTATATTAATGGCTTGAAATTTTAAATAGAAGATGAATTAAATATTTTGTCTCTAAAACCTATTGAATAAGCTTACCAGATAGCCCATAAAATTGAAAAAAAATTGGCAAAAAGAAAAGTCAAAGAGGAAGAGAACGAAGCACTATAAGAAGAAGAGGATCATCAAGTCGAGGAAAATCAAGCAGAGAATATTCTAGTGAAATATTTTTGATTGAAAGAGGATAAGGCAACAGTTCACAACATGCAGAACCATCAAGAGGAGATTTTAGAGGACAAAGACCTTATTAAAGAGGTACAGGACAATCTAATATGGTAAGATGTTGTCTATGTATCAAAGTTGGTCATAAACCTAATGAGTGTCAAGAAATATTTTCTAATTAAGGAAGTACACATATAACACAAATTTATACAGAATGTGTACAATCCTCTACACATTAAAATGCGCCTGAAACTAGTGAATCTTTAATGATGAAAATAACTTTATTAAAGGTTGTTGAAGAGCTAAAGTAACATACACGAAGAAAAAAATTGTTCAGAACTATTTGTAGATTAGGAGGAAAGTGTTTTAAAATCATTATTGATAGTGGGAGTAATGATACTTTATTATGCACAGAAATGGTAGAAAATATTAATTTAAAGAAAAATAAACTTCTTATTCCCTACAAAGTTTCATGGTTGCAAAAAGGACATGAGATATTAGTTAATGAACAATGTGAAGTGGAGTTTCAAATAGTATGTTATAGGGATAAGGTTTTTTTCTGATGTTATGTCTATGGATTTTTGTCATATATTTCTTGGAAGGCCATTGCAATATGACAGGAAATCAATGAATGATGGAAGGAACAATACTTACACTTTTGAGAAGGATGGTCAAAAGGAGGTACTTTTTCCATTAAAGAATGAAAAAGCACCATAATAAGACCAGTCCAAGGTAATTTTAGTTAGTGGGAGAGAATTTCTCCAAGAAATTAAGAAGGAGGAGATAAAATTTTCCTTAATTGTTAAGTCAAAGGTAGTTCTCATAAGTTCAAATTTGAATGATCTTCCGAAAGAAATTAAAAACATGTTGAATGAATCTATTGATATTGTAATGGATGACTTGCCCGATGATTTGACTCCCATTATAAGTATTAGTTTTCATATTGATCTCATTCCAGGTGTTATCCTTCGTAACAACGAATCTTACAGAATGGCTCCAAAGGAGAATGAAGAAATTAAAAATCAAGTGTAGGAATTACTGGATAAAGATCTCATTCGAGAAACTTTAAGTCTATGCGTTGTTCCAACAATGTCAACTCCAAAGCAGGGTGGTGAATGGAGGATGTGCACACATTCTTGAGAAATCAACAAAATCACAATCTGGTACAGGTTTCCATTACCCCTTATTGATGATCTTATATATTTCCTAAGCGGTGTTGCATATTTTTCTAAAATATATTTAAAAAGTGGAGATTGTCAAATCAAAATTAGAGAAGGTGATGAATGGAAAACATCATTCAAAACTAATAATGGTTTATATGAATGGTTGGTAATGCCCTTCGGACTTACCAATGCTCTCAACACTTTTGTGAGACTAATGGATGAAGTGTTAAATGAATTCATTGGAAAATTTGTTATAATTTATGTTGATGATATCCTAATTTATAGTCAATCAAAAGCAGATCACCTAAGACATCTTAAGATGGCTTTGAAGAAACTACAACAAGATAAATTTATAATCAATCTAAAGAAAAGTAGTTTCATGAAGACAAAACGATTATACTTAGTTTTTTAGTTTGAAGAGAAGGTGTAAATATGGATCAGGAGAAAGTGAAGGCCATAATAAATTGGCTAACTCCCAAAAGCATTTCAAAGGTAAGAATTTTTCATGGATTGGAAATTTTTTAAAGGAAGTTTATTAAAAACTTCAGTGGCATATGTGTTCAAATTGTAGAAAACATTAAAGAAAAAAAATAACCATTGCATTAGACAGAAGGAGCTAATAAAAGCTTCCAATTATTAAAGAAAAAGATCACAGAACAAACTGTTTTAGCACTGCCAAATTTTAATAAGTTGTTTCAGGTGGAGACTGATGCCAATGGGACTGCCATAGGACATGTCTTAAGTCAAGAAAGAAAATCAATTTCCTACTTCAATGAAAAACTTAATGAGGCCAAGAAAAATTACTCTTCTTATGATAAAGAATTTTATTCCATCATAGAAACATTAAAGAAATGGAGACATTATCTTATGCCAAAAGAGTTCATCCTCTACAAAGATAATCATGTTTTAAAATATATCAATAATAAACAAAATTGAATCAAAGACATGTTAAATGGGTTTAATTCTTACAGAATTTTACGTTTGTCATCAAGCATAAAAGTGGGCAATCAAACAAAGTGGCAGATGCATTAAGAAGAATCAATTCAATTTTGCTATAATTCCAGGTAAATGTCTTAGGATTTGATGACCTGAAAGATATGCATAAAGATGATCCAGATTTTAAATAAGCTTATGAATATTGTGAAAAACTTGTAAGTAGAGACAGATCTCCATGGTTAGACTATATGATACAAGAGGGACTTCTGTTCAAGGGAAAACAGTTATGCATTACAAGATGTTCAACGAGGGAAAATTTGTTGAAAGAAAAACATGGTGGGGGTTTAGTAAGTCATTTTGGGCAAGATAAGACTCTAGCATGGTTAAAAGCATTTTATTATTGGCCTCAAGTGAAAACATATGTAAATAATTTTGTTGAAAGATGTAGGATATGTCAATGTGCAAAACTAAGAAGTCATAGCACTAGACTCTACCAACCGCTACCAATACCAAATTGACCATGGGACTCCATAAGTATGGATTTTGTACTCGCATTTTCCTAAAACACAAAAGGGATGTGATTCAATATTTTTTGTTGTTGGTAGATTCTAAAAAATGGCACACTTTATGGCATGAAAAAAGACAAATGATGCAACAAACATAGCAAACTTGTTCTTCCAAAAAATAGTTAGATTGCATGGATAACCTACAGGCATTGTTTCTGATAGAGAAAATAACCCTGTAGGTCATTTCTAGAGGACTCTATGGAAAAATTTGGGAACTAATTTGAGTTTCATCTTAGAATATCATCCCCAGATTGATGGTAAAAATGATGTGGTAAATGGGAGCCTTGGAAATATCTTGAGAAGCTTGGTAAGTGAACATCCTAAATAGTGGGATCAGGGCCTTGCTCAGGAAAATTTTGCATATAACGATTCACCCAATAGAAGCACTGGAATAATTCTATTTAAAATTGTTTATGGGATGCATCCAAGAGGTTTTTATGAGCTGAGGAACCTAGGAAAACAACATCTCATAAGTTTAGATGGTGAATATTTTGCAGCAAGTATGCATGGAATACAGGACAAAGTCAAGCAACAACTACAATAAATAAGCGACAAGTATAAATGCAGAGAATATTCTAAAAGAAGACAATTAGACTTTAATTTTGGAGACATGGTTATGGCACATATTCAAAAATAAATATTTGCTAAAGGGGCATATAATAAGTTAAAATTGAGAAATACTAGAGCATGAAAAATTTTGAGGAAATTTTCCTCGAATGCTTATGAAATAGAACTACCCAAAGACTTTGGTATTTCACCAATATTTAATGTTTCTGATATATACCCCCTGAAGGAACCAATGGATGATTCAAAAAATGCACATGTTCATGATGACGTTCAGTGGGAGAAGCAGCAACCTTCAACATCAACAAAGAAGATTGAATCCATCATTTCTCAAAGAGTGGCTAAAAGAACCAGAAAGAAAGAGTATCTTCAATACTTGGTCAAATGAAAGAATCAACCAGTCGAAGATGATACTTGAATGAAAAAAATAGAGATTTCAAGATATGGTACGAGAATTAAAGAACATCACGAGAAAAACAAATGATTCTATCTTTCTCTTTCCAAGTAGTATGATGCAGAAGCATCTAATGTTTAATTTTTATGTAATTATTTAATTAATGAATCTAGTTGTTTCTACAACTAGTGAGTCATTGTAGAATTAATTAGGAGATAGGGATGTTAGGATAAAATCCTAAAATTAATATGATAGCTCTCAACTTCCTCCAAATATCTAGGAGGAAGTTTCTCTTGAAGAGATTAGAGAGACTTGTATCCTCTAAATAAATAGCCATGCAATCTTTTGGAGAAATCAATGTTTTGGAGTGTGATTTAATCAATAATGTTTGGTGTGTGTTTTGAATTGTTTTTCCTCTGCACCAGTTCGCCAATTTGATGGTGATTTGATTATCAGATCTAATCACTATAGGTTCTTGTTGAGGTTCTACAACATCTTCAAGTATCCTTATGAGAAATATTTCTTTTCAGGTGGCACTACATAATGCTTTATACTCTACTTTAGTTGATGACAAGGAAATTGTTAGTTATTTCTTACTACTCCATGATATAGTTCATGATCCTATATTGAACATGTATCCAGTGGTGGATTTCTTTTCATTTGGATTTCCAGCCAAGTTAGAATCAAAATGAATTCCCAATTCAACATTATAATCTTTAGTATATTCAATACCAAAATTGATAGTTCCATTTAAATATTGAAGGACCCTTTTTGCAGCTATTCAATGGCTTTCATGAGGTTATCAATGAATTGATTAAGTATGCTTATTGCACAAGCAATTTTTGGTCTAGTGATAGCCAAATAATTTTGGATTCTGATTAATTGTCAATGCAATGTTCCATGCACCTCTTTTGCTCCATCATCATTTTTCAATTTGATATTTTATTCCAATGGAGTACTCATTGATTTACATCCTTTCAAAGGAAATCTCTTTAGTACCTCGCTTTTGTATTTTATTTTTGTGAATAAATTCCTTCCATTATCTCTTCATACTTCAAGACCTAGAAAATAGTGCATTTGTCCAAGATCCTTCATCTCAAATTCTTGTGATAGCTTTCTTCTTATATCTTTAATCAATTTAGTAGCACTCCATGTTATTATTATATCATCAACATATATAGAGATTAATTTTTATAAACCATTTCTATCTCACTTGATATACAAATTATGATCATTTTTACTTTTGTTAAATCCTTTCTGAAAGAAGAATTTATCGATTTTATCATAACAAGATTTGGGTGCCTGTTTCAGTCCATATAAGGTCTTTTTTAACATGCATACAAGATATTATTGTCCCTCATTTACAAACCCTTCTAGTTGAAAAAATAAATATCCTCTTTTAATTCCCCATTTATAGAAGGTGAGTTCACAACTAGTTGATGTAGCTTGCGATCATATTTAGTGTCCATTGCTATCATTATTCTAATTGTATTCATTTTTCAACCACAGAAAATTTATCTTCATAATCTATACCTTCCTTTGGTGAACAAATTGTGGAACCAATCTTTGCCTTATACTTGTCTATGCTATTATCAACATTAATGTTTTCTTTTCCCGTGATTTTGATCCTATAGGGACTTTATTTTTAGTTAAATATATTAATTACAAAGTTTTATTTTTCATTGTAGAGTAATATTCTTCTTTCATAACTTACATCCATTCTTTATGCTTTTTGGCTTGTTCATAATTTAAAGGCTCAAGAACAGTCATTACTTGAGACATTAAAGCATAATATTTATACCTGATAGGGGTTTCAATTTTGCGTTTTGACTATCTTAGAGGCTCATTACACGATGGAGTAAATTATCCTCTCCTTCTTCTGTGTGGATTTCCTTCATCACTTATTTGTGGAATTTCACTTCTTCAAATGTCTTCTAGAAGGTCCATTATTTCCTTAGCTTCAGTTGATTCTACAACTTCTTCTTCTTCTTTAAATATTTCAAAAGGACAATGACATACGTTATGTTCATCCTATTTTGTTTGTTTATCTGCATGCTCATGAATTATATCATCTCTACTTGAAAATACCTTGTGAGTACTTCAATCATACATTTTATATTTTTTTTTATTAGTAAAATATCTAATAAAAATGAATTTGATAGCTTTGGCATCTAATTTTATCCTATCCTCTTTAGGGATATGAGCAAAGGCATTGCATCCAAATATCCTTAAATGAATAAATTTAGGTTTAAAACCATAAAATGCTTCAAATGGTCTTTTTTCTCAATATATTTTGTAGGGCTTCTGTGTTTGAGGTATACAACTGTATTAATGACTTCAACCAAAAAAATATTAGAAATTTCTTTACTTTTTAACATACTACGAGCACATTCAACTAAGGCTTTATTATTTCTCTTAGCTACTCCATTTTTCTGAGGTGTATGTGGTACTGTAAATTGTTGCATAATTCCATTTTGTTTACATATTTTGAAAAAAGTTCCTGAAGTGTACTCACCACACTTATATGATTGAAGAATTTTAGTGCTCTTTCTTGTTTTCTTTTCAACCATATTCTTGAATTCTTTAAAGTATTCAAACATAACACGTTCATTTATTATAAATTACACCCAAGTGTATCTAGTGTTATCAGCAATAAATATAAGAAAGTAATATTCTCCACCAAGTGACCTAGTCTGCATAGGACCACATATGTTGTTATGCACTAATTCAAGTGTTTCACGTTTTATTCTATCTTCATGTACAAGAAATAGAACGATCCGGTCAAGATGGCGACCTGTTGTTCTTCAAGTTCCTATATTTTGGGGCCCATCAATGTAATATTCTTGCTCCTTCTTCTGGTTGTGAACCCCCATCCATTTAAGATTAGTAGTGCATCACTTAGGTTTTCCCTCCTCAAGTTAAAGAGTTATTAGAAAAGTTTTATATGACAGTTACACACAATTTTCCTAACCTAGATTCTAAATCTGTCAGTGTTCTTCATACGAAGATAGCTTTTCCATCTTTACCAACTTCCTTGTCCCATCCTATCATATTCATACTTGGAGAAGAATAAAAGGTAATAAGTCAACACATAAATAAGATAGAAGGGTAAGAAGGTTGTTTCATGCCATCCCATACCGGGTCTATGGTGGTACCTCTTAAGTGCTTCATTCATCCAAGTAGTATTGGGCAAGTCTAGGTCTTAAGGTGGATACGTAGTGTGCAACGTTGTATGTGATACTGTCTGTAAGTTGGCTATTGGGTTGTTCATCCTATCCTGACCCGATGAAGAAAAGATCTGTAGCAGTAAGTACCAACTAAGGAATAAATTCAGTCAGTGGTATAGGGAGAAAGGCCAAGAAGTTCTTCAGGTGAGTGAGGTAGTGCATAAAGAGGTCATAAGAGAGGGTAAGGTACGAAGTCAAAGTGATCCGGTCCTTTTAATATAAGTTCTAGTCCCTCTAAAGCATTCATTGGGTGTTCGATGAAGCGGTTGGCTTTGGAAGGAAAGGAGGATTGTCAATAAAGGTTTGGGAAGGACAAATAAGCTCGGTCAAAGGAATCCACGCCACTCTCGCTCTATTATATATCTATACGTCCACGGATTCTCTATTCTACGTATATAATGGATGGAAAAGATAGATATGCTTTGGAAATGCGGGGCGTGGGGTAACAGCCGCCCCCCCCCCCGCGCTGGTGATGCCACGATCATTGATTGAGCATAGAACCAGCAACGATATGCTACAAAAATGTTCCGCAATGCAGCCTATTTGCTTGCTTGGACCTGCCTGGGATGGGATATTCCTGCTCCAGATCATTCATCCTAGATAGAGCAGCCAGCCTTGCCTTCCTTCATGGCAAGCAAGCTCTCCCACCCAACTGAAAATGGAAAGGGCCCTCTCCTCGTTCCCCACCCCGGCTAACCAAAATAGACCTATCTCTATGAATGAGTCAGAAGAAATGTCAGTCGCCATCAACAACTCTTTTTTGGGGCCCCCTCCCCCAAAAGTCGCCATCATGCTACTCGTTCTAGAGGAGAAGACCTGTAGAGACACTAGGCTAGGAAATAATCGAACGTCGCTTGGAATCCTATTCGTCCTAGTGGGCTGGGAGTGCTATCATACTATTAGTCACTTGGAGTAACAACTATGATTCGTATTTGTGATAAGAACTTACATAGAATACTGATCTAACTAGGGTTCATCTAGTAGAGAGATTCAGATCACTGTCAAATATGCTCATACATTATGGATATTACATAGCTAATACATTGACTGTCTGGCTGGGAACACTACCTACAGAGTAAGTACTTACATTTCTTGCCTTAGACTACTTGCTTGTCGTCTTATATTAGCTGTAGGTTCCATGGAAACTAGCCTTAACGGACACTTTCGGAGTGACAAATTACAATGGAAAAAAGGTAGGTAAATATAGATATGGGAAAAGGTAAACGTAGATATGCAAGTATCCTAGTAGGAGTCAACCCCGCAGATTAGTCCCATTCTTATTCCCTTCCCAACGAAAAGAACTAGTAGTGTAGTTCTTACACTACAGCTAAGGAATCAATATCTATTCTATCTCTATTGTGGAAATATGGAGAATAATTACATCTATAGCTTACCCTATCTCTTACCATTGTTGTATTAGCATTAGTAGCCTAGGGGATTTATAGCGGATGAGAGTAGGTGGATCACCGAACGAGATTAGAATGAATTGGAAACACCAGCTATAGCAGGCACTTCTACCGGTCCCATCGGCCTATTCTGTATGCTCGCCAAAGTTTCTTCTCATGTTACCTGTTTACTCTGTTGTCCCCAAGGCGTAGCATCAGAAGAATGAGAAAGGGAAGAAACTGGTACTTCTTAGCTTCGATTCAGAAAGATACACTATGGCTAGAGCGGTTCAATCAAAAGGTAGGGTACTTAAAAGTGTCCAGATCTGACCCATGAATTTCTCTAAGTGAAATAAGCTAGAAAGCATTTCAATCTATCACGGGATCAATCCGTTGGTCGCAACTATGGGTGGAAGTGGTCTTATAATGGCATTTTGGTAGGTATAGACAGTCATTTATTCATTTGATCTCTCAAAACTGATTCGAACACTCAATCTTTAGCAGGGTTACCCCTCAAGGGTGGGGAACATGCCAGGATAAAAACAAAAATGGATGGGTCAGCTTCCGGCCGGCACTTACTTAGCGTGCGTAGGAGGAGGTTGCCCATCCACCATAAACTTTTGTTTGGTCCAGGCCACCCATCATGTGCCTTAACCATAGGAGAGGATGATAAGTAAATTATATTATATATGTGTATTAAACATTGTGCTTTCCCGGCACTCACTTAATTGTTCCAATCACCCGGATAAGCGCATTGAAAGCTTAATCATTGATAGAGAGAGGACTCACCCACCGTCCCACCCACCTCCATAGGATTGATCTGAAGTTCTGGCTTTATCAAATCAATCCATCTTTCCATCTTTCCATCCTTCCGCCTTCATCACCAGACAAGCCAGGTCCCACAGAGGGAAGGAATAAGCCTTAAGCCTTTAGCAGCCAGTCACCTTTCCTGGATCTGCTGTTGGATCTACCCATGCCACCTTTCCCTTCATTTACCACTTATCATAAGGTCCGATAGGTCTTGCCAGATGCCACCTTCTCTTACTGAATTTTCCATATTCGCTTGGGCCACTGAAGCATTCGTGACACCCACTTTTCTTTCTTCAATTTCTAGTCCTGAGAGGCGTTCATACTCTATATCATTTCGCTACGCCCACTTTCATCCTTTCATTTCCCATCTGAGTAAGGCCAGAGTCAGGAAATAGACATTACCGTCTACTTACCATATGCCACCTTTCAGTACCAAATTGATCCTATTGTACATGAAGATAGAACAAAACGTGAAACACTTGAATTAGGTTTATTCTATCTTCATGTACTCATGTTTAACAGCTCGGATCTTCAAGGTTAGGGTTGATATATAGGAGCATTAGAAGGAGAGCTCTTAGGAAGGACCGTATCTTTCTTAAGGATTAGGATGGATATTGAGATACCTTTTGAACCTTAAACACCTAGAAGAAAAAACCTTGTATGCAGGCTCAGGAGGTTGTCCATACACCATGGAAAGTGCCTTTTAAACCCACCTAACACAGATACATGGTCATTTATCATCCCAACCACCAAAAGAGCTTTTAGCAATAACACATCCTCGGTTTGGGCTTTTGCACCCACCTTATTAGTTATTAGACTAAAGCTAGCTACTTTGGGCTGGAATTTGAAATACTCGACCCCCCACCATCCCTCTCTTCTTATTGCATTTATGTGGTTTATGCAGTGAGGACTTTGTTCACTTCTATTCTTTTTTGGGTGACATTGAAAGACATTAGATTGGTGAAGAGTTGTTCACTGTTTTCTATACCCCCACCCTCCAATAGCTAGTAACTGCAATAAGAATGCTGCCTTACCCGCAAGAGATAAGTGCTTTCTCCCACCCGTGCATGGAAGGGAGGATCTGAGTAATGAATGAAACGACTGCCCTAACGATACTGTTTGGAAACCTTGCCTCTCAAGTGGAAAGAAGTACTCTATCTAATATGATTATTGGGATTGAATGCTTGAAAGCCGCCCATTGACCTCTATGATGTGACTACGGTGAACATGAGGGAAGGACGAAGGACTTGATTTGATGCACAAAGACAAAATAATTAAGAAAATAGTCAGAAGCATATGAACCAGTATGTTATGTTAGGCAGGATGGAATTTATTGCTGGGCGGGGCTACTTGACTGGGCTACTGGGATCGCATACCGGACTCGGCTTTGAATACTCGGCCTTGGATCCCGGAATACTCAACTGGGGCTGCTGCGCTATTCAAAAGGCTATTAAAAAAGGCTAATCGACAGGCTAATTAGCTTGGATACTTTGATTCCGGTTCTAGAAAAAGCAGCCAGTACGTTATGTTAGGCAGGATGGAATTTATTGCTGGGCGGGGCTACTCGACTGGGCTACTGGGATCGCATACCAGACTCGGCCTTGGATCCCAGAATACTCAACTAGGGCTGCTGCGCTATTCAAAAGGCTATTAAAAAAGGCTAATCGACAGGCTAATTGGCTTGGATACTTTGATTCCAGTTCTAGAAAAAGCAGCCTAATTCGCCATTCTTGATTAATCAAATTGCTCTTTCTTGATGGGGACAATTTAATAGGGTCAAATAAATGGATTTGATTCTTACTCAACTATACTTTCAGGATGGTTTCCTATGATTTTAAGGTGTTTATCACTCGATACAGGTTTCATTCACTTGATCCAGGTGTAGACCCAGGTTGCATTCACTCAATCCAAGAGCCGATACAACAGTCGATCATTCAGAGGAGGTACCGATTGAGGGTTGCCGAGAGAGAGAGAGATAGAGAGATAGCCGCCCGTTTCAAATACCTGGCCAGAAGATGAACCTCAGTACCCACTGGTAAATGCATGGATGGAGTGATACCACTTGCTTCAACCAGGACAAGGAGGCACGGAGTGGCACGCTATTAACCCTTTCCACACCTCCTACCTTACTTTGGGTTATCAACTCTTCACCTGCTAGAACTAGACCGGTTCGACCTAGACCTCTTTAGGAATGAATGCACCTAGTGTGGTGAGTCGGGACTGTTATTTCCTCTTCTCTTTGAAGCATCGGATGGATGGTCGAATAGAGTAGCCGAGGACTTGTCGTAGCTAGCTTCCCATGCTCCTGTGGGATATCTGAGGAGCCAAAATAGGGTTTCCCTTTAGATGATATCGTTTAACTGCCAGATAACTTGGATTATGGTCCATCAGAGAGCGAGCCTCGTTGGGATGGATGGAGACAGGCTTCTGACTACTAGGAGACGAGATTGAGTGCAACCTATGACCTGATATTAGAAGCACCGGATTGGGTGGGGGTTGATCCCTTATCTTCCCGTAACCCTACGACGATTGGATGGATGGAGGGAAGGACGAGTGTTCCCTTACCCCAGTAACGACTTTGGTAGGTGGGCTAACCACATGTGGAATACATTCTAGTTACCTAAGAACGAAACCTCCCTTAGAGATACCAAGTGCTTAGGATTCTTAGTAGCAGCTATCACCATATTCCCTTGTAAGGATCCCATTTAGCTTATACTTCCTGTAGCTCAACACGTAGAACTCTCACGGAGAGAGCCCTATCACTGATTATATCCTTATTATACCCCTTACTTAAGTGTTTACTAACTCGATATCAGATGAAACACTTAGGCAAGGGACGATATCGCTATCAACCCGAGCAAAGTTTATGACATGGCAGGCATAAAACAACAAATTGACTCTTATATTTGTACCGTCACCCTAGGAAAGGAGATTGGAGTGGTGCTACCCATTGCTAAAGCCCGAAATAAGATCAGTAGGGTACAGAACAATGATAATCCCTTACCTTGTTTCCAACCCACCTGCAAGAACTAGATATTTAGCCCTAGACCATGAATGCACTTAGTTAGGAGGGATTGCTATGAGACCTTCGATTAGAAGCACCAGATGGGTGGGAAGGATGTGTGATTATCCCATAGGGTGATTACTTTCAGCTGAGATAGATCGTAGAACTGACTGCCCCGGATAGATTGATTCTCAACAACCAGGAACTGATGAGAGATGGCTAGATGGATGGATGGGATGGATGGTGCCCATAGGACGGTTCCCCTTTAGTTGAGATTTTTTTACTGCCCCGGATAGATTCCCCAACAAACTATTGCTGAATAAGCTCTGATCTTCCTGGCTTCAGCACTAGGTTGGGGCTCAGTAAGTAGGGGTGAGGCGCGTAGCGGTTGATAAAGAGAACAGGGTTTTCACGGTGAAGTAAAGGGAAGGTTAAGGTTGGTTCATCCCATCCATCCGGAAAGGTAAATAGTAGTACCCACGCACTAAGCGATTAATTAAGAAAGTGTCTATTTTATAGGGCAGATCTAGGTCTTAAGATGGGTAGGTTGTGTGCGGAAGAAAGGTAGAGTAAAGGGTTGATGCCTTGTCTACGAAGGTGTTCCTTTCATGGTTGAGGTGATAAGTGAAGTGGGGTAAGGTCTATAGATGGGTGGGTAGCATGCACGTAAGTAAAGGCTAGGCTTCAAAAGTGAATAGCAATGTGAAAAGTGCTAAGAGCAAGGGTGTGGGGTTGGGGTCCCACACACTAAGGCAAGAGATTGGTCATCAGTCTCCGGTACACCAAGGCTGGGAGTCGGTTTCCGGTATGTCAAGGCTGGCTTTCAAGTTCCGGTACGCCAAGGTTGAGAGTCAAGTTCCAGTATGAGTGAGAATGGGAGGGTAGCAGTGCGAATCTATTTCAAAAAATTTGAATCTCCTTTAGTCGGGCTTGTACACCTGCTACTGCTTAATGGGGATTAGCTCTCTAGGTCCATCCGGTGATTGGGGTTTGGCAATAATGAATGAATTAATGGGTCCAATATTGAAATCTTGTGACTGTACACATCTTTTGCCAGTTGAAAGCTACAGAAAAGGTGGTTTGAAGGTGGCCCGAATAGGTGCCTGCTGTGCAGAGAAGCCCCAAAGACTATCTTCCATCTTCTGGTATATTGTAATTTAGAAAGATGTTTGGGAAACAGTGTTAAAAATCACTGGTGGTGTGGGAATGTGGAGAGGGGATACTATTGAGGAATGCCTTAGAGCATGGAGGGAGAACAAGATATTGGAAATATTACTATAATCTTGACACGCCTCCTTTTATCTAGCAAATTTCCCATCTCGATAGGCCACGTTCGCATTCTCTCTCTATCATCATTAACAGTAGGTATTATGGTCTTAGTTGGTATAGGCACTCGCACCTACCCTCGCCTATCCCTATCATCGGACCAGACACCGCTGGAACCAATCCCACTCCGGCATGATAACTTGTATAGAGAAGGAAGCACTTCTGTATCAGCTTATAGCAGTTCTTAGAAAGATCTCCATACCCATTGAGAGGAATGAGCCCTATATAGCTCTTATTTTACCATTAATACTGGGCTTATTCCCTATCTTATTTTCCTAGTGCACAACCTTCACATTAAAAGTGTTCATCCTTAATATTTGGAAGGCCTTCTACCATAATTTCCTTTTGTAGTAACATTAGGTCATTATGATTTAATTTTCCATACCTTTGATGCCAAAGCTCTATATTTGACATGCCCATTGATGTCAGTGTTTTATCCCTGTTATTTTTTAGATCCAACTTGTATAATCCTCCAACTCTCTTTCCTTTTGCAACAACCTTGTAGTTGTCCTACATATCCTTTATCAAACAATGTGCTTTCATAAATTCAACTTCTGAATGTTTATTTGTAATAATAGAGACAAAAATTAAGTTCTTCTTTAATCCTCGAAGATACGCCACATTTTGAATTTTATTTTCTTGTCCATTAGGCATTGTAACATTTATTTCACCATATCCTTTAATTTCATATGATCCATTATCTCCTAAATAGACGTGTGAACCATTACTAACTTCATGATAAGTGTAAAAAAAATCTCTTTTGCATGACATGTGGATTGATGCACCAAATTATTTAAACAAAGCATTGTCATCATATGTTTATGCTGATAAAGCAGTATTGGACACAAATAAGTTAAGATTACTAAAATAATTATTGATTTCCTCATCTCTATCAACATAATATCATGTATGCATTCTTTGTTTAAATTGATTAGACCTTCTTTTCATGAAATTCTTAGAAAAATTACTAGGTTTTCCATAGTAATAACATACATCATCTCTACTTGATTTTGAAATTGACCTTGGTGAAGTTGTACCTAGAAATGATTTTACCTGTGTCATTTTTCCTTTATTTTTCTACCATTTTTTTCCTTTGAATGACTGCTTCCCTTTAGCAATCAATTCTAAATTTGAATTGGTAGATTTTTTATTAAGACTTCTTCTTTGCTCTTCTACATGCATACGTATACCTGCCAACTCATCAAACGTAGGAGCCTTCCTCTAGCTATAAGACCAATGGTAAACATTGGATATTCATTAATAATTGCATTTAACTTTCACAAAAACAAAATATGTATTAGATATTGTTTCACCAACATCACCAAATTTACCTTTTAGATCCTTAATTCTAGAAATTAAATTACCCATACTTTCATTTCCTTCCATCTTAATTGAATGAAGTTTACTCTTTCAATACAGTATTCGATTTGTAGTCTTTGTATCATAGAAATTTTTTAGAGTGTCATATGTCTCAGATTTTTTGCACTTTCTAATGTGTGGAATAATGTTGTCCTTAATAGATATCCGCAAAATCACCTTCTCTTTGTTCTCCCGTCACTCCTAATCTTCAATTGCAGCAGTTGTGGCTTAAAGGGGCTCTCGCTTGACTTCAACTCAAGACACGATCATCTGTATATTGTAGACTTCCATCAATTTTTTTCAGCTTAAAATTCCAACTTGCATATTTTTCACCATCTAGCTTGTTAGAGTAAGATAAATAAAATTTTTCCAATACATTAGCCATTATACTAAACTTATGAATCCTCAATTACCAATTAATAAATTTAATGCCTAAATAATAACACTTTATTTACCAATAACTTTAATGGCTCTTTACTCACAAATAATAACACCTTCAAGCACAAGTCATAAAATTATATTAAGCTTCAAAACTTGAAAATCATTGGACAATATGGCCCTCTCTCTGTTTTTTATTTTGAATATATTCTAGCACAAAAAAAAAAAATCATTTCACCACTCCAAAACCATCATGGCTACACGACTCCTATTATTTAAAATATTGAAAACGACAAAAAAAAAACAACAACCAAAAACTTAAATCAGGACCATAATATACATTTTACTTAGAAATTTCCATGAACTTAGGGACCCATAACAACAACCACAATCTTATTTCACTTAGTTTGAGCTTGGAGTAGTGCATTGACAACAAAGAGGTTGAGATTCATAACAAATCGTTTTCTCATAAATAACCTCCGTTTTTAAAATATCCCACTTTTAAAATATTGAATCCTCAACTACATTCGAAATAAACCAAAAATTCATTTCAGAGTGCTCTAAATTAAACAAGTTTTAATCATGCAACAATTGCGGCGACTAAACTATGACTGCAAATGGTTTATATAAATCTGATTAATAGGGCCTTGGCGGAAAAAACAAATGAGCTTCTAGAATCAATGAAACCAAAGTAAATGAAAAAAACAAATCATAATTCATTTGATTTTGTTGCCTTTAAAAATTGGAATTTTCTCAAATTACCATCGGATGCAATGTCAAAAATACCACATAAACTTCTTGTTCAACTCCATGCCCACAAAATGCAAGCAAGAATCAATATGTTGTTTGGATTTGAGATGCTTAGGGCCAAATTCCTGTCACAAACAAATGCACATCTCTTCACCAACACACCCTTACACATACTCGAACTTCACACGGACTACACATTCTCAACAACTCTATTTATTCTATGTGCAATAAAAAAAATATTTTATGTTCCACACCCTAAGTAAGTCTGCACCATACCCTCAGTGATTTCTCACACTTGTTGCACATATGAAAACATTAGGGGAATTTTGAGGTCTAAAATGGGTTTCCTAAGGAAATAATAAAATAATAGTTAAATGAATAAAATAATATTTATGAATTTTCAATTAACTTTTTGCACCACAATCCATGTAACCATAGTCAAATTCAATTGAAAAGTTGTACCAAAATAAAATTAATAAAAAAATTTGTATTGATGTGACTATAAATAAGAATGAACTTTTCAAGAAAAAGTCATTATCATTGAACAACTAATGCATTTTTCCTTTGTATCTAAAAAACTTAAAATTAAATATAAATATAAATTCATAAATTCTTAATTATATAATATGCTATTAATTAAAAATTTTATTATATGAATTGTATAATAACATGTAATTAATATACTATATAAAATTAATATAAAATAATATAATAAATGTAATATTTTTTTTCTTTAATTTTAGTATTTTTGCATTGCTATTAATATTATAAAAATATTATTTATAAATTTGATCTATCCTAAAATTATAAGGTTACATTTTTATTTAATTTGATTTCATATTAATATTAAATATGTAGAGATATTAACTTATAATTAATTCGAAATTTTAATATAAAATAAAATGATATGAATATATAATTTAAAAATAAATATATAAAATATAAAAATATAATATTTATTGAAAAGTGTGTAAAGACATGAAGATTGTGTAAGGATATGTATTGTTTCTTTCAAAAAAATATGGAATGGAAATAATAATATTTTATTCAAAAAATGTGAAATGACATTTATTATGAGTACTTTAGTTTATGACTTTAAAATAACTTTGAGCACTACCATGGTTAACCATGAGGTTTCATCCACCATTGAGAATGTAACAAGTAAGTACCTTTAACTCAAACAATGTCGCCTCAACCATTAAGGATGATGTCATCCCATAAAATGTGATTGATTCCCATAAAGTGAATTTTGATTGTACATTGTCCTTAGGAGGCCCATTTTAGACCTCAAAATTCCCCTAATGGAACTCACAGTATCAATCACACAACCTCCATCTAATACGAAATCAACGTTCGAAAACAGAACAACAAATTGAACTTTCCATTTTCAAAGAGAGACATACATACATGATGAGGAAACTTCTGGATTGTATGCATTGTCGATGATGATAGCTTCTTGAAGAAGATAGTTGAACTCTCCAAAACCCACAAGACAAACTAGCTTCTTCTAAAAAAAACATGTGAACTCTTCAAAAATCATGGGACAAACTTCCTAATGCATTTAATGCACTTGATAACTTGATCAGTTAGAACTACGATTATCCAAAAATTTATATATGTAACATCTATAAAATTTATGTTTGAATTATTAATTATTTAATTTATTAAATGCTAAGTTATTTGTATATCCTCACTAACTTATATGGAAGGTTTCTACTGTCTCCCTTTATTTTGTATTTTATATATTGTGGAGAACTTTTCCCACCGCCAAATTTTTTTTAAGGACAATCTCATCCGTTTTCCAACCATTTGGCTTTGTATTGTGGACAGCTTTCTCCATTTCCCGATGACTTTTTGAGGATGGAATAAAAATAAAGTTTGAGTGTCTAATAAATTCTATCAGAAAGATGATGAAATGACACCGACATTTTACATTTTTACAATATTATTTATCGTGGTCATACACTTTTCCATCACATTTCAATTCATTAGTCATTGGATTCTTAATTTATCACGCAATTATGATACCCACTTTGGTCCACATCCATATTTCCAATTAATGTCTAAAAATTTAGACCAAAAAGATTGGCAATCACCATATATAAACAAATTTTGTCAATTTTCATGTGTAAGAGGATCTAGTGGAATATTGGTAGAATTTAGTGTTAAATGGTCTCATGGCTATTAATTTATTGGTAAATTTCGATCTTAACCTGACACTTTCAATAGTTTTTCGAGTGTATCACAAAATTTCTGCATAACATCTCAAAATGCAGTCCCATCATGACGTTTGAAGGTTCAAATGTTGACATCATTATTATGTATAATTTTCCAGGATTGACTTTGTTTATTAATTACGAAAGATATACAAATATCATTAGAAATATTAAATTTATCAACCTATTAGTTAGAATATTCTTCGAAATAAAGAAATTTTTAAAATATTGAAAAGTCATACTATGACCTCATATTATGACATCGAAGTCATAATCTTTCTTATTTCATATGTCGTCATGATTTTGTTATATCGTTCATTTGCTAGTACAATTAAAATACTAAAAATGGTTGATATATTCTTTAGGTATTATTTTATATTTTTGATATATTTAATATTATAAATTTAATAGTGTAAAACTTAATATTATAAGACATTTTGTTTATATGTCAGAATTTATTATTATTAATTATCTCATGATAACACCTATCCATAATGAATACACAATAAATATGGTCATTAAATGGAAATAATAACATTTCATCTACTTCTTCACACCTTACATTCTAATTAATATGGTCATTAAATGGAAGTCATAACATTTCATCTACTTCTTCAAACCTTACTTTCTAATTCGACTAGGATGCAAGGCGTGATGTCACAACATATCATAGATACAAATTTGTGACCCTATAACAAGGTGAACACCATGTTAGAGAATATGAAATAAGAATAAATGATCTAACATTCTAGCTGAATTGAAAATAATCATGCATTGAAGTTAAATTGAAACTATGGATTGAAATCTAAATTGCCAGCGACAGTGGAAGATAAACGACGACCTATTAATAGGTGGCCCAAAATATTTTTAATTCCATATTTTTGGGTTTGAAACTAAAAATCGTCATCTTTTATTTCTCATGTCTTTAATTTAATTCTTCTAATTTTGATTGGGAAAAAGAATATTTGGAGTATATGAAATATAAACCAACCAAATAAATTTTAATTTATAAAAATTAAAATTCCTTAACACCAATTTCAAAATACATTCTAATTTATAAATAATTGAAATTTCTCAATCCTAATTCCAATATAGATGTGAAATTAAAAATTATTCTCGCTCTTAATCCCCGTTTGGAGCTCAAATATACCAAAACATCACATCTTTCATAAAGGTAGTAAATGGTTTGTTTCACATTCCATACTTTAGGTATGAAAGTGTCATGAATACTCTTCTCACATACGACACCATCATAGAAACTGTCAAATCCATTTTTATTCGCCATTGCCTGAATGTACTAAAAATCCAGGTTTTACTTTGTCAATATTCCATCGAATGATTTCAATACATTGTTTCTATTAAGACTTCCAACACCACCAAAAATGCACGATGAAGATAAGACTCCCATGACTACATCTTACTTCACATAAGCGGTGTCAGGATCACAATACAGATGAATTCTCCCAAGGAAAATCCTCTATATCTTCCATTCCTCCACCAACCTCCATTGGCTTTAACAAGTGAGTGAGAAATACATTAAGCCCCATAATTATTCCATTTAATTTTCCCTATTACTAATGAATATGGAATATTAAGAATTTTCAATTTCAAGTTCCTGCTAGCATTGAGGACAGATGTTCCGTAACATGGAAATGTGGAAATGTCTACATATCCAATGACGTATTAGCTGATTCCTATCCCAACCAATTCAAACAAGAATTACAACATTCTTAGGTTCCAGAGTGGAAGAGATTATTCTTGGAGGATGCATGCTCATCGCTCTCTTGGTCTATAACTCTACCAACATAAAGGAACAAAGATGGTTGGGAGCTTATGCTTTTCTCTTAACATATGTATATCAAGAGCTAGTGAAGGAGGAAATTATATAATTCAAATTATTATCTTATATTTAGGTTTCAATACATTCAATATGTTATCGAAATTGTTTTGGCAGGGTTTGATTGAGGAGGAGAAACTATAACCTTTCAACATTCCTTACTATGGTCCAAGTGTGGGGGATTTAAATATCGTAGTGGAAATGAAAAAATCATTTGAAATAGAAATCGTTGATCCTCCGTCAAATAATTTTATATCCCATATTTCTAAACTCATCAATTTCTACACAGTTAAAATAACGCATAAATACTTGCTATCATCTCAATGTTGAATGCATAGTACAGCTAAATGACTGCAAGCTAAAATGCACTTTGCAAATTCCATAACTGCAACAATACTTCCCAAATATTGCAGAGACAAAGTTTCAAACAGTACATGGAATACATTTCAGTTACAGTCTTTCAATTACGAAAACTATATGTACATGTGATCTTCACTTTGACACTCAAAAACATCATTAATAATGTAGAGCTACTTTAAACAAACAAACATGCACCCTAAATTCCACCAAGTTTCTTTCTTTCAATGTACGTGTTTTTTAAACCACTATGTGATGAAAACCTATTTTTCACATTTTTTTTGCATACTATCCTTGTTATACTATTCTTTTTTCTTTTTCTTGTAAAAATATATCCTCAATTGTTTTCTATCACGGGTTTTGTCTCACTTCCACCAAAAAAATTGAAGCCACTTTCATAGTGACATTACCAGTCATATTTGTATTTATTCCAAAGTGTCATTGAAAAATAGTTTTGGTCCAATTATGCTTTTGAATACAGACAATTTAGCAAAAATATCAAATAGTAAAAAAAAAAATGTATTTTGTTCCTTTTCATGAACAAATTGCGACTATTTGATTGTTTATACAATTTTTGGTTTTTGTCTATAAATCTCTAATGAAATTTCTACGTTGTTCATATTGTTTGCATTTATTTTTTCAATGTTATCTACAATTGTGTCTATTGGATACTTGGATTCATAGATATAAATGTTAGTCCATAGAAATTTATACTTGTGTTCAACTGTCTGCACCTCATATTTTTATCCATGCATAAATATATTTTCCTACATATTTTTCTCTTTTATTATATTTCCTCAATGGTTCAATCAATAACAATGAAATCACTCCGGTTCTATGTTCTATTGTGTCCTGTAATGGGAAATCCATAGCTACTTGGATCAATCTGAATTCAAAATACCCTTAGCATATTTTAAAAATTTATGGAATCTGTTCTTCTAATGTTATCACATTATGGCTATGATATGAAAAACCATATCAACACAAAAAATTGATTGTCTATGGTTTTTTAGACAGAGATTAAATCTACTTCTCCAAAATTGTTTTTAGTCGATTGGTATAATACTAGCACAATCACATTTACCAATGTGGTTAATATTAGTCGATAGGTGTATATGAAATATATTTACAACCACATTCGCTAATGTGTTTGATATACGCCGATAGCCCTATATCCACCACGCACCACATGTATTTTACCAAAATAATCATTATATATTTATGAATATAGTTACCAATATATTTTATATATTTACCTGTAATATATTAGTAATATAAACTATATTGATACTATATATTAAACTTTTATATATATATATGAGAATATAATATAATAAAATATATAATATTTTATTATTTGATAATAAAATATCTTATAATAAAATATTATTAAAAATTTTCAATATATTAATAGTTATAATTAAAACTATACTAAAATTAAAATATAACATAATACTAGTATTTTATTACTATTTATACTAAGTGTATATCTCTTACAAATATACCAAGGGATTATTAATATTATAATCCAAAATAACTAATAAGCCCAAGGGCCTAATATTATAAAACCATGGGAAATGTGCATATTACAAATGTGCATATTTTACTGCAATTCAATTTTTTCAATGCACTATATTTACATGATGCAACTCTCTGTGTGTCAGAGTTTTAATTTTCAAATTGTTTCTATATGTTGGATTTTTAAGTTTCAAATTTCAAATTTTACTCTAAAACAAAGAAAAATAAACAAAAAAAAGTTATATTTATACTTCAAAATCACAAAAGACCAGATATCGAAGCTATTTCAAACCTCTTCTACTATAAAAAAATATTCCATGTAACTAGAAATTAAGTTTTCAGTTTTCTGTGTTGAACTAAAAAATATATGAATTCCAAAATAAAAATACATAAGCTACAATAACCACAAATTTTTTTTAGAGAATTGTATTTTGGATTATACATTTATGTCAACAAATATATGCATACATTTATGTCATCAAATATATGTTTCTGCATATGATATGAAAGTCCTTGCAATGAGTGGATAGGAGCTTATTTGTCATCTAAATCTTTTTTAGTATCTGAAATGTTCACAACAATCACCTCTTTGTTTGGAAATTCAAAACATGTAATGAGTGGATGAGAACTTAATTTTCATCTAAATTTTTGTTAGTATCTGAAATATTTCTGGCAATCACCTCTTTGTTTGGAAATTCAAAACATGTTATAAATTATAGTGCTCAGTCTTTTGTCCCCATTTTCCTCTAGATACTCGTTTTGATGGTGCCACGATTCTTTTAGAACTAATTCCCATTGAATAATCTACTCTATTGTCTTTACACATATCATAAATAGAATATTTATATATGTAATGAACATGCCTCGAAATACTGCTTATTTATTCAAAGGGTTCTACCTCTTTCTTTTGCAAAAGAAATTGACCTTTTATCTAGTCCATAGATATGATTTTCATCCAATCTTTTCAATTCAAAAACTAGCATCTCGAGAGAGAAAGCAACCTTGACCGACATTGGCCAGCCAAAAACTCAAGATTGCCTCGCTCTGGTTCAATATGTTCGGGGCCATTACCATTTTTACTCATGCATAGAGGTATGTCCCTTTTGTCATTAAAGAATTGAAAATTGTTATTGTCGACCCATATGCCAATCCCTACACTTAACAAATAAAATTCTCACCTAATCATATCTTTAGGGAAAGATATAATTTATGTTTTCCATATTTAAATAAAGCATTGATGCAACATTTGATCCATGCTTATGATTTATACTAAACTCCGAATACAAATTTGTAAGTGTAATTTTCTTCCATTTTTATCCATTGTGCTTATTTTGTTGCAGACACGCTACCATATCAAACTACAAATAAATCAAATGTCATACCAACAAGAAGATACAAAGATAAAAATTTTGAATAGTCGGTTAGTCTATTCAACTACCACATTTCCATTACTATAAATCATTGCAATAATAAGTGTTTCCTTGTTAAATTTTGTGACTTTTTTGCAAATAACTTTTAATTTTCTAACTCAACCCATAATTGCAACTTCAACAAATAAGCACTTCAAAAGTTCTCTAATTACTATTTCCTATCCATGCTCTGATCTCTATGAGGTGTCTAGATCAACCATATGTCATTTAGCACTCAATCCCCTTATTCTTTGTGATCATCATTCCAAATGTTTAAATTAGTGTTTTTTTCATTCTCTCACATGTGGTTGTGAGACATTCAAAGCATTCAAAATCTTATTTTCTCTTAGTTACATAACAACATATCAACTTTGTTCTTGATATTTACAACCTATGGTTGTGAGACATTCAAAGCATTCACAATTTTCAACGAATAACCACATCAAAAGTTCTCTATAGAATTGCACCTTCAATGAATAACCACTTCAAAATTCCCCTAATTAATATTTTCCTATCCACTCTCTGATATCTGTGATATGTTTAGATCGACCATATGTCATTTAGCACTCAATCCCCTTATTCCTTGTGATCATCATTCCAAATGTTTAAATTAGTGTTTTTTTCATGCACTCACGTATGGTTGTGAGACATTCAAAGCATTCACAATATTATTTGCTCTTAATTACATATCAATAAGTCAAATTTGTTCTTGATATTAACAATATGTAGTTGTGAAACATTCAAAGCATTCACAACGTTATTTGCTCTTAGTTACATATCAAAAAATCAACTTTGTTCTCAATATTGACAACAAAGTACCAAAAATTTACTTTTATTTCATTACCAAGTACTCTCCGCCCATTACATTACCTATATTAAATGCAACACTATATTGAGACATGATATCTTTACCCACCCCATTCCCTTCCTAGGTTGCAAAGTACCCCTACGTTATGCTCATTTATGTAAAGAGATTTACTAAATATAATGTTTGGGTGTCCAATAAAACTCTATTACGAAAGTGATGAAATGACACCTGAGGTTTACATTTTTACCATGTGGTCATACATTTCACTATCACATTTAAATTCAGAAAAGATAGGATTCTTAGTTTACCAACCAATTATGAGACCCAATTTTGTCCACATCAGTATTTCCAAGTGTACGTTCATTTGAGACCTTAACCTTTTACATATTTCATGCTATCGAGTACGCTGAACATGGCTGGAACACTGATAGTATTCTTGGCTCATGGAAACCGTCAAAATCGATCTCAAACTCACACTCTCAATCTAATTTGTTAATGTAGTACATCAAATTCTCTGCACCACATGTCTCCACATGACGTTCAAATGCTGAGACAGAATATGTTCATGTCATATAATGTCAAGAGTCTCACGTGATCCTTATATTGATCTATTATATCTTCCTTTCGCTATAAATATCCGGGCTCAGATTTCAGGGTGATTATTCACATCTAAGATTTTGCATTGTTGCACAATAATTGCTTGGTCCAGTGTCAACTAATTAGTCCCATGGAGACGGTAAGAACCCTAGAGAATGTGTTCTCCATGAAGGGAGGAAATGGAGATTAAAGTTAGGCTTACCATTCGGTGCAGGTATTTCTATTAGCCTAATCAAGCTCTGTTACTTAAATCTTAAATCCTATATGTTATTGTACTAGCAATTGCACCAGATGTTGCAAAGGAAACGTCGTAAGGTTGTGGTATAAGAAAGAATAACATATAAGAAAGAAGAGGTAGTAAGAACTAATATAGAGGTCTTGAGTACTTTGGCCAAAATGTCTCAATTTTATGGATAAGAGACATTTGGGCCCTTTTTAACCCTTGGGGATGATTAATTATTCTCAGTTCAGATAATTTATACTGAGCCTTTTAAGATGTCAAAATTATAGTGGGCTCGGGAGGCTTCTCTCCAAGCTTTTCGAGCATAGGAATAAAATCTTAAATCAAACTAAATAACTCTTTTATTTAGGTCTGATAGAGAAAATATTGGTCTCAGTGGACGTTAACCATCATCATAATCACTAATAAATTATCTACAATCATATTTACATAATTCCTCTTTGAACGACCAATATTCCGCTTCTTTGGAAATTTTCACCTCAGTCATAATAACAAACATCATGAAGACCCAAAAGTAAGAAGAAAATTTAGCTCATAATTAGGGAATCTAGTGACTTCTTTAAGGATCATAATTCAAGACTTCGGAGCCTTTTAAATATCATTTATTTTCCCATAAAATAAAAAGAAACAATCAAATTTTGTAGTGACAAGAATGGGAAATTTTTTTAAATGTAATATCTCCCTTCCCTAATGATAGTACAATTTTGTTTTGAAATGAAATTATTTTCCCGATCTTTTAAATAATAGATTCCTCCACAGGTGACCCTTTAAAGATACTTTTTTTTTCAAGTGATTGCAATAGGTAAGTGCATTTTGTCTATTATTTTCTGATTCATTGAATTTAAGGTTAGAGGTAAAGAGACTACTGGAAAAAAAAGAGTAGAATGACTGAATATCAAATGAAAACAACATTGAGGAATATCTGCTGATTTTTTCATGTGGTATTTCTTCAATTGATGAGGTAGTAGGAAATTTCTCCTCCAAAATAAGCGGTGGAGAATTATGTTGAGTGAGCTACTACTGTAACTTTGACTCCTCTGTACAATTGTCCCTTCCCTAGTGATAGTACAATTTTGTTTTGAAATGAAATTATTTTCTAGATATTTTAAATAATATATTCCTCCCCAAGTGACCCTTTAGAGATACCTTCTTTTTCAAATGATTGCAATAGGTAAGGGTATTTTGTCTATTATTTTCTAGTCATTGAATTTAAGGCAGAGGTAAAGAGACTACTAGACAAAAAAAAGTAGAGTGACTGAATATCAAATGAAAATAACATTGAGGAATATCTTCTCCTTTTCTCAAGTGGGACTTCTTCAATTGATGAGGTAGCATGAACTTTCTCCTCTAGAATAAGCAGTGGAGAATTATGTTAAGTGAACTACTACTCATCTAACTTTGACTACTCCGTATAATTGGAATGTTTCTCTTCCCATAACTCTATCTCATGTTATAATTCTAGATTTCTCTTGTTTATGAATAAATTGTCTCTATATCACTATTGTTTGTCTCTTTTTGAGCACTTGCTTGAATCGGTGAGATAATGTAGCTCATATTGATTCCAAAATCCTTGAGTAACCCATTTTCTAAAGAGTCATCTTCTTTTTAATTCTGCTATTTCATCCTCCATAGCCTTTCCAACATCATTTCCTTCTAAAGAATCATACGTCCTTGATAATTATCCATTTTCTTGCTTTTCATCTTCCATATACTTTAGATCTAAATGAATGGAACATGAGATAAGCTTCGTGACATTTTCCAAATTTCAAGATTCTTCATTGCACTTCTCATGTCTATAAGGGAAAATGGATTCCATACATTCAAAATTATGTAATTTTAGGGCTTGTTGTAAGGTTTGAAGCTTCTATTCACCATGTCTCCTTTCTTCTGTATCCTTGACTTTGATACAACCAATTGTTACCGACCCCTTTAAAGGTAAATTTATTGTTATTTAAGAAATGAGAATTATAAACATTCATCATTATTGCTCAAAATAAATCATGTCCTCTCAAATAATTTGTAAATTTAAAAAAGATCACATATTTTTTTAAAAATCATTATTAATTTAATTTTTTTTATATTAAGAAATAATACTCATGAATTATAAAACCGTTGTAACATAAATAATATATGACAAAGAAGCCGTGTATTTTTGGAATAATAAAATAGTTGTAACAAAAATAATACATAAAAGAAAAAACTATGTATATTTGGATGTATAAAAATTTAGATACATTTTATTAAGAAAAATTTTAAAAGAATAATGGTTATAAACATTTAAAAATAATTTCATTAAATAATTAGTTTAAATCTAGAGTTGAGATTGATTTAGGCCATCTTATTTTCCCCTATAAAGAATTTGCATTCCACATGAATACCATAGGTCAATACCATGGGTTGTATTTATAGTTTATCATTATTTTATTTCATTATTTTTATTTTTTTATTGTCTTTTGACCTAGTTAAAATGTTCATTACATTATGTCAATATTTTTATTTAATTCACTTTTATTTTTAATAACAATATTTTAACTTAAAAGTCACCAAAACTTAAATTCAATCTATCTTATTAAAAAGAAAAAAAGTAAGATTATAAAAAACATATATGAAAATATTTATTTCATCTAATGGCCTAAAAAATTTCAATTCTCTAACATTTGATCCAAAAACTCAAACATGAACACAGTGACATCTAGGGGAGTTGTTTTCAAATAATGATGCCTTACAACGTAAGTAGATCATATCATTACATTGGTGTTTTTGCAGTTGAAGTTGTTCATCTACCAGAACGTCAGATCTTTCATAAAGGTTGTAAATGGTGTGTTTTATAAAAAACTTCATATGTCGCTTTTTGGGTATACGATCAAAAAAAATATTATGTATCCAAAAATGCTTTTGATTGCTCAATTATTTATGTTAATTTTCTTTTTAACTAGACAGATTGCATGGTCTAGTATGGCTGTTATTTTTATTGTTCGGAAATTATTTTTGTTTGCTCAATTATTTCTGGTATTCTTTTTTTAGCTTATTATTTTTTTCAACTAGACATATTGTTAGTTGTACATGCACCGCGTTTGGTTTTTTGGGATCTATAAGAACAAGGTATCATCTCATGTAATTGGAGGTCACTTGAATTGTCTCTTTCTTCTTTTCTCAATGCCCACATAGGTCAACATATGTTTACCTTGGAGAGTTGAACATAAAACCTAAAAAATTAGCTTGAGTGGATCCACCGCATGCAATTTTTATAACCTTATAAGCATGACATTAGTAGGATTATCTCTTGATAAAATTATAAGGATGACATTAATAAGTAAGTAGTAATAATAATACTAAATTTTAACAAATATACATTAAAAATAATACTAAATTTTAACAAATATAGATAAAAATAGAAATACAATATATTTCCTAAGTACATGAAAGAAAGATATTTAACATGTATATATCACCCCTCATGTGTGTCACCTCAGGTGATACACTTGCATACTTGCATCATGATGTGTCAGAAAAAAAATTAGTGTAATATTGATAACAAATAATAATGATATTGGTAATAATAATTCTAAATTTTAACAAATATAGATAAATATAGAAATAAAAGATATCTCTAAGTACATGAAAGAGAGATATTTAACATATATATCTAATATAAAAATTGTTATATAGAGACATAACAAGAAAGATGGTATCTCTAAATAATAATAATAATAATAATGGTAGTAATAATACTAAATTTTAAGAAATATAAATAAAAATAGGAATCAAAGGTATCTCTAAGCACATGAAAGAGAGATATTTAACATGAATATCTTATATAAAAACTGTTATATAGATACATAAATAGAAAGTTAGTATTTCTATGTATATTTTGAATTTTACATAGGTGGATGAAACTACAACCAACCTACTTAAATGAAAATTATTAACAACAATAAATTAGTATGAAGGATGAAAAAGTTGAAAGGATTCAAATTCTCTCTATGATGCATGAGGATTTGATTAAATTTTTTGAAAAGTACTAGAACATGTTTGTGTAATGCACGAAGATTTAATTCATACAATAATAAATTAGTCTAAAGAGTGAAAATTTTGAAAGGATTAAAATTATTTGTATGATGCATGAGGATTTGACTTAAATTTTTGAAATGATTTGAACTTATTTGTATGATGCACACAAATCTGATTCGTCTTAGACATGTTTTGTTGGTATCCTTTTCCTCAAAGGCTCACTAAATTTCAACCCGCTTCTCCTGCAAAGCTTGATGTGGTGAAAAGGGTTTGCACTTCCAGACTTGGTTCATTTCATTCTAGTCACAAGGTGCAACTATGAACAATCCATATGAAAAGGCAAAGCATAGTACAAATTATGGAAATTTTTGGTAGTTTTTTTTTTGTGGGGAGTTTTGTTGGATATTGACAGACATGAAATGGCTACGATTTGGTTTTTGATGAGTAGAGTAGTGTGGGACCATAATAGTGTTTATTTATATTATATTTCTCAAGAGGAAGAGAAATTATATGATTCAGATGCAATTTCCATGGATATTGTGAGGGATTGGAATTTAGTGGGACAACATAACATGCTTGATTTTGAAAATTTTAATGGCTTGTCAATGATTAGAATTGGGCAACATGGGAATTCTCTTTAGAGCTTTTACATGTTTAAAATTCTCTTTTTTTGATTCAATGGACCTTGTTGGCCAAGTGGATTTGAAATGTGGCTTACAGATTAAGAGTTGCTCTGTTAAATTGTGAAATTTTTTTTTTCGAAAATGTTAATAGCATGTCAATGATTAGAATTGGGCAACATGGGAATTCTCTTCAGAGTTTCTATATGGTTAACCTTCTCTTCTTTTATTTAATTGGCCTTGTTTTCCAAGTGAATTTGAAACGTGACTTACAAATTAAGAGTTTCTCTCTTCAATTGTGAAGGGCACTTTATTTGAAAATAAAGAATGAGCAAAAAAATGAGAAAGAGAGGGTAGAGAGACAGTGCATTTTTACTATTATCAAACAAGTACATACAAAATTAATTTACTATTATTAAAGATCGGTATGTACATAATAATGAATATTGAATTTGATGCAGATTAAAAACCAAGAATATGGTAGGTACAATTCCCCAATCTACCTAAAAATCTATACCGTTTGGAATCTTCATTGTATGACGTATGATATTTTGATTGATATTCCCACTATTTAGAGGAAAAATCATGGCAATTAGTGTAGACCCCATAGTACCCACTAGATAGATCTTTCTTTGTAGCTTGACATTCCTGAAATCAATCTTGGAGCCTAAGCGAAGAGAAAACCTTCAGGATGACACTTTACATGAACCCAACGATAATATTTTGTAATATATTTCATATATCCACTAAAATCAATAATATATAGCTCACCTTCCATAACTGCTCTTGGCTTCCCCCATCCTTCATCTAAGCCCAACTTTGTTTCAGACCATGTATATGTAACAAGATCGTACATGCCCCCATTCATTCGACCTCTAATTCTTTGCAGTCCTGCTACACATAAATTCCCATATACCACTGCTACATGTTTAAGAGGATTAGACGTATTTTCAACAATGGGATCCCATACACTTGGTACATACCTCCATGTGTTTGCAATGGGATCACAAAATTCCAAGTAAGGGAGGGAATAACTTGTGAGATCGAACATACCATACCATCAACATACATATATTTTTTTGTCAATTACTTTTACAACAAAGCCAAAATGAGGATTTTACATGAATTCCATCCTTGTCCACTTATTATTCCTTGGATCACACATTCACACATCCATGACATAATCATCAGTCTTAGTGTGGAACAAAAATAGAAACCACATTGTATTATACAAAAGACACTAGTAACAAGAAAAACAAATGAATCCACTCATTATCATATTTAATAGCTTGAATCTAGGCAATAAAATGGAAGAGACGATTTGTATCTAGGCATAGAATCAAAGACTCTTTCAGCTACGAAGTTAAATAACAATTTTTGCGATGAGGACTTTCTCCCTCACTGCTTTAAATATAGAATGCATTTACCACTCAAATCACATTTTATTCACATGCAATATATTATAAATTCACTTTCAATAATTTAAATTACATTCAAAACCATATATTTTGACTTTAACACAATGCCCATTCAGATGAATGATTGAATCCATCCACTAACTCGAAGGTATTTTTGTATTACACTTGAGTCTTTCCACCATGACTATGATTTAAGGGGTTTTCAAATAAGGAATTTCTCCCTAGTTTCTTTAATGATGAAATGCATTTACCACTCAAATGGTATTTTATTAACATGCAATAGAGAATAAATGCACATTCCTTACCTTACTTGGGTTCTGAGGATTAAGAAATTGGAACCAGTTTCATGGTTTAGCATCTTTGTACTATCACCTATGATTTACTGGGTCACTTTTCAAACTGCATGGAATGAATATAATAACTCTTTCATGTTTTTACCAATCAAATTGATAAGTAAGTTATCTAATTTTTGGTGCGATTATTTTAAAACCAAGATGAGGTGTCATCTTTTGATCTAAAAAAGAAGTATTTATGTTGTGCTTCTGATGGATCACACTTGATTTTAAAGAAATGGTTAAAATTTTGTTGAATGACCTCTACATTAGTTTCAACTTCATGTCATGGGATAGATTTAAAACAAGAACATCGAAGACACCAAGGATATTAGTGGTAAAGGGAAATTTGACAATTTTAATAGTTACAAGGATTATATATGAAATAATACAGAGGTGATTCAACACTTAGAAGAGAAACACAAGAAATTTTTGCAATAAGTTATGCAGTTGATGCTATTCTTGAGTTCAATTTCCAGATTCTATATATGTGTATTTTTATTCAAGGGTATATCTTAATTCACATATAAATTCAAAATTTGTTTATAAAATTGTTATAGTCTTTCGTAGACACGTTTCAATCTATAAAAAATTTCTTGATACTGATTAAGGTTTTCTATAACAAAATAAAGTGACCAAGAAGAAATATAAATAAATTGTACCAAAACGACCTCATATTTAAAAGTAGAAAATCATGATCTATTTCTTTATTTAAGAGGCATTCAAGTTGGCATAATTGGACAAGGTCTTTAACTTGAACATAGGCCTCATGATTTTTAAGGCTCAAGGAAGTAGTATTATAGTAATATTTCATTGTAGCATGGTCTTTTCCTTTTGTTGATATTTTTCCATCTTTCAATACCTCTCAAATAAGCATTAATTAGTACTATATGCAATCGGCTTACAACGTTTCATTTTCAACATCTGGTGCATTTTCTAGTGTAATATCCCATTTCGGGGATATCTCTAAAACATGGCAAACTCCAACTAGAGATGGACTAGGAGGGCATTTACCAGATATTCCCCCTCTGAAAGAGGACGAGATCCGGAGGCTACCTGGTCCTTTCCAGACTCTGTCTATAGAGATGCTTGAATAATCCCACTCAAAAGTGACTTTTAGAAATATGAAAATGCATATATGAGCATACCATGAAGAGACAACGTTTTACAATGAGCTGTAATATCCAAAAAAATCGATTTCTCAGCAGATCATGCCTGAAAAACGAATTTTTCAGGAATGTGTGCTTCAGCTATCATAAAAAATGTTTAAAAACACTCAAAAACCCACTTCAAATACTTCATCAACCTTTACTCAGCTTTTATAGGCAAAAAGGTGGGGAAAAGTGAGGATTTTGGTCCTAAAATGAGTGAATAAGTAAATATGCGTACAATGACAGTTCAAGGTTCTCGAATATGTTATATTAGGTCAAGAGGGATATTAATGTCGAATTTCAGAAAATAAAAAGGCGTTTTATTATGTTAAACAGTTCCTCCTTCCCGACTAGTCAAGAAAAATCCTCATTTCCCATGACTTTGAGTATGCAGAAATTTACTGAAGTAAGGGAAGCATATTTTATGAAGGTATAATATTTAAAACAGAATGCTAAATCAGATAATGAGTTTAGGAACATGGAATAGGCATTAAGCAAGGTTAAACAACAATTTTACATACAAAATCCCTCAAGATTGAGGTGCTCCAAGACAAGAGAATGACCCAGAAACCCTTCAACATTATTTCCAGGAGGCTGAAGCTTATTTTTATTATATTACATATCTGAAATGGATAAATACATGAAAACAGATATATATAATGAAACAAAATGCCCAAAGGGTTCTTTATTACATTCCCCTCGGGAATTTCAGCAATACATGAAAATGTCGGAGTAGCTGGGCAGCTACGGCAACTATGGAACTAGAAATATATAGAGAAGGCCTAATAAGATGAAAATATCTAAATTAAACCTCCTCCAATGGATGTACAAAGTGGAAGGATGATCCTTACACTTGAGATCCCACCCTCCAATCAATCTGCAAACCCCGCAGCAAATGTACTATGAAAATAACGCAGCTATTGGAGAAAAATGTGCAGTAGGGGAAATAATATGTGTTTAAATGATGCCAATATCTGCAAATAAGCTCTCAAGCTTCCAAACTTGTCCTCCAAAGGCAAGAAATACTCCCCCTCTGAAAAACAAGCAATGGAAGTGGTGTTGTGGAGTCTCCACGGCAACACCCTACAACACAGTATTATGATGCTGCAGCAATAACACTGTCCTGGAGGATGATGCTTCGGTCTCGAGCCAAAATAATTATGGGACAACCTCACCTAAGTAGGCACTCGAAGTCCCCCAGGGCTGAGGGTGAGATCTTCGAACGGAGACACTCGGTGCACTAAACAGTGTTGCAGACTAGTTAAACAACCAGCATGCTCAATAAGTCGAAATGACCAACTCAATATCATAAACATATGCATTAATGGCAATAGCTCTCCTCCCCTCCATTTATATAGAAATGGGGGACTCCTCATGGGCCCTTCCTCTATAAGCTTCCCTTCCTCTAGAAGCTTCCCTCCTACGTAGTGCTTTCCAACTCATACCCTACGCTGGTTGACTTGGTCAAACCTCTTTGCAAATATCTCCTTTCACACATGAGGGTGTGAAATATGGTTCCATGGCTGATCCATTTTCACACTAGAGGGATTTTATTTATATTTTTATTAACTTTGGGCCTCTTTACCCAATTATTCATCTCATAAATGAGTTCATACAAAATTTAATATTCCAATTTATTGAAGAAAAATTTGGAACATTACAATCCTCCCCTCCCAAATTTTGCTTGTCTCCAAGCAACTGCAAGGATAGAACTGAAGAATCTCCACTCAAGGCATGGAGTCTGGAATATAATGAGGAACATCTCCCTCATGTGGATCCTCCATCCCCAAGCAACCATCCAAACAAAATGAGCCACCTCCCAAGAAGGCAAATCCTGAAAATCTCCTTCCTCCTCAAGCTCTAGTAATGAAGGTGGGTTCAAAATATGAAATTGGCAAGCATCATAGCTTACCCCATGCTATCCTTCTCTCCACTCATGAAAATTGTAGAGTGTATGTTGATCCTGGGCTGCAAAATTATTTCCCTCCAATGGCAAAGTGAAGAACAATCCTCCAAAGAAGGATCCTCCAATAGTGAAGAACAAGTTGGCCCAAAACAATCCATCCATGAAGAATAGGACATGGTCATCATGGAAAATCCTAATGAGAGGTTTTTTGAAGGTTTTACATGATGATACATGATGCAAACAATTTCTCACAAGGATACAATGCAGTCTCATCCACTGCAAGTTCAGAAAATTACATAGCAAGCAATGTCCATGATTCATCACATCTACTAAAGGATATTGAATGGCTCAATGTAACAAAAATAATACATGATCAAGAACTTGCCCATGTATTTACAACGGATGAATATCAATCTTATGGCCCACCTTAAAAGAGAACAAATATTTGGCTGTGGTGGCGATATCTCCTCTCATGCTCCCATTAGAACATGTAGTGCAGAAATTGTGAGAATTCTTCCCACTCATGGACACATCCAGATCATGTGTCTCCATCAAAATCAAGCCTCCCATACAAATCTGATCTATATCACCAAATGGAGACATGATCAGTAGCAAAAGGAAGAAAATGCTGAAGGTTAGAAGTGATGCAAGAAGGTACCAACAGCTTTTCCAGTAGTGACAGCGCAGTTTTTCAAGTTGTTGCTTGATAAAAGTACATGGAAAAATGTTTATTTTTACATGGTTAATCATGCATGTCAGCAACTGAACATACATGTGGTGATAAAACATTTTCCCAAGGCCACAAAAGAGATGGTTGCCTCCATCATGTAGATTGGCGCAATACAATTCATGGAGCAATTTGACGAGCTTTCCCTCTTGTGAAGCAATGCACCGCATAAGAATGGTAAGAGTGTGCAAATAAATGAATCTATAAACAATATTCTCACCATATTCTAGAATTAAGATGGTACATGGGTCCATACATGAGTCCTTCATAGAGTTTTGGCATGCTATGAAGAAGAATGAACCATGTGCTGTAAAAATATAATCCTCCTTATGCTTGAAAACCCCAGTCAAGAAAAATATGCCATAGATGTATCTATCATCATTACCTCCTCTTTGTTCATCAAGTGAAACAAATATGAAGTGATTCTGGGACCTATGGGTTATGGATCCATCATATCCCTGCTGGGCACACTTCATCCATAAGTCTTTACTCCAAGGTGACAACACTATGAGCTTATGCAAGCAAGCCCATGTTAATACACAACTCTGTTATTTGACATGCTCCTTGTCAAATATTCTTCCAATAATGCTGCAACAAATATGGAATACCTCCCAATATGGAAGTGCTTCCCAATCATCATCAAAGACCAAGGAGATAGTGCCACCCCCTCCTCCTGCAACATCATACAAAGTGTGAGAGAAAATCTGCCCTTGCTCTCCCAAGAAAAGAAAAAAAGTATTTTTTTGCCTCTTCATACTTCCATCATACAACTCATGTGATGAAGACACATTAACATAATGCATCCATTCTCTATGATTCTCATTGATGCAAGTATCCTGCCATCTTTTCTCCATCCTCCTACTCTTAGGAAGAGTGTTTGCGAAGTGATGGCCAAACTCTTTCAAGAGTAACCAGCGCAGCCAAGCCTCCTGTTGCCCGGTATCATAGATCTGTAAGTAGCCTCCTAGTTCCTTTCTAATCAACCACATCCACTCAATCACCTGTGGATGCCTCCTTCTTCTCCTCATCCTGGTGCTCCTCCCATGAGGGCCACCATCCTCCCAAATCAAATTCTTGTCTTTGCACTTTATGGGATTTTGAAATGTAAGCTTCTCAAGGATCAATGAGACCATATCAAGAATCAAATAGGTGGTAGGAAAAAACCTCCCATCATGATGTGTATGGCTCAAGGGATGTCCAACACAAGCATGAGAGATGTTATCCATCCTAAGATGTCCTCCATCCTCTATCTACTGTTGTGAGAAGGGAAGAAAAGCATTTCATTCCATGGTGTGTCGAAGTGCATCTCCAATGAGACCTCTCCTTGAGACCTCCCTTTCATCCATAGTCTTCCAAAACCAATGAGGTCTTGGATCTAAAAGTAGAAGTTCCTCTTTGAGTTGAGAAGAGCTCATTGAGAAAGTGTCATCTTGAAGGGAGAAAAGGTTTCTTACTCCAAGATGTCTACCATTAATCTTCAAGGCCTCAAACCCCAACCTCCAATGTGATGTACAATCCAACAATGGCTCATGAGAATGATGGTTTCATTCCTTCTTGAGTGTTTCTATGTTGCACAACGCAGTGCAACCAAGCTGCTCTATACTATAAATGAGATTTGACTCTTGGTCATGCAAAAGTAAATCACCACATTGATCAAAAGAATTTGCTGCAACAAAGGAATCTGGAAATTTTTTCATACCTTGATGTGCATTTGGAACTTCTTGTAGGGCTACAAGAGTCCCTTCCTCAAAAGTGTTGGTTGTCCCAAATGTTGATGCATGTGGCTGCTCCTCCATGAGTGGGACAGTGTTATCACAAGCCTCCTCAAGACGTGTTGTGATCTCTTCTTTATTTTTTCTTTCTCCATCAAAGGTTTGGATCAAAATTTGAGTGAACTCTGCAAAAGTCTTCACCCTTGTATGGCTCAAGTGGCTGCACCACCAATCATAGGCTTCACCCTCCAAATGCAGCGCTGAGATTTCAACAGCTTCTTTACCTGCGGCAGGATGTAGTAGGAAAAATTCCCCCAACTTTCTCACCCAAGTTCTTGCATTAGATGACCCATCAAAGGTAGACAACAAAAATCTATTGCCTTTGATTTCTTTTCTGCCGCATGGCCTCTTCTCTTCCTTCAGCTGGATGAAATGAAGAAAATCTAGAGTCCCTTGAAGGCTCTAGGTTGAGATCTATACTCAACAAGGTAATCACTCAGAATCTGATGATCCAAATATCTTCAATGATCAATATATTCTTCTTGATGAGAATAGGAAGCGCATGCTACTTCCTCTTATTTTTCTTCAATATTCTTAACCTCCTCAAAGGTGGATGCATTTCCTCTGGATCTGAAAATAGATGAGAATAAACTGATCTTTTTCAATGTTCTGATCCTCTTGGGCTTAGACTCAGAGGGATCAGTAGATCCCTCATACATGGGAAAAGGTGACCTCCCATTGGTATGCTCCAACTTTGAACTCTGCGTGCTAGATACCCCATTGTTCCATTCACTTTCATCCTGCCTGAGCTGACAATAATATTTGAAAGGAAAAGTCGTTCTTAAGTATTCCCCCATGGATTGCCATTTACAGAAATAGTCTCCAAAGGGTATATGATCATGTTGCCTCCCTTTCTCACTCAGTACTGGAGGTGAGAATGTAGGCATTGTGATCCTGGTTGGCCTACTAAAGGCTAGTGAATGCTGGTCACACTGTTGTGAGATCCCCATATTTTTCACCTCTACGGCCTCTAGTGGGTAAGAAAAATGTCCCCACGGTTTCTCTTCCGTTGTCGTAGATAACTAGATCCACAAGCTTAGCCAGAACAATGCTCTGATACCACTGTAATATCTCGTTTCGGGGATATCTATAAAACACGGCAAACTCCAACCAGAGATGGAATGGGAGGGCATTTACCGGATATTCCTCCTCTGAAAGAGGACGAGATCCGGAAGCTACCAGGCCCTTTCCATACTCTTTCTATAAATATGCTCGAAGAATCACACTCAAAATTGACTTGTAGCAATATTAAAACGCATATATGAGCATACCATGAAGAGACAACGTTTTACAATGAGGTGTAATATCCCAAAAATGGATTTCTCAGCAGATCATGCCTAAAAAATGCATTTTTCAGGAATGTGTGCTTTAGTTATCATAAAAAGTGTTTAAAAACACTCAGCAACCCACTCCAACTACTGCAGAAACCTGTACTTAGCTTTTATGGGCAAAAAGGTGGGGAAAAGTGAGGATTTTGGCCCTAAAATAAGTGTATAAGTAAATTTACGTAAAATTATGGGTCAAGGTTCTGGAATATGTTATATTATGTCAAGAGGGATATGCATGTCAAATTTCAAAAAAAAAAAAAAGGTTTTTTACCAAGTTAAACAGTTCCTCCTTCCCGACTAGTCAAGCAAAACCCTGATTTCCCATAACTTTGAGTATGCAGAAATTTACTGAAGCAAGGGAAGCATATTTTCTGAAGGTATGAGATGTAAAAAACATTAACAATCAGATAATGAGTTTAGGAACATGGCATAGGCATTAAGAAAGGTTAAAAAACAATTTTACATAGAAAATCCCTCAAGATTGAAGTGCTGCAAGACAAGAGAATGACCCAGAAACACTTCATAATTATTTCCAGAAGGCTGAAGCTTATTTTTATTATATTACAGATCTTCAACTGATAAATACATGAAAAAAGAGATCTATAATGAAACAAAATGCCCAAAGGGTTCTTTATTACATTCCCCTTGGGAATTTCCGCAATACATGAAATGCTAGAGTAGCTGGGCAGCTACGGCAACTCTGGAACTAGAAATATATAGAGAAGGCTGAATAAGATGAAAATATCTGAAGTAAACCTCCTCCAATGGATCTCCAAAGTGGAAGGCTGATCCTTACACTTGAGATCCCACCCTCCAATCAATCTGCAAACCCCGCAACAAATGCACTATGAAAATAACATAGCTATTGGAGAAAAATGCGCAGTAGGGGCAAGAATATGTGTTGACCTGATGCCAAGATCTGTAAATAAGCTCTCAAGCTTCCAAACTGATCCTCCAAAGGCAAGAAAGACTCCCCCTCTGAAAAACAAGCAATGGAAGTGGTGTTGTGGAGTCTCCATGGCAACACCCTACAACACAGTATTATGCTACTGCAGCAATAACACTGTCCTGGAGGATGATGCTTCGGTCTTGAGCCAAAATAATGATGGGATAACCTCACTCGAGCAGGCACTCGAAGTCCCGCAGGGTTGAGGGTGAGATCTCCGAACAGAGAAACTCGGTGCACTAAACAATGCTGCAGACTAGTTAAACGAGCGTGCTCAAGAAGTCGAAATGACCAACTCAATATCATAAACGTATGCATGAATGGAAATAGCTCTCCTCCTCTCCATTTATATAGCAATTGCAGACTCCTCATGGGCCCTTCCTCTAGAAGCTTCCCTTCCTCTAGAAGCTTCCCTCCTATGTAGTGCTTTCCAACTCATACCCTGCGATGGTTGACTTGGTGAAACCTCTTTGCAAATATCTCCTTTCACACATGAGGGTGTGAAATCTGGTTCCATGGCTGATCCCTTTTCATACTAGAGGGATTTTATTGATGTTTTTATTAACTTTGGGCCGCTTTACCCAATTATTCATCTCGTAAATGAGTTTAGACAAAATTTAACGTTCCAATTTATTGAAGAAAAATTTGGAACATTAGAACTAGTTACTGTACTTTTGTCTAAAGAGTTGCAAACTAGTAATATTCATATCACATAGTCCCTTAACAATACGCCATATCACCATCTATTCTAAACCCCATAGGTGTAATAATTATTATTTTAAGTCCAAATTGTAATTTATATTAAATTTTTAATTAAAAGAAAAAGTGAAATTATAATAATAAATAAAAATATTATATAAATAATTAAAACTAAAATTGAATTACAAAAAGGAAAACAAAATTATTAAATTATAATTAAAAAAACATATATCCTATATATCTTATTTAGGTATTTAAAAATATAATTTAAAATAAATATATATAAATATACATTTCTAACTCAATTTATTATATTTTAAAAATGCATATCTAAATTGAATTAATAAATGTATTAAAAATTAATACTACTTTTCTTATATGAATTTATATTAAAATACTAAATTATAAAAGAAATTCCAAATTTATATATATTTAAGGATTATATTCCATTTTTAAAAGGTATATATATATATATATATATATATATATATATATATATATATATATATATATATATATATATATATATATATATATATATATATCTTATGTTAAATGTTTTAAGTGTAATGTTTTATATAAGTCTTAATGTGTAATGTTTTTAAGTGTTAATGTTTTATATACGTATTTTAATTATTTCAAACTCAATTATTTTAATTTTTAATTAATTATATAAATTTTAAACATATTTCTTTTTAAGAATTGAATTTTTTACATTAATGAAATTTCAAATAATTTTAAATCGAAATAACTCCACAGAACTTTTAATTAAAAAAAAAAATGAAAAATCAATATCAGCGAAACATTCTAATAATTCAATTTTTATTAGATCAAATAAAATCAAAAGATTTCTATAATAAATTGTTAATAACTATAAATCAAAATTACCTAATTATGTGGTAAAGGGTTTCTCTCTGAAAATAACTTCCCTAGTTGTCACTATGTGCATCTATGCAACATCATAGTTGAATATTTGTGTACCGTTAGATTATTAGTTAGAAAACAGTTAACAGACATCAATCTCTTTGAAAAAAACTCTCCAAACTACCACTGTGTACACTTATACAACCTGAGATTGAATGTTAGACGATTGAAGATTTGTGTGCCATCATATTAGTAGTTAGAAAAAATTAATGATTATTAATAGTTAATGGGAAAAAACTCATACGCCCTTCCTATCAAATCTACAAACCTTTGAAATCGACTTACCTCCTTCATTGGTTGAAACTGGACTATAAATGATTGCAAGATTGCTTCATTGGTTGGATACACTACTGAACGAAAGCTAGAATTGGACGGGTAAGTGAGTGTAGAGTACAAATTGTTTTCAGTGCCGACATCAATAGCCATTCTAAAAACCCCAAAATCGATCGTGGTGTGGTTAGTAAAGTGAAAATTGGAGCTCATCACATCATTGTGAGAGATCTTCTACCCAAGGGATTCTATGTTCATTATATTCTTTTTATATTAACTGATTGCCTAACACATTACCATTACCAACAACCAATTAAATTCCTAAAAAACCGCTCTCCGACTAATTCTGCAGTGAACGAGAACAAAAGTCGCCATATTTTGTCTCTTCTGGGAGGTAGAGCGAGGTTTACACTCTTCAAGGTTGACACTAATGAAAATGGCAGCTTCGATTCTGCCATTCATGGCTGTGACTTTGTGCTTCACATGGCCACTCCCATGGATTACACCAAAGATCCATAGGTAAAGAATTAATTAGGGTTCCCCATTGAACTTTGTTATTATGTGGTTTTAACTTTTTTTTCTTTTTTCTTTTTTCCTTTTCTTAACTTTTTTTTCCTTTTTTCTGTTTTAGACTCTAGATATTGTGAGGATTTTCACACAGGAAAAGTCCGTTTGACTTGTAATTTACACTTCGTAAATAGTCGCAGAGTCTCTATTGAAAGACAAGGGTGAATACAAGGACTTCGTTGATGAATCTTGCTGGACCAGTGTCGATTCATCGGCTGTGAGATATGTGAACGCCACTTTTAGAGATCCAGATTTGGTGTCATTATATTTTGTTTATATTGACTGCTTTCCTAACACCTTACCATTACCTTTACTATCATCCACTTTACTTCACAACAAACCTCACTCCGACTGATTCTGTAGCGAACGAGAACAAAAGTCGCCATATTCTATCACTCCCGGGAGCCAGAGAAAGGCTTACGCTCTTCAAGGCTGACATTAATGAACAAGGTAGCTTCGATTGTGCCATTCATGGCTATGACTTCGTGGTTCACATGGCCACTCCCATGGATTACACGAAATATCTATAGGTAAAGAATTATTTAGAGTTCCCCATTCATATTTGTTAGTATCTGGTTTTAACTATTTTATTTTTTCCTTTTTTTGTTTCAGACTTTGGATATTCCAAGGGCTTACACAAAGTCAAAATCCATTAGGCTTGTAATTTACACTTCCGAAATAGTCGCAATGTCTCAGCTGAAAGACAAGGGCGAATACAGGGACTTCATTGATGAATCTTACTAGATTAATGTCGATCACGCATGAAAAGCTCCTTTTCTGGGTAAATGTTCCTTTTTTAAAACAAAATAGGAGTGGAATTTGTTTTTATTTAATTAGGTTGAGTTCAGGTCGAATGGAGGGAGTAACGATCCATTTATAGTGGTGTTATTATAATAATTTTGGAAATTTAATGGGATAGTGTAATTGCGTTAAAAATGACTTCAACCTCGATCCCTACTTATTTAACCTATCCTTAATAGCTTCTTTAATATTTTTCAAACTTAAATATGTATGTTAATTGTTTTTATAGTGAATGCTGTTGTCAGAATTTTGAGGTCAAGTTTGGACACTAACACATCTCCTGATTGGGATTCTATTCAACCTCGTCCACATTAATACGTTCCTCTTACTGCCATTGACGTGAATTTTAGCATCAAAATTTAACAAAAAACTCTAAATAAGCTCTCGCATCATTACCACCTATACAACGACCAGCTAATCGTGCAAACATACGTTTGTACCGGTGGAAAATACCCAGATGTAGCGCCCACATATTTATCTTGCAAAAATTGCAAGGCTTCCCTGTTATGGAACCCATAAACTTGTATTGGAGAATGGAGAACCCACCTAAATTAACATCCCACAACAGAGTAAGATTACAATACCGTATATCTAAATCCTGTTGTTTATCGACAGCACGGCAACCCATCACCTTGGGGGAATGTTGAAGAAGATCCATATTTTGAATCTAAATGGACTTTAATAGTGATATGGATTTCAACATTCTAGATGTAATTCGCAGAAGGAAGCACCCTCAGTTTGTAATGTCATTTTGAACCGTATCCAATTTTTTTTTATCTCTTTTTTATTTGTTTTTTTAATATGTTTATTCCAGTGCAGTCATATAAATTAAATGGTTGGTAATGTTTAGGGTCATAAATTCATAATACGCATCAAAACATATATTTACAAGAAGATGAAATTTTTAATTATGGAGATTTAGTTTTATTTTACTATATATTCTTACTTTGTAAATAGGCTTTGTTATAATACTCTTACTTTGTAAATATACTTTGTTACAATACCATGTATCAATACCATGACTTATCAATACCACAAGCTAAAAATATGACAAATTACTTATATGACACTTGTTCCAAAACATAATATATTTCCAAGAAAAAAAAATATTTCAATGTGCACATCCATTGTCGACACAAATTCAAAATAAAAAAAATGTGTGCTATCTGACTTTCCTTGCGTTGTCCATATACAGGACAATGATCATTTCCCTTCTTAAAAGCATCAATTAATCTATATACTTCCCATTATTTCAGTTCCAGGCATGTATTTGATCATTAGTGGAAGTTTTTCAAAAGCATGGAGATTTTCCAACTTTAAATACAAATAAGGATGAATTGAAGTTAAAGCTTAATACAGTTTTAAAACAAAATTCTTTCTATATTTATGGCACAAGCTAGATTGGTAAATTTTTATTTTCATAAATAAAACAATATAATATAAATTTAAAAGATTAAAAAGATCAGGAACATTCAAAAAATAGATATGGTAAATAAATAAAAATATTCTTTTTATAATTACTCAAATGTATGATAAATAAATATAAATATAAATAAATTAGAAATTGTTATACTAACAGTGCGCAGCAGAAAATCAAAGACAAACACAGCATATAAACCATACACAGAAGGCACAACAATTAACGTGGTTCACCCAACCAATCTGGGCTAGGTCCACACAACATAGGCATCGGCAATTTTATTAATCAAACAGGAGATTACAAAACTTTCACACTCACACAAAACAATCCGTATGGATACCTGTTTTATAGCAAGGAGAATCTAACTGCCTCATAAATCCTCTCAACTCAAATTTAGGATGCATTAACTCCCTCCCAACAACCTATTGTTGTCACCTACTGAGATTTTTGCCTATTTTATTCAAAACAGAAAATCTCAACAGAAATGAGGAATGAAAAACAACAAGGCATATCAGGTGGGTTGTTAGGAATGTTGGGGGAAAGAGCAGACGTGGGAGGAAGAAATGACATATGTACATCTTCCTTGCCATTTTGTAGTGGTTATTATTTGGTCGAGCGCAGAGCGATAGAAAGAAGCTAAGTGGTCGGGGGAGAGCTCTACCACCCAGTGTCGTCTGAGAAGTTATGTACCAAATTATCCTCTCACATCTGCCACGAAAGGTGTTTTTAGTTTTTGTTCTGTGGAAAAGAAGGTCCTGGTATTTTTGGATTACCTATTTCTTCTGCAATGCATAGATTTGTATTACTTGGTTTTAGATAATTTCATCGTGGATAGCCTCGTTTTGGAAAAAGATAGTGGGTTTTGTGTTCGATATTCCAATGATGGGGTTTCCCTGGGAATTGTGGCCATTTACCTTCCAGCTAAGGGGGTAATTCAGACTCGCCTTCTTAATGTTGTAGTCATTCCCCTTACAAAATGATGTTCTGCGTCAATATGCTTTGACATTGCACGTCATACAGTATTGTCTGTGATGCAGGAGCATCTTATGCTTAATTTTTGTGTAATTATTTATTTAATGAATCTAGGAGTTTCTAGAAATAATGAGTCATTCTAGAATTAATTAGGAGATAGAGAAGTTAGGATAAAATCCTAAAGTTGAAAGTTTCTCTTGAAAAGATTCGAGACTTATCTCCTCTAAATAAATAGCCATGTAATCTTTCGGATAAATCAATGTTTTGGAGTGTGAATTCATAATAAAATTTGGTGTGTGTTTCTAATTGTTTATCCTCTACACCATTTTTGGTATATAGTGCAAGGCTTATGTAGAGAGGGGCGACACTTTTACTGCAAAATTTTTCATGTGATGGAGAAAGCAACCCACGGGGTTTTATGTTTGAGATCACAAAGAGACATGATTAGCTTGGTTGGGGATTGTTGATCACTAGAATTGTTTGCTAATTAAGGTTTTAGATATCATACCACCTAAATGATTTGTCTCTGTCATCGTTGAACATTTTAGTTGCAGCTCCGTTGTGCCAAAAAAGAAAATGATTGTTGGAGCATCTACAGATTGTCGTGGTTCCAGGACGATGTTTTTATTGGCTTCCTAGAACATTGAGAAGGGAGATGGAAATAGTGTTTCTTATAGCATAAGCTATTGGTGTAGACCGACTTGTGGAGGGATGCTCGCTACTGTGTATGCATGACATGGATAACATGGACTAAAGCATATTTTTGAAGATAATTTTTTATGAGTTTGCATAGCGGTCAAGAGATTTATGCGTGATGAAAGATTAAATTTGTTGCGTGGGTTGAAGGTTGCCCGCATTGAAGAGTCGCAAACATTGAAGACCGGCATGTGAAAATCTGTGAGGAAAGTAGTTGTGAAATTTTTAATACTTTATGCATTGTACATGAAGATTTGGGTTTATGCAGTGAGTGTACAAGTCAGATCCGTCGTTGGCCAAGAAAATGTGCATTACAAGTCATGCAAAATGGAAAGATGTGATTTTCTCTTTGCTTTAGGTTCCTTATATTAACACAACCGAGTCTTTATTTGATTATGGCGTTCTCTGCGTAAATTTTAAGAATAAAATTAACATAATTTTCATTCCATACTTATTCATTACATGTGAATTCTATTTTTACCATTATAGAGTGAATGCTCATTTAAAAATGAGTTCCGAATGTATTCATTAAATAAGGTGAACATTGAAATGGGTTCCATGTGTATTCATTAAATAACGTGAAGGTTATTGCATAAAGCTAATACTTTATATTTAATTATTATTTTTTAAAAGGTCATAAAGTTTTTTTTTTTTTTTTTTTTTATTTTGTTAAGAAGGCCTTAAGGAAAAGGATTTGTAAAAATTATTATACAAGATGACCAATAGAATTAGAGGAGCTAGAGGAGCCGAAATTGGTCGAGGGATACGAGCTGCAAATCAAGTCCGGCTTGATGAAGTAAGACATATTAGAACAATATTGGATGCATTGGATACAACACATCAAATAGATGTCGACATCGGTGATGTTAGTGAAGCCGAAGAAAGCTTAGAAGAGGAACCTCAAGAAGAAACTCTAGAAGAGAAGATTGTCAAAATAATCGCGAGAATCATTACCAATCCAAGATTTGACGTGCCTATGTATGAAGGGAATTTAAACCTGAAGAATTGATCAACTGGATCAACACCATGGATAAATATTTCAATTATCAGATGAGAAGAAAGTCAAGTTCACGGTGATAAGATTAAAAGGACACGATGTACTATGGTGGGATAGCCTGCAAGCTTAAAGGAGAAATGGAAACAAAGGGAATATTACTAGTTGGTATTGAATGGTGGCCAAGCTCAAAGGTAAATTTCTTCCTCGAGATTATCAATTAAATCTTTTTCGCCAAATGGGCAATCTCAAGTAGAAATTGATGTCTGTAAAATAATATACAGAAGAGTTTGATAAATTTGAGTATAAGATCTAGTCATATGGAATAAGATGAAGAAAAGTTAGCAATCTATATTAATGGCTTGAAATTTTAAATAGAAGATGAATTAAGTATTTTGTCTCTAAAAACTGTCGAAGAAGCTTACCAAATAGCCCTTAAAATTGAAGAAAAATTGGCAAGAAATCATAGTCAAAGAGGAAGAGGAAGCACGATAAGAAGAAGAGGGTCATCAAGTCGAGGAAAATCAAGCAGAGAATATTCTAGTGCAATATTTCTGATTCAAAGAGGAGAAGGCAACAGTTCACAACATGCAGAACCATCAAGAGCATATTTCAGAGGATGAAGATCTTATCAAAGAGGTAGAGGACAATCCTATATGGTAAGATGTTATCTATGTAACAAAGTTGGTCATAAAGCTAATGAGTGTCGAGAAATATTTTCTAATTAAGGAAGTACACATATAACACAAATTGATACAGAAAGTGTACAATCCTCTACACATGAAAATGCACCTGAAACTGGTGATTCTTTAATCATGAAAAGAACTTTATTAATGGTTGTTGAAGAACTAAAAGAACACACACAAAGAAAAAAATTGTTCAGAACTATTTGTAAATCAGGAGGAAAGTGTTGTAAAATCATTATTGATAGTGGGAGTAATGATAATTTATTATGCAGAGATGGTAGAAAATATTAATTTAAAGAAAAATAAACTTCCTACTCCCTACAAAGTTTCATGGTTGCAAAAAGGACATGAGATATTAGGTAATGGACAATGTGAAGTGGAGTTTCAAATAGGATGTTATAGGGATAAGGTTCTTTCTAATGTTATGTCTATGGATGTGTGTCATATATTGCTTGGAAAACCATGGCAATATGATAGGAAATAAATGCATGATGGAAGGAACAATACTTACACTTTTGAGAAGGATGGTCAAAAGGAGGTACTTTTTCCATTGAAGAATGAAAAAGAACCATAACAAGACCAATCCAAGATAATGTTAGTTAGTGGGAAAGAATTTCTCCAAGAAATCAAGCATGAGGAGATAGATTTTTCCTTCATTGTTAAGTCAAAGGTAGTTCTCACAAGTTCAAATTTGAATGATCATCCGAAAGAAATTAAAAACATGTTGAATGAATTTATTGATATTGTAGTGGATGACTTGCCTAATGATTTTACTCCCATTAGAAGTATTAGCCATCATATTGATCTCATTCCAGGTGTTAGCCCTCCTAATAAAGCATCTTATGGAATAAATCCAAAGGAGAATGAAGAAATTAAAAATCAAGTGTAGGAATTGCTGGATAAAGGTCTCATTCGAGAAAATTTAAGTTTGTGTGTTGTTCCAACAATGTTAACTCCAAATAAGGATGGTGAATGGAGGATGTGCACAGATTCTTGAGCAATCAACAAAATCACAATCTTGTATAGGTTTACATTACCCCTTATTGATGATCTTATATATTTCCTAAGTGGTGCTACATATTTTTCTAAAATATAGTTAAAATGTGGAGATCGTCAAATCAGAATTAGAGAAGATGATGAAGGGAAAACATAATTCAAAACTCATAATGTTTTATATGCATGGTTGGTAATGCCCTTCGGACTTCCCAATGTTCCCAAAACTTTTATGAAACTAATGAATGAAATGTTAAATGAATTCATTGGAAAATGTGTTATAGTTTATCTTGATGATATCCTAATTTATAGTCAATTGAAAGCACATCACCTAACACATCTTAAGATGGTTTTGAAGAAACTACAACAAGAGACATTTCTAATCAATCTAAATAAAAGTAGTTTCATGAAGATAGAACTATTATAGTTAGTTTTGTAATTTAAAGAGAATGCTTAAATATGGATCAGGAGAAAGTGAAGGCCATAATAAATTGGCTAACTCCCAAAAGCATTTCAGGGGTAAGAAGTTTTCATGGATTGGAAATTTTTTATCGGAAATTTATTAAAAACTTCAGTGGCATATGTGTTCAAATTGTAGAAAACAATAAAGAGAAAAAATAACCATTCCATTGGACAGAAGGAGCTAATAAAAGCTTCCAATTATTAAAGAAAATGATCATAGAAAAAATTGTTTTAGCACTGCCAAATTTTAATAAGTTGTTTCCGGTGGAGACTGATGCCAGCAGGACTGCCATAGGAGATGTCTTAAGTCAAGAAGGAAAACCAATTTCCTACTTCAGTAAAAAACTTAATGAAGCCAAGAAAAATTACTCTTCTTATGATAAAAAAATTTATTCCATCATATAAACATTAATGAAATGGAGACATTATCTTACGCCAAAAGAGTTCATCCTATAAACAGATAATAATTCTTGACAATATATCAATAATAAACAAAATTGAATCAAATACATCTTAAATGGGTTTAATTCTTACAAAATTTTACATTTTTCATCAAGCATAAAAGTGGGCAATCAAACAAAATGGCAGATGCATTAAGAAGAATCAATTCAATTTTGCGAAAATTCTAGGTAAATTTCTTAGGATTTGATGAGCTGAAAGATATGTATAAAGATGATCCAGATTTTAAAGAAGCTTATGAATCTTGTGAAAATCTTGTAAGTAGAGATAGAAATCCATGGTTAGACTACATGATACAGGAGGGACCTCTATTCAAGGGAAAACAGTTATGCATTCCAAGATGTTCAATAAGGGAAATTGTTTTGAAAGAAAAACATGGTGGGGGTTTAGCAAGTCATTTTGGGCAAGATAAAACTCTAGCACAGTTAAAATTATTTTAGTATTGGCCTCACGTGAAAACAAATGTAAGTAATTTTGTTGAAATATGTAGGATATGTCCATATGCAAAAGGAAGATGTCATAGCACTGGACTCTTCCAACCACTACCAATACCAAATCGACCATGGGACTCCATAAGTAGGGATTTTGTACTAGGATTTCCTAAAATACAAAACGGGCGTGATTCAATATTTTTTGTTGTTGATAGATTCTAAAAAATGGAGCATTTTATGGCATGGAAAAAGAGAAATGATGGAACAAACATAGAAAATTTGTTCTTCCAAGAAATAGTTAGATTGCATGGATAACCTACAAGCATTGTTTCTCACAGAGAAACTAAGCCTGTAGGTCATTTCTGGAGGAATATATGGAAAAATTTGGGAACTAATTTGAGTTTCAGCTCAACATATCATCCCTAGATTGATGGTCAGAATGATGTGGTAAATAGGAGCCTTGGAAATATCTTGAGAAGCTTGGTAAGTGAACATCCCAAACAGTGGGATCAAGTTCTTGCTCAGGCAAAATTTGCATATAACGATTCACCCAACAGAAGCACTGGAATAATTCTATTTCAAATTGTTTATGGGATGCATCCAAGAGGTATTTACGAGTTGAGGAACCTGGGAAAACAACAACTCAGAAGTTCAGATGGTGAATACTTTGTAGCAAGTATGCATGAAATACAGGACAAAGTCAAGCAACAACTACAAGAAAGAAGCAACAAGTATAAACACAGAGAATATTGCAAAAGAAGAGAATTAGACTTTAATGTTGGAGAAATGGTTATGGCACATCTTCGAAAATAAATATTTGATAAAGGGGCTTATAATAAGTTAAAACTGAAAAATATTGGACCATGCAAAATTCTAAGGAATTCTTCCTCGAATGCTTATGAAATAGAACTACCCAAAGACTTTGGTATTTCACCAATATATAACGTTTTCGATCTATACCCCTTTAAGGAACCAATGGATGATTCAACAAATGCACATGTTCATGATGAATTTCAGTGGGAGAAGCAACAATCTTTAGCACCAGCAAAGCAGATTGAATCCATCATTGATCAAAGAGTGGCTAAAAGGACCAAAAAGAAAGAGTATCTTCAATACTTGGTCAAATGAAAAAATCAACCAGTTGAAGATGCTACTTGGATGAAAACAACAGAGATTTCAAAATATGGTACGAGCATTGAAGAACATCAGGAGAAAAACATATGATTCTATCTTTCTCTTCCCAGGTAGTATGATGCAGAAGCATCTCATGTTTAATTTTTATGTAATTATTTAATTAATGAATCTAGTTGTTTCTAGAACTAGTGAGACATTGTAGAATTAATTAGGAGATAAGGAAGTTAGGATAAAATCCGAAAATTGAGATGATAGCTCTCAACTTCCTCCAAATATCTAGGATGAAGCTTCTCTTGAAGAGATTTGAGATACTTGTATCGTCTAAATAAATAGCCATGTAACCTTTTGGAGAAATCAATGCTTTGGAGTGTGATTTAATCAATAAAATTTGGTGTGTGTTTTGAACGTTTTTTCCTCTACACCAGTTTTCCATTTTGATGGTGATTTGATTATCAGATCTAATCACTGTAGGTTCTTGTTGATTTTATACAACATCTTAAAGTATCCTTATGAGACATATTGCTTCACAGGTAGGACTACATAATGCTTTATACTCTGCTTTAGTTTATGACAAGGAAATTGTTGGTTTTTTCTTACTACTCCATGATATAGTTCATGATCATATATTGAACACGTATCCAGTGGTGGACTTCTTTTCATCTGGATTTCCACTTGAGTCATAATCAAAATGAATTCCCAATTCAACATTATAATCTTTAGTATATTCAATACCAAAATGGATAGTTCCATTTAAATATTGAAGGACCCTTTTTGTAGCTATCCAATGGATTTCACGAGGCTTATCAATGAATTGACTAAGTCTGCTTACTACACAAGCAATGTTTGGTTTAGTGGTAGTTAGATAATTTTGGATTTTGATTAATTGTCGATGAAATGTTCCATTCACCTATTTTGTTCCATCATCATTTCTCAATTTGTTATTTTTTCCCAATAGAGTACTCATTAATTTACATCCTTTCATAGGAGATCTCTTTAGTACCTCGTTTGTATTTTATTTGTGTGATTAAATTCCTTCCATCATCTCTTCATACTTCAAGACCTAGATAATAGTACATTTGTCCAAGATCCTTCATCTCAAGTTCTTGTGATAACTTTCTTCTTATATTTTTAATCAATTTAGTACCACTCCATGTTATTATTATATCATCAACATATATAGATATTAATTTTATAAACCATATCTATCTCACTTGATATACAAATTATGATCATTTTTACTTTTGTTAAATCCTTGCTGAAAGAAGAATTTATTGATTTTATCATAACAAGATTTGGTGCCTGTTTTAGTCCATATAAGGCCTTTTTTAACATGCATACAAGATATTATTCTCCCTCATTTACATATCCTTCTAGTTGAAAAAATAAATATCCTCTTTTAATTCCCCATTTATAAAAGGTGACTTCACAACTAATCGATGTAGCTTACAATCATATTTAGTGTCCATTGCTATCATTATTCTGATCGTATTCATTTTTTCAACCAGAGAAAAGGTATCCTCATAATCTAGACCTTCCTTTGGTGAATAAAATTGTTTAACCCATATTTTCCTTATACATATCTATGCTATTATCAACATTAATGTTTTCTTGTCCCACGATTTTGATCCTATACGAACTTTATATTTATTTAAATCTATTAATTACAAAGTTTTATTTTTCATTTTAGAGTCATATTATTCTTTCATAACTTCCATCGATTCTTTATTACTTTTGGCTTGTTCATAATTTAAAGTATCAAGAACAGTCATTACTTGAGACATTAAAGCATAATATTTATACCTGCTAGGGGTTTGAATTTTGCGTTTTGACCATCTTAGAGGCTCATTACATGATGGAGTACATTATCCTCTCCTTCTTCAGTGTGGATTTCCTTCATCACTTATTTGTGGAATTTCACTTCTTCAAATGTCTTCTAGAATTAGCTTGAGATGATTCCACAACTTCTTCTTCTTCTTTAAATATTTCATAAGGACGATGACATACGTTATGTTCATTTTATTTTATTTGTTTATCTGCATGCTCATGAATTATATCATATCTACTTGAAAATACATTGTGAATACTTGGATCATACATTTTATATGTTTTTTTATTAGTAAAATATCTAATAAAAATGAATTTGATAGCTTTGGCATCTAATTTTATCCTATCCTCTTTAGGAATATGAGCAAAGGAATTGCATCCAAATATCCTTAAATGAATAAATTTAGGTTTAAAACCATAAAATGCTTCAAATGGTGTTTTTTTCTCAAGATATTTTGTAGGGCTTCTGTGTTTGAGGTATACAACTATATTAATGGCTACAACCAAAAAAATATTAGAAATTCGTTTACTTTTTAACATACTACAAACACATTCAACTAAGGTTTTATTATTTCTCTAAGCTACTCCATTTTTATGAGTTGTATGTGGTACTGTAAATTGTTGCATAATTCCATTTTGTTTACATATTTTCAAAAAAGTTCCTGAAGTGTACTCACCACCTTTATATGATCGAAGAATTTTAGTGCTCTTTCATGTTTTCTTTTCAACCATATTATTGAATTCTTTAAAGTATTCAAACACAACACTTTTATTTATTATAAATTACACCCAAGTGTATCTAGTGTTATCATCAATAAATATAAGAAAGTAATATGCTCCACCAAGTGACCTAGTTTTCATAGGACCACATATGTTGTTATGCACTAATTCAAGTGTTTCACATTTTATTCTATCTTCATGTACAAGAAATTCTTCCCTATCTTATTTTCCTAGTGCACAACCTTCACATTCAAAGTGTTCATCCTTAATATTTGTAAGGCCTTCTACCATAATTTTATTTTGCAGTAACATTAGGTCATTATGATTTAATTTTCCATACCTTTTATTTCAAAGCTCTATATTTGACATGCCCATTGATGCCAATGCTTGACCCTCGTTATTTTTTAGATCCAACTTGTATAATCCTCCAACTCTCTTTCCTTTTGCAACAACCTTGTAGTTGTCCTACATATCCTTTATCAAACAATGTGGTTTCACAAATTCAACTTTTAAATGTTTATTTGTAATAGTAGAGAAAAAAATTAAGTTCTTCTTTAATCCTACAACATACGCCACATTTTGAATTTTATTTTCTTGTCCATTAGGCATTGTAACACTTATTTCAGTATATCCTTTAATTTCATATGATCAATTATCTCCTAAATAGACATGTGCACCATTATTAACTTCATGATAAGTGTAAAACCAATCTCTTTTGCATGACATGTGGATTGATGCACCAAATTATTTAAACAAAGCATTATCATCATCTATTTATGTTGATAAAAAAATATTGGACACAAATAAGTTAAGATTGCTAAAATAATGATTGATTTCCTCATCTCTATCAACATAATTCCCTGTATGCATTCTTTGTTTAAATTGATTAGACCTTCTTTTCATGCAATTGTTAGAAAAATGACTAGGTTTTCCACAGTAATAACATACATCATATCTACTTGATTTTGAATTTGTCCTTGGTGAAGTTGTACCTAGAAATTATTTTACCTGTGTCATTTTTCCTTTATTTTTCTACCATTGTTTTCATTTGACTGACTGCTTCCCTTTAGCCGTCAATTCTTAATTTGAATTGGGAGATTTCTTATAAAGGCTTCTTCTTCGCTCTTCTACATGCATATATCCTGCCAACTCATCAAACGTAGGAGCCTTCCTCTAGCTATAAGACCAGTGGTAAACATTGGATATTTATTAATAATTCCATTTAACATTCACAAAAGAAAAATATGTATTAGATATTGTTTCACCAACGTCATCAAATTTAACTTTTAGATCCTTAAATATAGAAACAAAATTACCTGTACTTCATTTCCTTCCATCTTAATTGAAATAAGTTTACTCTTTCAATACAATATTTGATTTGTAGTATTTGTATCATAGAAATTTTTTAGAGTGTCCTATGTCTCCTTGGATTTTTTGCACTTTCTAATGTGTGGAATAATGTTGTCCTTAATGGATATCCGCAAAAGCACCTTCACTTTTTTCTCCTGTCACTCCCAATATTCAATTACAGTAGTTGTGGCTTAAGGGGAATCTGGCTTCACTTCAGCTCAAGACACAGTCATCGATATATTGTAGCCTTCCATCAATTTTTTCATCTTAAAGTTCCAACTTGCATAGTTTTTACCATGTATCTTGTTAGAGTCAGATAAATAAAATTCTGCGAATACATTAGCCGTTATACTAAACTTATGAATTCTCAAGTACCAATTAATAACTTTAATGCCTAAATAATAACACTTCATTTACCAATAACTTTAATGGCTCTCTACTTACAAATAATAACACCTTCGAGAACAAGTCATAAAATTATATTAAGCTTCACAACTTGAAAACAATTGGACAATATGGCCCTCTCTCTGTTTTTTTTTTTTTTTTGAATTTATTCTAGCGCAAAAAAAAAAAATGCATTTCACCACTCCAAAACCATCATGGCTACATGACTCCTATTCTTTAAAATATTGAAAATGACAAAAAAAAACGACGACCACAAACTTATATCACGACCATAATTTACATTTTACTTACAAATTTCCATGAAATTATGGACCCATAACAATGACAACAAACTTATTTCACTTAGTTTGAAATTGAAGTAGTGTATTGAGAATAAAGAGGTTCAGATTCATAAAAAATCGTTTTCTCATAAATAACCTCAGTTTTTAAAATATCCCACTTTTAAAATATTGAATGCTCAACTTCATTCGAAATAAACCAAATCTTCATTTCAGAGTGCTCTAAATTAAACAAGTTTTAATCATGCAACAATTGCAGTGACTAAACTATGACTGCAAATGGTTTATATAAATCTACTTAATAGGGCCTTGGTGGAAAAAATAGATGACCTTCTAGAATCAATGAAACCAGAGTAAATGAAAAATACAAAGCATAATCCATTTGACTTTGTTGCCTTAAAAAATTAGAATTTTCTCAAATTACCATTGGATGCAATGTCAAGAATACCACACAAAATTCTTGTTCAGCTCCAAGAGTCAACAAGATTCAATATTTTTTTTGGATTTGAGATGGTCAGGGCCAAATTCCCATCACAAAAAAATTCATAGCTCTTCACCGAAACACCCTTACACATACTCGAGCTTCACACAGACTGCACGTTCTCAACAAATCCATTTATTCTATGTGCAATACACAAAATATTCTATGTTCCACACCCTCAGTAAGTCTGCACCATACCCTCAGTGATCTCTCACACTGGCTGCAGATATGAAAACATTAGGGGAATTTCGAGGTCTAAAATGCGCCTCCTAAAGAAATAATAAAATAATAGTTAAACTAATAAAATTTTATTTATGATTTTGCAATTAAATTTTTGCACCACAATCCATGTAACCATAGTTAAATTCAAATGAAAAGTTGTATCAAAATAAAATTAATAAAAAATTTGTATTGATGTGACTATAAATAAGAATGATCTTTTCAAGAAAAAGCCATTATCATTGAACAACTAATGCATTTGTCTTTTGTATTTAAATAACTTAAAATAAAATATAAATATAAATTCATAAATTCTTAATTATATAATATGATATTAATTAAAATTTATATTATTTGAATGGTATAATAACATGAATTAATATACTAAATAAAATTAATATAAATTAATATAATAAATGTAATATTCTTTTTTTTCTTTGATTTTAATATTTTTGCATTGCTATTAATATGATAAAAATATTATTTATAGATTTGATTTATCCAAAAATTACAAGGTTACATTTTTATTTAATTTGATTTCATATTAATAATAAATATGTATAGATATTAACTTATAATTAATTTGAAATTTTAATATAAAATTAAATGAGATGAATATATAATTTAAAAATAAATATATATAAATATAATATTTATTGAAAAGAGTGTAAAGACATGAAGATTGTAAAAATATGAAATGGTAATAATAATATTTTATTCAAAAAATGTGAAATGACATTTATTGTGATTACTTTACTTTATGAATTTAAAATATCTTAGATCACTACCATTGTTAACCATGATGTTTTATCCACCATTGAGAATACCACATGTAAGTACCTTTAACTCAAACAATATCGCCTCAACCATTAGGGATGATATCATCCCATAAAATGTGATTGATTCTCATAAAGTGAATTTTGATTGTACATTTTCCTTAGGAGGCCCATTTAGACCTCAAAATTCCCCTAATGGAACTCACAGTATCAATTACACAACCTCCCTCTAATACCAAATCAACATTCTAAAACGGAACAACAACTTGAACATTCCATTTTCAAAGGGAGACTTCCATACATGATGAGGGAACTTCAGGATTGTATGCATTGTCGATGGTGATAGCTTTTTCAAGAAGATAGTTGAACTCTCCAAAACCCACAAGACAAACTAGCTTCTTCAGAAAGACATGTGAACTCTTCAAAAGCCATTTGACAAAATTCCTAATGCATTTAATGTGCTTGGTAACTTGATAGGTTAGAATTACAATTATCCAACAATTTATATAAGCCTATCCCAACATCCTTTTTGCATAAAATGAATGTAAAAATACAGCATCCTGTCAAGCCCATTGACATATTTCCTCAGCTACATCCCAAAGAAGTAACCCAGTCCAAAAAAGTGGCAAAAACCTCTAAAAAGATATCAGTAGCCTCTCTATTCAAGGAATCAGAAGATAAATCATCCCAAGGTTCAAAATCTTAGTTGCTCACTATCTATGAACCACTAGAGAGTCAATTTACCAGATATCCTGCTCCTGAATTGAGTGGTAAAGGGAAGATCCCTGAAACTCACACATTCCATCCAGATGCCCATATAGAATGGAACATAGATAATCTGAGTGTGATTCAATCATAAAATTTATTGATATGATGTTAACAGAATAAAAACTCATGTGTCTTAGGGGAAAAAATGAAGTAGAATCCTGTAAAACTATAATCCAATGTTTTACTGGTACTCTGCTTAGATGATGGGAAATAGAATCATCACCAGCTCTTATTGCAAAAATGGAAAATGAAATGTTGAAAGATGAGATTGGTGACATTATTCACAACACTCACGGGACTCCTCAAAACAATATGATAGGAGCCCTAACCTCTATGATTCTGGAACATTAGTGTGGATCTGAAATTGAGATAGCAGACAAACATGAGATGATTCTCATGAACCTCAAATGTCATAAAAAGTCTCAGTATTAATATTTCCACAGGGATTGGGTACCTCTCATATATGAGGTAAAAGATTCCAAAAAATTATTATGGAAATAGTTTTATCTTGTTGCTTTGCCTTCCAGGCTTGTAGACTATCTTACATAGCAAGAAGCTTTTCAGTTTCCTTTTGAATATTTTACATGGGGAGAAATATATGCTGTAATTACTAAACATTGGTTGTTTTATGTACAAGTATGAAAGTTAATAAGTCTCTTCAGAAACATTTAAAATTTCCTGATAGTAAATCAATCTGCAATAAATATGGTTTTTCTATTAATGATCCTATTATCAAAAGAAGAAAAACCAAAAATCAAGCTAAGAAAGAAAAGAAGAAATCCAGATCCAGCACAGATCCAGGAAGGGCTATTATAAGTATGTCCCTAGAACCCACTACTATCAGCCATTTGATATCCACTTGGATACTCCAAAACAAGAAAAGTGGAATAAGCTGACTTGTTGGTTATGTGGCAAAACAGGCCATACTTCAAACAGATGCTCAGATGGTGAAGAAACAAAGAAAAATAGAGGTAATAAATCACAGGCCTTAGCTAAAGGCAAAAGAGTGGTTAAGAGTGAGACTCCTATTGTGTGTTTCAAATGTGGGTCAAGGAGTCATCGTTCTGAAAACAGTCAAAATATTGTTATGAGAGAACAACTCCAACAATTAAAGCTTGAAGATACAACCTCTGATTCTAAAAGTTCTTACTCTGGTTCCTCATATGAAGGACTCCATGCACATATGGCCACATGTTTTTTTTTTTTTTTCGATCAATTCAATTGTAATTATTCTTCTGAATCTGATTTTTCTGATGAAGATTCTTCTGAATGTTAAGACTCAAGTCCCATTAAATAGCATAAAGAAAAAGTTTTAATGGCACAAACTGCAGAAGATGATGAGCTTAAAGTCTTATCCCAAATTCATGCACTTCAAGAAGGTGAGATGAAAGAAAAGCTTCTTGAAGCCTTTCTTAACCAAGTGCACAGTACTAAGAAATATTCTTCTAAGAAACGTCTATTTGTTGAAGCCTCCTATGAGAGAAATACAAAAGCCTTCCAAAGAGACCAACTACAAGATAAAGTGCGTACACTCACTTTGGGGGAGGTAAGTAGGGAAATTCACTCTTTGAAATCTGAAATCTCTACTTTGAAAAATAGAATCTCTCATCTTGAAAAAGGAAAACAGCGTCAAGCTGAAGGATAAGATAGAAATTCTGTACCATACAAAAATATTAATGTTGAAATTTTTGAGGGAAGACGAAATATTGCTACTGGTTTTAGAGATATGAGACTTCTAACCATTCAATACCAGCAGCATCATGTCATGCTTGACATCTGTATTGAGGGACAGATGTTTTCCCTTGAAACATTGATTGATTCTGGTGCAGAGCTGAATGTGCTACACAACAAGATTATTCCAGCAATATATTGGGTGAGATCATTCAAACAAGTTGTTGGATTTGGAAATAAAGACTTGCATTACGAAGTTACTCAGACTACTATTTGCTTTGATGAACATTGCATTAAATTAAAGTTTGCAGTAGCAGATATTCTTATTGACTGCATTATAGGCAATGTGTTTTTAGTAGTCGTGGAACCTCATGGTTCAACCAGATTGTCTAACAAAAGAGCTAGCTATTTTATTACTATGCCAAAGTAAGATGGGAATTGTAAAAAGATTAAGTTGCCATATATATCTACTCCCAGAATTTCTACCATGGTCTAGGATATGGAACAACTTGAAATGGCTAGTAAAAAGTTGATTGAATTTAAATATTTAAAGGCAACTATGAAAATTGGAGAACAACTCCTTTCTCCAGCTGTTCAACAAAAGAGCTCTCAACTCAGGAAAATTTTTGATAAAGAATGTTGTGCAGAAAAACCAAATGGTTTCTGGCACAAAAAACAGTATTTTGTTGAATTTCCTTATAATACAGAACATGAAGGCAGACCATGTAAAATTAAGCAATCCCAATGAACAAAGAATACAGATATTTGTGCGATAAGGATATTAAAAAAAAATTGGATAGGAATTTGATTAGAGAATCTGACAGTCCCTGGAACTGTTATGGTTTTTCTGTCAACGAAAGATTAAAAAAAAAAAATACAGGAATACTTAGACTAGTCATAAATTATAAGCCTCTGAATTTTGTTCTTGCAGATAATACCTATCTTATTCCTCAGGAAGGTGATTTGTTGGCAAGAATTGCAGGTGCCAAGATCTTCTCAAAATTTGACATGAAATCTGGTTTCTGGCAGGTTTCAATAAAAGAAGAAGACAAGTTTAAGACAACATTTAGTGTGCCTACATGTCACTATGAGTGGAATGTCATGCCCTTCGAATTAAAGCATGCTCCTTCCAAATTCCAGAAGGTCATGGATTCAAATTTTTAAACCATATTTTGAATGGTTACTTGTATATATTGATGACATTTTGATCTTTTCCAAAAATTTGCATGATCATTTCAAACATGTAAATATTTTTCTGCAAGTGGTAAAAAGAAATGGCCTTGTATTAAGCAAGAAGAAGATAAAACTGTTTCAGACTTCTATAAGGTTTATTTGCCATACAATCAAGGAAGGCCAGATTTCTTTGGAAAGGCATGCTCTAGAATTTGCTGATAAATTTCCAAACATTATTACAGATAAAACTCAGCTGCAAATATTTTTGGGTTGTGTCAATTATGTAAGTAGCTCTTATCAAGATTGTGCTAAAGACAGGTCTTTGCTTAACCAAAGGTTGAAGAAAAATCCCATGCCATGGACTGATGCTCATACTGCTGCTGTTAGAAAAATCAAGTCTAAGCTGAAAATTCTTCCTATTTTATTTGTTCTTGATGATGATACCTTTAAAATTGTAAAATCTGATGCCAGTAATGAAGGATGGGGAGGTATCCTTAAGAAAATAAAAGATGGAAAAGAACAAATTGTACAATTTGCATCAGGTATATGGAGTCCAGCTGAAATAAACTCCTCCACCATTGAAAAGGAGGTAAAAGCTGCATGTTATTCTGTTGATAAGTTTGAAATTCATCTTGTAAATAGAAAGTTTTTGCTTAGGAGTGATGCCTTTTCTCTTAATAAAGTTTTGAAAAAAGATATTAAAAAGCCAAGTGAGACTAATTTTTCCAGATGGCAAGCTCTTTTTGCAAATTTTGAATTTGAAGTTGAACATATTAAAGGTGCAGAAAATAGTCTTCCTTATTTCCTAAGAAGGAAGTAGATACATCCTGTACATATTATGGTAATTGTTATGGAATGGGATCCAAACCAACAGGGGCTTCCAACTGAAGCTTGCAACAGCAACACAGGCTAACTGGGCTTGTTGAGTCTCTTTCTTGTGTATACTTATTCACCCATACACGAACCCATACATGAACCTACTCAGGTATTTCCACTCTGACGACCTTTCTCTACAGCTTCCCTCGCCTTTAAAAAGTCTTGGTGTCCCTTCTACCGTTTGGCGAACCTCTGGTGAACTTCTGGTGTAAAGAAATAACAAAGATACTACCTCAAAAGACTTTTGAGATAAGCTCAGAGTTTTCAGTACTCAAAACTTGCAAAATAAAAACACACTCTTTATTCATCAGAAAATTTCAAATTACAGAGATTTATGATACAGACTCTGTTGTTCCTTCATGAGATAGACTGTGATGGAATTTACTAGTGTTTTCTTCTTAATAAATAAGATAGCTTTCTGGAAGCTACCTATCCAATTCATAGACTCGGTATTTGAACAAAGACACACAAACACACATATAGACAATCCTATGTATTATGGCCACTTTAGGTTCTTACCAGTGCTCGCACACTGATACGCAGGCCTCTCAGAATAACCTAATGACAGGAATATGGATTTAATTTGTGATGCAAGCAGATCAGGCTTATTAGCTCGTAGATGCAAAGCAGGAAATAACTCAGACTCACTTGAATCAAAACACAAAGACTCTTCGATTATTTCCCTCTAACACCCGATGCCCCAAATGAGCCTTACTCTCCTTATTTTATATGAAAGGAGAGGGGAAAAACACTTGAGAGCCGGACCTAAATGTGCCTAAAGAATCTTAGTACATTCATCAATCAGTCAGGTAGATGTGGGTCAAATCCCACCAGTTGTTGAAGAAGTTCTCCGAGTCTCCTGATACGATCAAATCTTGGTAATAGGAACAATCATGACTCTATACTGTGGATACTTTTATTCAAAAATCCCACAAGAAAAAGTAACAAAGGAATATTTACATAGTGGAATCTTTTTACCGGAAAGCCCATGGGAAAACTAGTCACTTTAAGTCTGTGACTAGACATCATAACAATGTGGAGACTTTTGAAATGGAGTCCATGAGAACCATATTATGAGGGATCATCAAGATTAGTAATCCAAGGAAAGTGAAATATTTTTACAATTCCTCATCCCAGCCTTTAGTGTATATTCGTCTCACAATCATTGGTTTATTTAAAACAATTTGATGTTTAATCTTTGTCATGAATAACCACTCATAGTGCCTAATCATGTATTGGTTTAATATTTCATGATCATCAATTCTTTGGAGGTCGCCCTCAATATTACAAGGGGTGTGAAAACTTTCAGGAATATTGTTTTCAAAACACCAATACAATGCGACTGGAAATAGGATTCATAATAAACTGGGTCAATGGCGGTTTTATTGATTCCAAAGTCATTCCACCATTATTTCAACCAATCGCTTTGTATATTTCGTTGCATAACCCATGTTGGTCCAAACTTTATTTTTGTATAATGGGTTTCATTTCTTCCATCCACGTTTAGAATATCCCACTAGAGTTTTTTTTATCCTACAAAATTATAAATGGTGTCAGGAAAAATAATAGAAGGATCATTTCCTGGCCATAATGAAAAATTGTTAGCTCATGTAGGATATATGGTTCTGTTTATACAAAAATACTTATGACAAACTTGGTGCATATATCCTCCTTCAGTCTAGATCATAGTGATGTCGTGAAAATCATTACTGAGGCTTTCTTCTGTGAAATGGGCTGCCAACATACTTCTAGAATATATCATGTCATGGATCCATCTACATCTCTTTGGGGACACCCTTCTTTCAGGCACTAGGTGTAATATGTCAGTATGTGGATGTCAATTGGCATCCAAAACCTTTGTATTTTTGAGCTGCCAAGCTGGCTTCCACTGGTCACAATATTATCACCATCTTTTATCATCAGGGATAGACCTGAGAATTTCAATTTGTTGGTTTGGATCCCATTATGTAACAATTACCATAATATGTACAGGCTGTATATACTCTCTGCTTAGGAAATCAGGAAGACTATTTTCTGCACCTTTAATATGTTAAACTTTAAATTTAAAATTTGCAAAAAGAGCTTGCCATCTGGCAAACTTAGCCTCACCTGGATTTTTAATATCTTTTCTCAGAACTTTCTTGAGAGAATATGCATCAGTCCTAAGCAGAAACTTTCTATTTACAAGATGAATTTCAAACTTGTCAACAAAATTCCATGCAAATTTTACCTCCTTTTCAATGGTGGAGTAATTTCTTTCAGTTGGACTCCATGTACCTGATGCAAATTGTACAATTTGTCCTTTGCCATCTTTTATTTGCTTAAGGATACCTCCCCATCCTTCATTACTGACATCGGATTCAACAATTTTAAAGGTATGATCATCAGCAACAAATAAAATAGGAAGAGTTTTCACCTTAGACTTGATTTTTCTGATAGCAGCAGTATGAGCATCAATCGATGGCATCGGATTTTTCTTCAAAATTTGGTTAAGCAAAGACCTGTCTTTAGCACAATCTTGATAAAAGCTACTTACATAATTAATACAACCCAAAAATCTTTGCTGTTGAGTTTTATCTATAATAATGTCTTGAAATTTATCAGCAAATTCTAGAGCATGCCTGTGCAAATAAATTTGGCCTTCTTTGATAGTATGGCCAAGAAACCTGATAGAAGTCTGAGACAGTTCTATCTTCTTTTTTCTTAGTACCAAGCCATTTCTTTTTACCAATTGCAAAAAAATATTTACATGTTTGAAATGTGTAGGTTTTAACCCTGAACAAAAATTATCTACACACGAATCTTATAATAGAAAATAAACAATAGCGACAGCATAAAACATAAAACAGATAAACACAGAGATTTTCCCCTAGATCCCAAATCGGGATGACTAGCTTGATTTTTCATTATATTCCTTTTAGTGTTACAACACATATATATACATGTCAAAGCATACATGAACCCTAATCCATTAACCCTAGATTAGAACATAACTATAGTTCTCTTGACCGGATCTACAAAAATACCACGAGCCTAAAACCATCGTACCCCAAAAACATGTGCAAAACCATGCACAAAACCATGGGCGCGGACTACCCACCGGAAATTGAGGACCCCCTCTCTTACCCCCTCGTGCGTGCTTAGTTGTGGAGAGAATATAAAACATACCCAACATTCTCCCACTTGTTGTTTTCTTTCCACAAGGGGCCACAGGAGAGCTTAGTCACTGGCCCAATTCTTCAACACCCATTGTTTCTCTACACCAAGAGAAATTTTGAGTGCTCACAGACTTTGTCAATGCATCTGCAACATTCTTTAAAGTGTCCACCTTTACCAGCAACACCTTTTTAGCCTCAACCATATCTCTAACAAAGTGATATTGAACATCAATTTGCTTTGTCTTTGAATGATAAGCAGGGTTCTTAGCCAAGAAAATTGCACTTTGGCTATCACATTCTATCCTTATAGCTTGCTATACCAACCCCATACTTGAACAAAATCTCTGCAACCAAACTACTTCCTTGCTTGCATGAGTGGCTGCTATGTATTTTTCTTCTGTAGTTGAAAGAGCCACTATAGAATGTCTTCTACTCATCCAACTGACTACGCCACCAAATAGGCTAAACACATACCCACTTGTAGATCTTCTTTGGTCCAGATTTCCAACCCAGTCTGCATCAACAAAACCATGAATGTCCAAAATTATTTCCAACCTTCGTCTTCACGGGTAGCACAAACCATAATCACTAGTGCCACGTAAATATCTGAAAACCCGCTTCACTGCTCTCCAATGCTCCTTCCTTGGGTTTGACATAAACCTGCCCAAAACTCCCACTGCATGTGTAATGTCTGGTCTAGTACAAACCATTGCATACATTAGGCTCCCCACTTCACTTGCATATGGAACACGGGACATATCCTCCTCTTCTTCTTGTGTCTTGGGACACTGTTCAGCAGATAGCTTTAGACCTACAGGAATATAAAAATTCACCGGTTTACTATCCTGCATATTGAACCTTTTCAATATTGTCTCGACATACTTCCTCTGGTTTAATGAGAGCTTCCTCTTTGCCCGATCTCTCTTAATTTCCATGCCCAAAATATAGTTTGCAGCACCAAGATCCTTCATGTCGAATTTGGAGAACAGTTGGGTCTTCAAATCTTGGATAATTTCTTTGTCATTTCCAATCAACAACATATCATCCACATACAAGACCGAATAAATAGCACGGTCACCAATTAATTTAAAATAAACACAGTGATCCACCTTGGTTCTGGTGAAGCCAAGTCCCCGTATATAGGTATCAATTCCCGTCTGCATATCATTTGGCCCACCTTATCTGAGGATGTTATTAAACATGCATCTTATTCTTTCTTACCCTTCACCATAAAGCCTTCAGGTTGCTTCATGTAGATCTCCTCTACTAGATCCCCATGAAGAAATTTTGTCTTGACATCCATTTGTTCTATATTAAAATCAAATTCAGTAGCAACAGATAAAAGTAACCTAATAGAAGTAACTTTGGCAACGGGAGAAAAAATTTCACCAAAATCAATTCCTGGCACCTGGGAATAACCTTTTGCTACCAACCGAGCTGTGTATTTCTCCACCTTGTGTGCTTAGTTGTGGGAAATAATATAACACATAACAAAATGATCATGCAAATTTTTGGAAAAAACTAAAATATCATCAATATATACAAGCAATCATTCAAAGTATGGTTTAAAGATTGAGTCCATGACCTTTTGGAACTTGGACAGAGCATGCTTTAATCCGAAGGGCATGAAATTCCATTCATAGTGACCTGCAGGGACACTGAATGCAGTTTTGAACTTGTCTTCTTCTTTTATTGAAACCTGCCAGAAACTAGATTTCATGTCAAATTTTGAGGAGATCTTGGCACCTGCAATTCTTTCCAACAAATCACCTTTCTGAGGAATAGGATAGGTATTATCTACAAGAACAGAATTCAGAGGCTTATAATTTATGACTAGTCTGGGTATTCCTCTAATTTGTTCTGATCTTTTATTGACATAAAAACCATAACAGTTGCAGGGACTGTTAAATTCTCTAATCAAATTCCTATCCAAAAAAAATTTAATCTCTTGATTTCACAAATCTTTGTATTCTTTTTTCATTGGGATTGCCTTACTTTTACATGGTTTGCCTTCATATTCTGCTTATAAGGCAATTCAACAAAATATTGTTTTCTGTGCCAGAAAATGTTTGGTTCTTCTGCACAACATTCTTTTTAAAATTTTGTCCCGAGATCATAGATCTTTTGCTGAACAGCTTGAGAAAGGAGTTGTTCTCCAATTTCATTGTTGTATTTAAATCTTTAAATTCAATCAAATTATTACTAGCCATTTCAAGTTGTTCCATAGCTTGGACCATGGTAGAAATTCTGGGAGTAGATATATATGAAAAATTAATCTTTTTACAATTCCCATCTCACTTTGGCACAGTAATAAAAAAACCAGCTCTGTTGTTAGACAGTCTGGTTGAACCATGAGGTTCCATGGCTACTAAAAACAAATTGCCTAGAATGCAGTCAATAGGAATATCTACAACTATAAACTTTAATTTAATGAAATTTTCATCAAAACAAATAATAGCCTGAGGAAATTCATAATGAAAATCTTTATTTCACAATCGAACAACTTGTTTGAATGATCTTACCCAATATTTTGCTGGAATAATCCTGTTGTGTAGCACATTCACATATGCACCAGAATCAATCAATGTTTTAAGGGAAAACATCTATCCTTCAATATTGATGTCAATCATGACATTATGCTACTAGTATTGAATGGTTATAAGTCTCATATCTCTAAAACTATTAGCAGTATCTCTTCTTCCCTCAAAAATTTCAACATTAGAATTTTTGTATGGTACAAAATTTCTATCTTCTTCTTCAGCTTGAGGTTGTTTTACTTTTTCAAGATGGGAGATTCTATTTTTAAAAGTAGATATTTTAGATTTCAAATAGTGAATTTCCCTACTTACCTCCCCCAAAGTGAGTGTACGCGCTTTCTCTTGCAGTTGGTCTCTTTGGAAGGCTTTTTCACTTCTCCCATAGGAGGCTTCTTCAAGTGCACGAATTTGGGATAAGACTTTAAGCTCAGCATATTCAGAAGTTTGTGCCATTAAAAGAATTTCTTTAGGTTGTTGAATGGAACTATATTCTTGACATTTAGAAGAATCTTCATCAGAAAAATCAAATTCAGAAGGATAATTACAATTGCATTTATCAGAATCAGAAGAAAAGCATGTGGCCATATGTGCATGGAGTCTTTCATCTGAGGAATCAGAGTAAGAACTTTCAGAATCAGAGGTTATATCTTCAAGATTTAATTGTTGGATTTGTTCTCTCGTAAAAATATTTGAATAGTTTTGAGAACGATGACTCCTTGACCCACATTTGAAACACACGATAGGAGTCTCAATATTAACCACTCTTTTTCCTTTAGCTAAGGCCTGTGATTTCTTACCTCTATTTTTCTTCGATTCTTCACCATATGGGCACTTGTTTGAAGTATTCCTTGTTTTTCCACATAACCAAGAGGTTAGCTTATTCCACTTTTCTTGTTTTGGAGTATGCAAGTGGATATGAAATGGCTGATAGTAGTGGGTTCTGGGGACATACTTATAATATCCCTTCCTGTATCTATGCTAGATCCTCTTTTTACCTTTATTATACTTCATTGGGAAGTATCTGGATTTCTTCTTTTCTTTTTTAGCCTGCTTTTTGGTTTTTCTTCTTTTGACGATAGGATCATCAATAAAAAGACCATATTTATTGCAGATTGATTCACTATCAGGAAATTTTGAATGTTTCTGAACGGACTTATTAACTTTCATACTAGTACATAAACCAACCAATGTTTTAGTAGTTACAACATATATTTCTCCCCATGTAAAAGATTCAAAAGGCAACTCAAAAGCTTCTTGCTGTCTAAGATAGTCTACAAGCCTGGAAGGCAAAGCAGCAAGATAAAATTGTTTCCATTATAATTTTTTGGAATCTTGTACCTCATATATGCGTTGTACCCAATCCTTGCGGAAATATTCATACTGAGACATTTTATGACATTTTAGGTTTATGAAAATCATCTCGTGTTTCTCTGCTATCTCAATTTCAGATCCACACCAATGTTCCAAAATCATAGAGGTTAGGGCTCCTATCATATTGTTTTGAGGAGTCCCGTCAGTGTTGTGAATAATGTCACTAATCTCATATTTCAACATTTCATTTTCCATTTTTGTAATAAGATCTGGTGATGATTATGTTTCCCACCATCTAAGCAGAGTATCAGTAAAACATTGGATTATAGTTTTACAGGCTTCTACTTCACTTTTTCCCCTATGACACATGATTTTGTATTCTGTGAACATCATATCAGTCAATTATCTTGTCTAACCCACACTCATATTATCTATGTTCCATTCTTTATGGGCATTTGGATAGAATGTGTGAGTTTTAGGGATCTTCCCTTTACCACTCAAGTCAAGAGCAGGATATCTGGTAAATTGAATCTCTAGTGGTTCATAGATAGGGAGAAACTGAGATTCTGAACCCTGGGAAGATTTATCTTCTGATTCCTTGAATAGAGAGGCTATTGTTATCTTTTCAAAGGTTTCTGCCTCTTTTTCGGACTAGGTTATTTCTTTTGGAGGTAGCTGAGGAAATATGTCAATGGGCTTGACAGGATGCTATATCTGTACATTCCTTTTATGCAAAAAGGATGCTGGGATAGGCTTGTCAATAATTTTTATTTGAAGCTTCTCAAACTGTACAGTAAGCTTCTTAATGAGTCCTTGGGTAGAATGGAATTCTTTGTCAACTTTGGATTCTAGCAATTCAATTTTTTTCTAAGGACTTCTTGACATAAATTTTCAAAGAAGAAGTAGAAAAATGAACATGATTTAGAGAATTATTTACATCAGAAATGGACACTTGAAGACCATCAAAATTTTCTTTTACTAAAGCTTCTTTAGCAATATTCATCTCTAGGCCGTTGATTGTAGTATTTGTCCAATTAATCTGCTCACTAGCCTTCTGGATTCTACTATCAATTCCTAAGGAATTGTCATCTTTAAGAACCAAGGGGATAGCTTTAGCAGAGCTTGGTGCTTCACTTAAAATAATGCCTTTATATGGAGGAAATGTGGTAGTTGTTTCAACTTTACTGCCATCTAAAGCATTCCAAGAGTGCTGGGTTGTGGAATATGAGGTTGTATCTGTCATCATGATAGATTCTGATTCTATAATATTTTTCCAAACATAAAAATATATCCATAGATTGTTAGAATCCATATATGTCTTCCAATCTGTAGCCAATATAATTCTTTCTTCTTTAGATGTGCTGAGATCAAAAGATTCAACATTAGAGTGAGTTATCAAACCCCAATTTATCATAGCTTTCATCCATTAGGTATTTATTTTGTGTTTACTACACCCAACCATTATTGAAAAGAATTTATGCATCTCTGGGATTGACGGCTTCTTGCAGTCATCAAGCAAATCAGTGAATCTACTACTTGGAATTAGACCGTTCAACTATTCCAAGTATCCTATGCCATATATGGGCATAGATGGAGGTCTCAGATTACTGAATAGTTCTGTGATCCATGGGTCTTCTTCTTCCAAAGAAGGTAGGTTATACATCATTAACACATGATCAGACTCATGATGAAAGGGAATGTCCGAGCAGTTTGGATTTTGACATGGATTTACTGATGTAGAAGGTAGTGCTTCTCCAGTCCTTGGATGATGGTTATAATGAAGAACAAGTTCAGCAAGCTGGCTTGAATTTACACTTGATTTACAATTCGGGCAACAACTTCTACAAAGGAAAAGTTAACTAACTGAGCAAACTCAAATAAATCAATATGCTGACAATGTACAAAAGAATTGGAGGAACAAGCAGTATCAATTTCTTCAGGATTTTTGTATAGAGGAGGACTCTAGCAGAGTTGATTAATTCTTCTACGATCAATGGTCGATCTTCTGGGGAAAAAAAATACTGCAAAGATTTATTTTCTTGGAAATTGGCCGAGGTAATACTCTGCATGCCGGGAGGCTTGGGAATTTGGACAATCCAGTTCTTAGGGAAAGTCAGATCTTCCGATCTGATTTTTTCATGTTCAATATTTTTAGTTTTTGAATCTGTCAGAACCACCACACTGGATTTGGAATCTTGACTTGGAGTATGTAGGATAGCAGGGTATAGAGTGTTGGTATGCTTGAAACACCCTCTTGTCTAAATGGCTACATTATGTCCCATTTTCCTCATATCAAATCCAGATATCTGAATCTACAAGATTTATGTTTGAATTATTAATTATTTTATTTATTAAATGCTATAATAAATAAGTTATTTGTATATCCTCACTAAATTATATGGAATGTTTTTAGTGTCTCCGATTATTTTGTATTTTATATCTTGTGGAGAACCTTTTCCACCTCCAAAATTTTTTTAAGGACAATTTCATCCGTTTTCCAACCATTTGCTTTTTATTATGAACAAATTTCTCCATTTCCCGATAACTTTTTGAATATGGAATAAAAATAAAGTTACAATGTCTAATAAATTCTATCACAAAGGTGATGAAATGACACCGACATTTTACATTTTTACAATATTATTTATCGTGGTCATACACTTTTCCATCACATTTCAATTCATTGATTCTTAATTTATCACGCAATTATGATACCCACTTCCAATTAAAGTCTAAAAATTTAGACCAAAAATATTGGCAATCCCCATCTATAAACAAATTCTGTCAATTTTCATGTGTAAGAGGATCTAGTGGAATATTGGTAGAATTTAGTGTTAAATGGTCTCGTGGCTATTAGTTTTTCAAGTGTAGCACAAAATTTCTGCATAACATCTCAAACTGCACTCCCCTCATGACGTTTGAAGGTTCAGACATTGACATCATCATTATGTATAATTTTCCACGGTTGACATTGTTTATTAATTACGAAAGATATACAAATATCATTAAAAATATTAAATTTATCAACCTATTAGTTAGAAGATTCTTCGAAATAAAAGAAATTTTTAAAATATTGAAAAGTCATACTACGACCCCATATTATGACATCGTAGTCATAATCTTTCATATTTCATTTGTCGTCATGATTATGTTATATCGTTCATTTGCTAGCACAATTACAATACTAAAAATGGTTCATATATTCTTTAGGTATTATTTTATATTTTTGATATATTTAATATTATAAAATTTAATATTATAAATTTAATATTATAAGATATTTTGTTTATATATCAGAATATATTAGTATTAATTATCTCATGATAACACCTATCCATAATAAATACACAATAAATATGGTCATTAAATGGAAGTCATAACATTTCATCTACTTCTTCAAACCTTACTTTCTAATTCGAATAGGATGCAAGGCATGATGTCACAACATATCATAGCTACAAATCTGTGACCCTATAACAAGATGAAAACCATGTAATAAATGATCAAACATTGTAGTTGGATTGAAAATAATCATGCATTGAGGTTAAATTGAAACCGTGGATTGAAATCTAAATTGCTAGCGATAGTGGAAGATAAACAACGACCTGTTAACAAGTGGCCCAAGATATTTTTAGGTCCATATTTTTGGGTTTGAAACTGAAAATCGTGATCTTCTATTTCTCATGTGTTTAATTTAATTATTCTAATTGTGATTGGGAGAAAAAATATTTGGAGAATATGAAATATCAACCAACCAAATAAATTTTAATTTATAAAAAATTAAAATTCCTTAACACCAATTCCAAAATAAGTTTTAATTTATAAAGAATTGAAACTTCTCAATCCCAATTGCAATATAGACGTGTAGTTAAAAATTATTCTCACTCTTAATCCCCGTTTGGAGCTCAAATATACCAGAACATCACATCTTTCATAAGGGTTGTAAATAGTGTACTTCACATTACATACTTTAGGTATGCAAGTGTGATGAATACTCTTCTGACAGACGACACCATTGTAACAACTGTCAAATCCATTTTTATTTGCCATTTCCTGAATGTACGAAAAATCCAGGTTCACTTCGTCAATATTCCATTTAATGATTTCAATACATTGTTTCTAACAAGACTTCCAACAGGGTCGAAACTGTAAGAATCTTGCCACTCTGGCTTACTCTATAGGGGTCACTCTGTCAAGGTCTGTTCAATTTCCAGTCATAGAAGTCAATCATCTCTTTGGGACAGATAACGTCACAGTTCTACAAAGCTATCATGGTCAGCTTCCAACTTGTTTTGATTGTCAATTATCAGCTTGTTATGTAAGAATGCCGCAGCAATGGGCTGGAACTCCTGAGGCCTCGGCCTCTCTGTAATCTTATTTTGTATCAATATAGAAGTAGCCATATTCAGGAAAAAAAAAAAAAAAAAAAAACAAGGCTTCCAACACCAGCAAAAATGCATGATGAAGATAAGACTCCCGTGACTACATCTTACTTCACATAAGCGGTGTCGGGATCACAATACAGACGAATTAACCCAAGGAAAACACTCTATTTCTTCCATTCCTCCACCAACCTCCATTGGCTTTAACAAGTGAGTGAGAAATACATTAAGCCCCATGGTTATTCGATTTAATTTTCCCTATTACTAATGAATATGGAATATTAATAATTTTCAATTTCAGGTTCCTGCTAGCATTGAGGACAGATGTTCCCTAACATGGAAATGTGGACATGTCTACATATCCAATGATGTATTAGCTGATTCCTATACTAACCAATTCAACCAAGACTTTACAACATTCTTAGGTTCCAGAATGGAAGAGATTATTCTTGGAGGATGCATACTCATCGCTCTCTTGGCCCGTAACTCTACCAACATAAAGGAACAAAGATGGTTGTGAGCTTATGCTTTTCGCTCAGGATATGCATATCAAGATCTAGTGAAGGAGGAAAATTATATAATTCAAAATTATTATCTTATATTTAGGTTTCAATACATTCAATATGTTATCGACTTTTTTTTGGGAGGGTTTGATTGAGGAGGAGAAACTAGAATCTTTCAACATTCCTTACAATGGTCCAAGTCTGGGGGAGTTAAAGGTCGTAGTGGAAATGACAAACTCATTTGAAATAGAAAGTTTTGATCCTCCGTCGAATGATTTTAGATCCCATGTTTGTAAACTAATCAATTTCCACACATTGCAAATAATGCATAAATACTTGCTATCATCTCAATGTTGAATGCACAGTAGAGCTAAATGACAGCAAGCTAAAATGGACTTTTCAAGTTCCACAATTGAAACAATACTTCCCAAAAATTGCAGAGACAAAGTTTCAAACAATACATAGAAGACATTTCGTTTACAGTCTTTCAACTACGAAAACTATATGTACATGTGATCTTCACTTTGACACTCAACAACATCATTACTAATGTAGAGCTACTTTAAACAAGAAAACATGCATCATAAATTCCACCAAGTTTCTTTCTTTCAATGTACGTGTTTTTTAAACCACTATGAGATGAAAACCTATTTTTCTCATATTTTTTGCACACTATCCTTGTGATACTATTGTTTTTTATTTTTTCTTGTAAAAATATATCCTCAATTGTTTTCTATCACGAGTTTTGTCTCACTTCCACCCAGAAAATTGAAGCCACTTCCATAGGGACATTACCATTCATATTTGTATTTATTCCAAGGTGTCATTGAAAATAGTTTTGGTCTAATTATGCCTTTGAATACAGATACTTTAGCAAAAATATCAAATAGTAAAAAAAAAAAAATGTATTTTGTTCTTTTTCATGAACAGATTGCTACTGTTTAATTGTTTAGACAATTTTTGGTTTTTGTCTATAAATATCTAATTCAATTTCTATGTTGTTCATATTGTTTGCATTTATTTTTTCAATGTTATCTACAACTATCTCTATTGGATATTTGGATTCATGGATATAAATGTTAGTCCATAGAAATTTATACTTGTGTTCAACTATCTCCACCTCATATTTTTATCCATGCATAGATATATTTTCCTATATTTTTTTCTCTTTTATTATATTTCCTTAATGCTTCAATCGATAAGAGTGAAATCACTTCAGTTCTATGTTATATTGTGTCATATTATCGGAAATCCATAGCTACTTTGATAAATCTAAATTCAAAAGACCCTTAGCATATTGTCAAAATTTATGGAATCTGTGTTTCTAATGTTATCACATTATGGGTATGCTATGAAAAAAACCATATCAACACAAAAAATTAATTGTCTATGGTTTTTTCGAGAGAGATTAAATCTAATTCTCCTAAATTGTTTTCTGTTGATTGTATAATACTAGCACAATCACATTTACCAATGTGGTTGATATTAGCCGATAGGCGGATATGAAATAGATTTACAACCACATTCACTAATGTGCTTGATATATGCCGATAGCCCTATATCCACCACCCACCACATGTATTTCACCAAAATAATCATTATATATTTATGAATATAATTACCAATATATTTTATATATCTACTTGTAATATATTAGTAATATAAACTATATTGATGCTATATATTAAACATATGTGTGTGTGTGTGTGTGTGTGTGTGTGTATGTGTGTGTGTGTGAATATAATATAACAAAATATATAATATTTTATTATTTGATAATAAAATATATTATAATAAAATATTATTTAAAATTTTCAATACATTAATAGTTATAATTTAAACTATACTAAAATTAAAATATAACATAATATTAGTCTTTTATTACTATTTATTATAAGTTTATATCTCTTACAAATATACCAAGGGATTATTAATATTATAATCCAATGGGCAAGGGCGCTGAGGCTAAATGGAAACCACGAAAATATGGCCACAAAATCTACCAAAATCCTCAAATGGGCAAGGGCTAGCCCCTTGCTCAATGTCTAGGCTCGAATCCTCCAAAATAAACCCAATCCGGAGCTCCCCAAGAATGGACTGCATCCTCCCTCTCAAGACTGCGCAGTCTCTAAATGCACTGCTCCTTCACAAAATCCAAACACCAATCCTCCTGCAAAATACTGATGGAACAACCTCACCCGAGTAGGCACTCGAAGTCCCCCGCGGTTGAGGGTGAGATCTCCGAACAGAGACACTCGATGCACTAAACAGTGCTGCAGACTAGCTAAACAACCAGCATGCTCAAGAAGTCAAAATGACCAGCTCCATATCATAAACATCAAATGACCAAAATGAGGACGCTCTCCTCCTTTTATAACGTTGGCCTCTCTCTCAAACACTAGGCCAATCATCTCCATCGTAGCCTCTCTTGGCCCCACGCTGCCAACTCAACCTGCTCAGTCCCTCCATGTGCTCTAGTGGGTCCCCTCTCTATGTGGTCTCTTTGACCCCCTTAGCCCACTTAAGTTATAACATTGTGTCTACTAGGGAGTGAACTTTATGTTTAGAGTGATTTATGTTCTCCTTTCACCCACTTTATTTTTATTTTAACTTTATAAAGGAAAAAATAATCAAAATTAATATTTCCAATTAGCTACTGCTAATTGGGAATATTACAGTCCTCCCCGCCAAAAATTTCTTGTCCTCAAGCAATGCCTGAACAAGCATCAACTCTAGTTGATGCTCCCCACCATCACTGTAAAATGTGCCTGGGTCCCAGATGCACCATTGAATCTTCCCTGTCCTCTGTATCACCCTAATATGGAGGGATCTCTCAGTGCTAGGATCCAAAACTAATCTCTCATTTTACCAGCGAACAAACAATCCTCCCGGATCCCAATGCCACCATGGTCAATCATCACCCAAGTCCCACGACTCAGACTGCGCTCTGCCTCTAGCTATGACTAATGCTCTAAGAGGTGAAGACCATGACTCCTGCTGCGTTGTATCTGTGACTGTGTAAGTTGTCCCATCAACTGTGTACCAACTCATCACCTCTCTCCAATCCAAGTCCTGACTCAATCCCACGCTGAAATTTCTCTCCTGAAATCAGGATGGAGTGCTGAAGAAACAACGACCTATGCCCTCCTGCCAATTGGAATCTGTAACATCTACTATTTCTAAGGGCCCCTGCTCCGCTGTGCTCCCTACGAAGAATACCATACCATCAAGAGAGAACCAACTCATGATCTCCTGCCAGTTCATCATGGAAGAAGAATCCAATGTAGCAACAACTACACATGGAACATGCCCAGAGTGTCGCTGCCATCCCGTAATCAACTCCCACTGCTTTGCCCTGTCTGCCAATGGAAGATGCCTGTAGAAGGATTCCCCTATCTCTATAATGGGCCAAAGTGGGCAAGATATCCTGCAATCCCCATCAATTTACTCCTGGAGAATACTACTCACTGCAATTACTGCAGCTCGGCCGACTATACGTACATCTATCTCTACCTCATCAATTTGTCAGCCCAAAGATGGATGCTCCACCATCTCCAATAACTCATCCCTCTCATCGGGAATGTGAAGCTCCTGCCGTCGCCTAGCCCCCTGCAGAAATATCCCATCAATTTCCAACATCTCTAGAGGATATGGATCAACAACTGTTGTCACTGTACACGATGTCAATGCTTCTGACTGCTCCTCCTCAATGGCTGACCCCAATGTTAGCCACATATCCCTCATCGGCTCAATGTGGGCGCCCATATAGCTCTCCCGCAAAGGAATATCATGCATGATGTGCATAGTATCCTCCTCTGCTGACTTAGGCTCCATCATATGCTGCTCTGGTTGAACCGGCACAAGTGACTCATCGCCGAGAGTATCTCCTATAGAATCCCCTGACTACTCACCCTGGACACCGGAATGCTGCTCTGGTCTACTGTCATCATCTCTACATGACTTCTCTCGCTCCCCAGAAGCATCCTCAACTGATCCTATGGACTCATATAAAGAAGAGTCCTCAGCTTGGCATACAGCAGGAATTCCCTCCTGTTCTACCTCCGCCACCTCATCTGCATTGAATATGCCATCCACGCTCTTGATAATGTGTTGATACATTGTCTAGAGCCCAGACTCATACTGGGATGTTACCTATGTTGTACCCAGTATCCTCTACTCATGTAAGATATCGACATGCCCTGAGGGAAAAGTGACGCATGTCTCCCTCATGACCCACTCCCCATGCGTAGGCTCACCGATGACTGATGTGCCACCCCTGCAGAGGATCATCACATCCCCTAACCTGTGGCTATCAACTAGCGCCCCGACCCAGTGCCACTGCTAAGAAGTCTCTCCCCTAGTGTGCTGAGTGTCATCCAAATATCTTGGGTGAGCCTCACATACCCCGCTGCTCATGCCCAAAGTGACAAAGGACAACAACAAAATTGACTGAGCCTGTGAGTGATGTAGAAGAGGGTCAGGTGCGTGATTCCCCACAGATACTGTCAAGTATCGCACATCTGTCTCCCAATCGATCCTGGGTGAAATACCACCAAAGGTAAGCCTGGTGTCCCTGTCTGTGAGTCTCCCTAGAGGCAATGCTCTATGACCCTGCTGTGCAGCACCGTATGCCCTCGCATACCACCGATCATCCATGTACTCCTTGACATGCCACTGCAGACTGAGGCATACCCCTATACACTGCTAGATACCCCCTACTGTTGTTGTACCACCCTGTACCATCTCGTGTCTGGTCTGTGTCAAGGCATCGGTCACTCCCTGTGTGTTCTCAACGCAATTTAGAACACTCCTACTCCACAATGCAGTCCCACACACTATGGTACACCACCATGCAACTCCATGTCCATTGGTAGTCCACTGATCAATGCTAGAGGCTCCCACACATCTTTGGATGTGATGACCTAGAGATGTGCCTCTACATGTCAAACCACCCCCAATCAGTATCATCATCTCCACCGGCACATCGCTATACCCACCGACGAATGGATAATCACTCCTCCCTAAGGGGTCTGAGAAGTGAATCTCCCTATGTGTCAGTAGTGATACCACCATTTCTCGGCTTCGCTGTGTCCTCTGTGCCCCACACAAACGTGAAGAATCCTTGGCCCCATACAAGGCGCCATCTGGTGGCCTGCCAATGCCACCTCCTTCGACAAGCTCTTGCCAAGGTATGTTGACCACCCCGTGATACCGTGTATAAGTTTCATACCAAGACAACCTAGGGAGTCTGCCCATAAATTGGTTAGCCATTGGAGCTATCCGGAACACCCCTAGCAAATGTGCATGCTCAACCACTAGGCCAACTGTACCCTCCAAGACATAGTCAACCGACCTACCTGGGAAATGATAGGTGATCCCGCCTAGATCCCAATGCCAGTCTGGGGTTCCTGTATTCCCAGCACCTGGAAATTCATGTTGAACTATGCCCGGGTCCACCACTATCTCCATAACCCACTCCACCGGGTACCAACTCAAAATCTCTCGCCATCCAACCTCAACATGTGGATGTTGCACCCTGTTAAGCCCAGCAGTGTCTTTCCTCTCAAAATCCTTATGTGGAATCCAGTGGTGCTCAAATCCTCTCTCTCTCCAATGGAAAGAGGTGACCCAACAATGCTGCTAGCCTCGTCTATGCATGCCTGAAGGGGGCTGCTCTGACAATCCAATGTGCCCTCTAGCTATACCATTAGGGAATCCAGTCGTTCCCCAATGTGGGCCAACTTGGTTTTTGACTCGGCACAAACCACTCTCATGCCCTCTAGCTCCTCTTTCTGTAACAAAATAGCCTCTCGTACTGATGTGGCCTTCCCTTTCAAAACTAGAAGGTCGGCTCGAAGCTGATGACACCATTGTGCGTGACCATCGTCCAATATCTCTGTATCTCATAGTGTCTCATCGAAGGTGGATACATCTCTTGGAATGTCACCCATCTGCCATGCGCTGCTACCACCCGAAGACTCGGACACTACCCTGGTCATCACCTCAATGGATGACACCACTGGGATAAGCTCTACTCTCTCTACTAAGATGTCAATCGATAAGGTCAAAGTAGTCTCCAACACAGGTGACCCCTGCATCATACTGGGCGTAACCACATGCTCCCCATGATCCTGTGTGCCCTCGTCCTCCAAGTGCGGTTAGCAATTTTGATGGCTTCCCCTTTCGTTATTCGATGAAGCTGGAAAGAGGTATCCAACTTTTCCACCCAATCTGGAATCGTGAAATCAGTGGATCCATCATATGCGGGAACATGTGACCTCCCAGTGGTACGATGCAACTCTGAACTCTGAGTGCTAGATCCCCCACTGTTACTTCCTTCTTCATCCTGCTTGAGATGATAGCAATCTCTGAAAGGCAAAGCCGCTCTGAAGTTTTCCCCCATGGACTGCTATTCGTGGAAATAATCTCCAAAGGGTATATGATCATGCTGCCTCCCTTTCTCACTCGGTACTGGAGGTAAGAATGTAGGCATTGTGATCCTGGTTGGCCTACTGAAGGCTGCTAGATGTTGGTCAGACTGTTGTGAGACCCCCATATTTTCCACCTTTACTGCATTTAGTGGGTATGATTCTGCCTACTCTCTTTGTTCATAGAAAAATATCCCCACGGCTGAGCCAGAATGATGCTCTGATACAATTGTAATATCCCGTTTCAAGGATATCTCTCAAACACAAGCAAACTCCAACAAGAGATGGACTGGGAGGGCATTTACTAGGTATTTCACCTCTGAAAAGAGGGTGAGATTTGGAGGCTACCTAGCCCTTTCCAGACTCTCTCTAAGAGTATGGGGAAAATACACCAAATGGTATAGTAACTGAAATGGTCAAATATTAGAGAAATAATAGTAGTGCAAGCATACAATAACATATATCGAACATATAACAAATACTCCAGAAATATAGAGAGAATGCTAAGTCATTTTATTATACTGAGAAATATAAGGGAGTACAATAGGTGATCAGAGTGATGGCACCTAGACTTGCTCAAGGCAAGTGAAGAAATTCTCTCAGAATGACAAGTAAATGGTTGCTCTTTGATCTATGTCCAAGCTGCTGGAAAACTGCCGTGTAGCTGCTACTGCTGAAACAAAATGAGGATTTGGAGTTGCTCCCCTCCTCGGAATGAGCTGAAACTTTGGGATTTACCTCTACTCACCAAACCCAGAAAAGCCCAGAAAGCATTTCTGAAATGGCCGACCCCTGAAAATCACCCCCTTGAGGAGCTACGCTATCCTCCAAGGCTTTGCGCTGAGGCTGAATGGAAACCACCAAAATACGGCCACAAACTCTACCAAAATCCTCCAATCGGCAAGGGTTGGCCCCTTGCTCAATCTCCAGGCTCAAATCCTCCAAAAGAAACCCAATCCGGAGCTCCCCAAGAATGGATCGCGTCCTCCTCTCAAGACTGTGCAGTCTCTAAATGCACTGCTCCTCCACCAAAGCCAAACACCAATCCTCCTGCAAAATACTGATAGAACAAGCTCACCCGAGCAGGCACTTGAAGTCTCTCGGGGCTGAGGGTGAGATCTCCGAACGGAGACACTCGATGCACTAAATAGTGCTACAGACTAGCTAAACAACCGCCATGCTCAAGAAGTCGAAATGACCAGCTCAATATCATAAACATCGAATGACCAAAATGAGGAGGCTCTCCTCCTTTTATAACGTTGGCCTCTCTCTCAAACCCTAGGCCCATCATCTCCATCGTAGCCTCTCTTGGCCCCACGCTGCCAACTCAACCTGCGCAGTCCCTCCACGTGCTCTAGTGGGTCCCCTCTCTACGTAGTCTCTTTGCCCCCCTTGACCCACTTAACTTATAACGTTGTGTCTACTAGAGAGTGAACTTTATGTTTACAGTGAGTTATATTCTCCTTTCACCCAATCCACCCATTACATTACCTATATTCAGTGCAACGCGATATTGAGACATGATGTCCTTACCCACCCCATTCCCTTCCTAGCCTTCAAAGTACCCCTACGTTCTGTTCATTTATGTAAAGGGACGCAATAAATATAATGTTCGAGTGTCCAATAGAACTCTATGACGAAGGTGATGAAATGAATATCGTGTGGTCATACATTTGACTATCACATTTAAATTCAGAAAAGATTGGATTCTTAGTTTACCAACCAATTATGAGACCCAATTTTGTGCACATCGGTATTTCCAATTGTACTGCGAAAAAATCGGCAGCACCATCAAATGAATCGGTATTTCCAAGTGTACGTTCATTTGAGACCTTAACCTTTTACATATTTCATGCTATCGAGTACGCTGAACGCGGCTGGAATGTTGATAGCATTCTTGCCGCGTGGCAACCGTCAGATTCGATCTCAACCACACTCCCAATCAAATTTCTTAATGTAGTACATCGAATTCTCTGCATCACATGTCTCCAAATGACGTTAGAATGCTGAGACAGAATAGGTTCACGTCATATAACGTCAGGAGTCTGACATCATCCTTATATTGATCTGTTATATCTTCCTTTCGCTATAAATATCCGGGCTCAGATTTCAGGGTGATTATTCAGCTCTAAGATTTTGCATTGCTCCGGAATAATTGCTTGGTCGAGTGCCGACTACTTAGTCCCATGGAGACGGTAAGAACCCTGGAGAATGTGCTGTGCATGAAGGGAGGAAATGGAGATTCAAGTTATGCCTACCATTCTCCATTGTGCTGTGCACGGGATCTACCAGAACGTCGGATCTTTCATAAGGACGTAGATGGTGTGTTTCGTTTTGCAGACTTTGGGTGTGCAATCGGGATGAATACTCTTCTCACAGTCGACACGATCGTCACAGCTGTCAAATCAATTTTTATTCGCCGTTGCCTCGACGTACCAGAATTCCAGGTTCACTTCGTCGATCTTCCATCGAATGATTTCAATACGTTGTTTCGAACATTGCCTGCATTGCGAGGTGCATTCGAAATTGTATGTGGAGACGGAAGAACACGACTACCAACTCCAGCAGTGCACGGTGAAGATAAGCCTCCAGCGACCAGATCTTACTTCGCATCAGCGGTGTCGGGATCGCACTACAGACGACTTTTCCCACGGCAAACCCTCCATTTCTGCCATTTCTCCACCAGCCTCCATTGGCTTTCACAAGTATGTGAGAAAGACATTAAGCCCTATAATTATTTAATCTGCCCATCTGACCAAATCTAGTTTGTTACTGATGAAGATGGTATATTAATCATTTTCAATTTCAGGTTCCTGGTAGCATCGAGGACAAAAGCTCTCCTGCTTGGAACGGTGGGCATGTATACATATCCAGTGATGCAGTGGCCGATGCGTATCTCAATCAGTTCAAACAAGATTTTGCAGCATTCTTAGGTGCGAGAGCAGAAGAGATTATTCCTGGAGGATGCCTGTTCATCGCTCTCTTGGCGCGTAATTCTGTGGACATAAAGGAACAAAGCGGGTTGGGAGCCTGTGCTTTTCACTTGGAAGCTGCATTTCTGGAGATGGTGAAGGAGGTAAATTAGAAAATTCAGTATTATTTTCTTATAATTAGGTTTGAATACATTCAGTATGTGATCCAGATTTTGCTGGCAGGGTTTGATTGAGGAGGAGAAACTAGACTCCTTCAACATTCCATACTATGGTCCAAGTGTGGACGAGCTAAAGATCGTGGTGGAGACGGAGAACTCTTTTCAAATAGACAGCGTGAGGACTCTGAGTGGGTTTCCGTTGCATCCATTGTTGAAGGTCAGAGAAGGGGAGGAGGAAATGTTTGGGAGAATAGTAGGAACGCATTACAGAGCCCTGTTCGAGAATATTGTGGGAGCCCGCTTGGGATGGAATGAATGTCTGATAGATGAATTTTTCTCCAGGATTGAGAAAAGAGCTGCTGCCAAATATGGAGAGTACTTGCCCAATGCACTTGACGTTGTGATTGCGTTTCTCCTTCGCAAATGGAGAGCCGCTGCCAAATATGGAGAGTACTTGCCCAATGCACTTGACGTTGTGATTGCGTTTCTCATGCTGTATAACTCAACATACACATAAATGGTGGTACGTAGAACCCTGTGGTCGTGATTAGTTGAACATGGTGCAGCATACTTTAGATGTAGCGTTTTTCTTGGAAGATTTTCTGGGAAGCCCAAAATGTAATAGCCATTCAATAAAAGATTATCTATTTTCTACCTAGTTTCACGTTTCTATTGAGAAAAGTTCTGCAAGCAGCGGTAGTCCCGGCTGGGCAGACAACAAAAACTTTGTTAGAGAAACACTTTCAAGTGTACTTTCCAGCACTATTTACATTTTGTACAGAGAATGCGTCAACCAATTTGTGATCTATCTTCAAAAACTACAAAGGCATTTTTATGTTGGGATAGCCATTTTGTACGGAACTTAGTCAACTAATTTGTCATATTATTTCAAAAACCGAAAAAGTACAAAGATATAGATCCATTAGCACTGATCAAAATTGGAACTTCAAAAATACAAGATGTAGATCTATTAGCGTTGATCAAAATTGGGGTATAAGGAGATTCTATCACCATCAGTTATTTTGATTAGTTTTCAAATGTCAAAGGGATTGGTTCTATGTGTTAATCTCAACTACCCGATTCATACCTCATCTTCCTGTTCTCAAAAGAGGATGACTTTTGTGTCATAATGATGTAAGTATTTATATAGAATACTACACTTTTCAGAAGATTTGGCAGAATCATAACGATATAAGTATTTATCCAGAATACTAGTTGTTTAAAAAGATTTGGCAGAATTATAAATTGATATTTTTTATATTTTTTAATATAATGAAGATTTTCCCTTCTTTCTATTTATCATCGAATTCCTTCTCTCAAACAAAATTATGTCTTAAATTTCATTGTTATTGATTTTACTTAGGAAAACAAATAAACTTTTAAAATCAAAATATAATATTAAAATTGTCAAACTTTTAAAATCAGAATATAATTAAAATCAGAATATGGTTTATAATACTAGGATTCAGAGTACAAAATCTAAAATGAAAGGCATCTGTTTGCTGCCAGGATTGATGATTTTAGGATTAAATCAAGTACAATAAGGTCATATGATGGAAAATAAAAAAAAACTTCAGACGTCGCTTTTTGGGCATACGAGCAAAAAAATGCTTTCGTATCCAATAATGCTTTTGATTGCTCGATTATTTATGTTAATTTTTTTTTTTAACTAGACATATTGCATGGTCTAGTATGGCCTGTTATTTTTATTGTTCGAAAATTATTTTCGTTTGCTCAATTATTTCTGGTATTCTTTTATTTTGCTTATTATTTTTTTCAACTAGACATATTGTTAGTGGTACATGCACACTGTTTAGTTGTTTGGCGATCTATAAAAACAAGGTATCATCTCATCTGATTCGAGGTCACTTGAATTGTCTCTTTTTTCTTTTCTCAATGCCCACACAGGTCAACATATGTTTACCTTAGAGAGCTGAACATAAAACCTAAAAAATTAACTTGAGTGGATCCACTGCATGCAATTTTCATAGCCTTATAAGCATGACATTAGTAGGATTATCTTTGGATAACATTATAAGGATGATATTAGTTAGTAAGTAGTAATAATAAATTATAATATTAAATTTTAACGATACAAGTAGAAATACAAGATATTTCCTAAGTACATGAAAGAGCGATGTTTAACACGTATATATCACCCCTCATGTGTGTCACCTGAGGTGATACTTGCATCATCATGTGCCAGAAAAAAGTGTAATATTGATAACAAATAATAATGGTATTGGTAATAATGATACTACATTTTAACAAATATAGATAAATATAGAAATAAAAGGTCTCTAAGTACATGAAAGAGAAATATTTAATATAAAATCTGTTATATAGAGAGATGACAAGAAAGATGGTATCTCTAAATAATAATAATAATAATAATGGTAGTAATAATACTAAATTTTAAGAAATATAAATACAAATAGAAATCAAAGATATCTCTAAGCACATGAAAGGGAGATATTTAACCTGTATATCTTATATAAAAACTGTTATATAGATAGATAAATAGAAAGTTAGTATTTCTATGTATATTTTGAATTCTACATAGTTGGATGAAACTACAACCAACCTACTTAAATTAAAATGATTAACATCAATAAATTAGTATGAAGGATGCAAAAGTTGAAAGGATTCAAATTCTCTCTATGATGCATGAGGATTTGATTAAATTTTTTGAAAGTACTAGAACATGTTTGTGTAATGCACGAAGATTTGATTCATACAACAATAAATTAGAATAAAGAGTAGAAATTTTGAAAGTATTAAAATTATTTGTATGATGCATGAGGAATTTATTTAAAATTTTGAAATGATTTGAACTTGTTTGTATGATGCACACGGATCTAATTCATCTTAGACACGTTTTGTTGGTATCCTTTGCCTCAAAGACTCACTAAATATCAACCCGCTTCTCTTGTAAAGCTTGATATGGTGAAAAGGGTTTGCGCTTCCAGACTTGGTTCATTTCATTCTAGTCACAAGGTGCAACTAGGAACAATCCATATGAAAAGGCAAAGCATAGCACAAATTATGGAAATTTTTGGTAGTTGTTTTTTTTTGTTGTGAGTTTTTTTGAATATTGACTGACTTGAAATGGCTACGATTTGGTTTTAGATGAGTAGAGTAGTGTGGGACCATACTAGTGTTTATTTATATTATATTGGTCAGGAGGAAGAGAAATTATATGATTCAGATGCAGTTTCCATGGATATTGTGAGGGATTGGAATTTAGTAGGACAACATAACATGTTTGATTTTGAAAATTTTAATGGCATGTCAATGATTAGAGTTGGGCAACATGGGAGTTCTCTTCAAAAATTTTACATGGTTAACGTTCTCTTGTTTTGATTAAATGGACCTTGTTGGCCAAGTGGATTTGAAATGTAACTTAAAAATTAAGAGTTGCTCTGTTGAATTGTGAATTTTTATTTTATTTTTGAAAATGTTAATGGCATGTCAATGATTAGAATTGGGCAACATAGGAATTCTCTTCAGAGTTTCTATATGGTTAACCTTCTCGTTTTTTATCTAATTGGCCTTGTTTTCCAAGTGAATTTGAAATGTGACTTACAAATTAAGAGTTTCTCTCTTCAATTGTGAAGGGCACTTAATTTGAAAATAAAGAATGAACAAAAATAACTAGAAAGAGGGGGTTGAGAGACAACCTTTTTTTACTATTATCAAACGAGTACCTACAAAATTAATTTACAATTATTACCAATAGGTATGCACATAATAATGAATATTGCATTTGATGCAGACTAACAACCAAGAATATTTTAGGTACAATTCCCCAATCTATCTAAAAATCTATACCAATTGGAAGCTTCATTTTATGACATATGATATTTTGATTGATCTTCCCATTATTTAGAGCAACAATCATGGCAATTAGTGTAGACCCCATAGTACCCACCAGGTATATCTTTCTTTGTTGCTTGACATTCCTGAAATCAATCTTGGAGCCTAAGCCAAGAGAAAACCTTTAAGATGACACTTTACATGAACCCAATGATAATATTTTGTAATATATTTCTTATATCCACTAATATCAATAATATTTAGCTCACCATCCATAACTATGCTTGGCTTCTCCCATCCTTCATCTAAGCCCAACTTTGCTTTAGACCATGTATATGTAACAAGATTATACATACCCCCATTCATTTGACCTCTAATTCTTTGCGCTCCTGCTACATAAAAATCCCGATCTACCACTGCTACATGTTTAAGAGTATTAGACGTATTTCCAACAATGGGATCCCATGCAATTCCTACATACCTCCATGTGTTTGCAATGGGATCACAAAATTCCAAGTAAGGGAGGGAATAATTTGTGAGATGGAATATACCATACCCTCAACATACATATATTTTTTTGTCAATTACTCTTACAACACAACCAAAATGAGGAGTTGACATGAATTCCATCCTTGTCCACTTATTATTCCTTGGATCACATATTCACACGTCCATGACATAATTGTCAGTGTTAGTGTGGAACAAAAATAACAACCACATTGTATTATACAAAAGGAACTAGTAGCAAGAAAAACAAATGAATCCACACATGATCATATTTAATAGCTTGAATCTAGCAATAAAATGGAAGAGACGATTTTTATATAGGCATAAAATCAAAGACTCTTTCAACTACGAAGTTAAATAACAATTTTTGCGATAAGGACTTTCTCCCTCGCTGATTTAAATATAGAATGCATTTACCACTCAAATCACATTTTATTCACACGAAATAGATTATAAATGCACTTTCCATAATTTAAATTACATTAAAAAACATATATTTTTACTTTAACACAATGCCCATTCAGATGAATGATTGAATCCATGCACTAGCTCGAGGGTATTTTTGTATTGCTCTTGAGTCTTTCCACCATGACTATGATTTAAGGGGTTTTCAAATAAGGAATTTCACCCTATTTTCTTTAATGATGAAACACATTTACTGCTCAAATGAAATTTTATTAATATGCAATAGAGAATAAATGCACATTCCTGACCTTACTTGGGTTCTGAGGATTAAGAAATTGAACCAATTTCATGGTTTAGCATCTTTGTACTGTCACCTATGATTTACTTGGTCACTTTTCAATTTGCGTGGAATTCATATAATAACTCTTTCATTTTTTTACCAGTGAAATAGATAAGTAGGTTATATAAATTTTGGTGCAAGTATTTTAAAACCAAGATGAGGTGTCATCTTTTGATCTAAAAAAGAAGTATTTACATTGTGCTTCTTATGGATCACACTTTATTTTAAAGATAAAATGGTTAAAAGGTTGTCTAATGACCTCTACATTAGTTTCAACTTCATGTCATGGGTTAGATTTAAAACAAAAACATGGAAGAAACCAAGGATATTAGTGGTAAAGGGAAATGTGACAATTTTAATAGTTAGAAGGATTATATAGGAAATAATACAGAGGTGATTCAACACTTAGAAGAGAAACAGAAGAAATTTTCTCAATAAGTCATGCAGTTGATGCTATTCTTGAGTTCAGTTTCCAGATTCGATATATGTGTATTTTTATTCAAGGGTATATCTCAATTCACATATAAATTCAAAATTTATTTACAAAATTGTTATAGTCTTTCGTACACACATTTCAATCTATAAAAAATTTCTTCATACTGATTAAGGTTTTCTATAACAAAAGAAAGTGATCAAGAAGAAATATAAATAAATTGTACCAAAACGACCTTAGATTTAAAAGTAGAAAATCATAATCTATTTCTTTATTTAACAGGCATTCAAGTTGGCATAATTGGACAAGATATTTAATTTGAACATAGGCCTCATGATTTGTAAGGCTCAAGGAAGTAGTATTGTAGTAATATTTCATTGTAGCATGGTCTTTTCCTTTTGTTGATCTTTTTCTATCTTTCAACAACTCTCAAATAAGCATTAATTAGTATTATATGCAATTGCCTTACAACATTTCCTTTGCAACATCTGGTGCATTTGTTAGTTATCGCTATATTCTTGTCTAAAGAGTTGCGAACCAGTAATCTTCATATCACATAGTGCCTTAACAATATGCCAGATCACCATCTATTCTAAACCTTCTAAGTATAATAATTATTATTTTAAATCCAAATTGTAATTTATATTAATTTTTTAATTAAAAGAGAAAGCGGAATTATAATGATAAATAAAAATATTATATAAATAGTTAAAACTAAAATTAAATTACAAAGAGGAAAACAAAATTATATAAATTATAATTTAAAAAAAAATATAACAGGTATTTAAAAATATAATTTAAAATAAATATATAGAAACAAACATTTCTAAGTCAATAAATTAAACTAAAATTCAAATTGCTAATTAATATATTTTAAAAATGCATATCTAAACTTAATTAATAAATATATTAAAAACTAATACTAATTTTCTTATATGAATTTATATTAAAAATATTAAATTATAAAAAAAATTCCAAATTTATATATATAGTGTATATACATTTCTTTTATGTTAAATTTTTTAAGTGTAATTTTTCATATATATGTTTGAAAGTGTTAATATCTTATATACGTATTCTAATTATTTCAAACTCAAATATTTTAATTTTTAATTAATTATATAAATTCTAAACATATTTATTTTTAAGAATTGAATTTTTTACATTAATGAAATTCCAAATACTTTTAAATCAAAATAACTCCACATAACTTTTAATTAAAATAAAAATGAAAAATATATATCAGCAAAACATTCTAATAATTGAAGTTTTATTAGATCAAATAAAATCAAAATATTTATATAATAAATTGTTAATAACTATAAATCAGAATTACCTAATTATGTTGTAAAATGTTTTTTTTTTGAAAACAACTCTCCTAATTGCCATTGTATGTATCTATGCAAGATAATATTGAATGTTAATTGGTTGAATATTTGTGTGTGGTTATATTAATAGTTAGAAAAACAGTTAATAGACATCAATAGTTAAGGCAAAATTTTTCGTAAGACGTCCTTCTTTGAAAACAACTCCACAAGCTACCATTGTGTACGCCTATGCAACGTGAGATTGAATGTTAGACGATTGAAGATTTGTGTGCCATCATATTAGTAGTTAAAAAAAATAATTAACAATCATTAATAATGAAAAGAAAAAACTACATACAACTCTTCCTATCAGATCTACAAACCTTTGAAATCGACTTACCTCCTTCATCGGTTGAAACTGGACTGTAAATGATTGTAAGATTACTTCATTGGTTGGATGCACTACTGAAGGAGTCTTAAAATTGGACGGGCAAGTGAGTGTGGAGTACAAATTGTTTTCACTGCCGACATCAATAGCCATTCTAAAAACCCCAAAATCGTGGTGTGGTTAGTGAAGTGAAAATTGGAGCTCACAGACGAGGGCTGACAAAACTACAGAGTTTGTGAGAGATCTTCTGCACAAGGGATTCTACGTTCATTATATTTTATTTATATTAACTGATTGCCTAACACATTACCATTACAATTACCAACAACCAATTAACTTCCCAAAAAACGCACTCTGACTGATGCTGCAGTGAACGAGAACAAAAGTCGCCATATTTTGTCTCTCCTGGGAGGTAGAGAGAGGTTTACACTCTTCAAGGCTAACAGTAATGAAAATGGCAGCTTCTATTCTGCCATTCATGGTTGTGACTTTGTGGTTCACATAGCCACTCCCATGGATTACACCAAAGGTCCATAGGTGAATAATTATTTAGGGTTCCCAATTCAACTTTGTTATTATGTGGTTTTAATTTTTTTTTTTCCTTTTTCTGTTTCAGACTCTAGATATTCTGAGGGTTTTCACAAAGGCAAAATCCGTTAGGCTTATAATTTACACTTCGTAAATAGTCGCAGAGTCTCTGTTGAAAGACAAGGGCGAATACAAGGACTTCGTTGATGAATCTTGCTGGACAAGTGTCGTTTCGTCCGCTCCCGGCTTGGGAGATATGTGAACACCACTTTTGGAGATCCAGGTTTGGTGTCATTATATTTTGTTTATATTGACTGCTTTCCTAACACCTTACCATTACATTTACCATCATCCACTTTACTTCACAACAAACCTAACTTCGACTGATTTTGTAGCGAACGAGAACAAAAGTCGCCATATTCTATATTCTATCACTCCCGGGAGCCAGAGAGAGGCTTACGCTCTTCAAGGCTGACATTAATGAACAAGGTACTTCGATTCTACCATTCATGGCTGTGACTTCGTGGTTCACATGGCCACTCCCATGGATTACACCAAAGATCTACAGGTAAAGAATTATTCAGAGTTCCCCATTCATCTTTGTTATTATGTGGTTTTATCTATTTTATTTTTTTCCCTTTTTTGACTTTTTTTTCATTTTTTTTGTTTCAGACTTTCGATATTCTAAGGGCTTGCACAAATTCAAAATCCATTAGGCTTGTAATTTACGCTTCCTAAATAGTCGCAATGTCTCAGCTGAAAGATAAGCGCGAATACAAGGACTTCATTGATGAATCTTACTAGATCAATGTCGATCCGGCATGAAAAGCTCCTTTTCTGGGTAAAATGTTCCTTTTTTAAACCAACTTAGGAGTGGAATTTGTTTTTATTTAATTAGGTTGAGTTCAGGTCGAAGGGAGGGAATAACAATCCATTTGTAGTGGTGTTATTATAAGAATTTTGGAAATTTAATGGGATAGTGTAATTGGGTCAGAAATTACTTCAACCTCAATCCCTACTTATTTAACCTATCCTTAATAGCTTCTCTAATATTTTTCGAACTTAAATATGTATGTTAATTGTTTTTACAGTAAATGTTGTTGTCAGAATGTTGAAGTTAAATTTGGACACTAACACATTTCCTGATTGGGATTCTATTCAACCTCGTCCACATTAATACGTTCCTCTTACTACCATTGACGTTAAGTTTAGCATCAAAATTTAACAAAAAACACTAAAAAAGCTCTCGCATCATTACCACCTCTACAACAACGAGCGAATCATGCAAACATACGTTTGTACCGGTGGAAAATACCCAGATGTAGCGGCCACATATTTATCTTGCAAAAATTGCAAGGCTTCCCTATTATGGAACCTATAAACTTGTATTGGAGAATGGAGAACTCACAATAAATTAACGTCCCACAAGAGAGTAAGATTACAATACCGTATATCTAAATCCTCTTGTCTATCGACAGCATGGCAACCGATCACGTTGGGGGAATGTTGAGGAAGATCCATATATTGAATCTAAATGGACTTTAATAGTGATATGGATTTCAACATTCTAGATGTAATTCACAAAAGGAAGCACCCTCAGTTTCTAAAGTCATTTTGAACAGTGTCCATTTTTTTTATCTTCTTTTTATCTCTTTGTTCAATAAGTTTGTTCCAGTGCAACCATATAAATTAAATGGTTGGTAATGTTTTGGGTCATAAAGCCATAATACACATCAAAACATATATTTATAAGAAAATGAAATTTTTAATTATCTGAGATTTAGTCTTACTTTACTATATATACTCTTACTTTGTAAATAGGCTTTGTTACAATACTCTTACTTTGTAAATATACTTTGTTACAATATCATATCTCAATACCATGACTTATCAATACCACACAATAAAAGAATGACAAGTTACTTATATGACACTTGTTCCGATCAGCCATGATATACATCCAAGAAAACAAAATATTTCAATGTGCAAATCCATTGTCTGCACGAATTCAAAATAAAGAAATGTGTGCTCTCTAACTTTTCTTGTGTTGTCCATATACAGGACAATGATCATTTCCCTTCTTAAAAACATCAATTAATCTATATACTTCCCATTATTTTAGTTCTAGGCATGTATTTGATCATTAGTGAAGGTTTCTCAAAAGCATGGAGATTTGCCAACTTTAAATGCGAATAAGGATGAATTGAAGTTAAAGCTTAATATGGTTTTAAAACTAAATTCTTTCTATATTTATGGCATAAGCTATATTGGTAAATTCTTATTTTCATAAATTGAACAATATAAATTTAAAAGATGAAGAGCATCACGAATATTCAAAAAATAGATATGGTAAATAAATAAAAACATTATTTTTATACTTACTCCAAATGTATGATAAATAAATATAAATATAAATAAACTAGAAATGAGGAATGAAGAACAACAAGGCACATTAGGTGGGTTGTCTGGAATGTTTGGTGGTAAGAGCCGACGTGAGAGGAGGAAATGACATATGTACATCTTCCTTGCCATTTTCTGGTGGTTATTATTTGGTCGAGTGCAGAGTGGTAGCAAGAAATTAAGTGGTGAGGGAGAGCTCTACAACCCATCGTGTCGTCTGAGAGGGTATTTATCAAACTCTCCTCTCAGATCTTCCATGAAACGTGTTTTTAGTTTTTGTTCCATGGAAATGAAGGTCCTGCTCTTTTTGGATTACCTGTTTCTTCTAGAATGTATAGCTTTGTATTACCTGGTTTTAGATAATTTCATCATGGATAGCCTAGTTTTGGAAAAAGATAGTGGGTTTTGTGTTCAATATTTTAGTGATGGGGTTTTGCTGGGAATTGTGGCCATTTACCTTCCAGCGAAGGGGGTAATTCAGACTCGCCTTCTTCATGTTGCAGCTGTCTCTATTGCTTTTGTCAGTTTTGATTTCAGTTTAGGATTTGCATGGTTGTATTGGTGTTGTATTGGTTCTGCATGGCACTGTAATTGCCTTGCATGGCATCGATATGATCCCGACTGTTCGTCTCCCACTTTGGTCTGTTTGTATTCTCACCAATTTGGGTGTACCTTTTTATCCTCCTCTCTACATGGCTCTAATTCATATTGTAGTCACCAGCTTTGGGAAATTGACTGTATGGCCTCTAGTGATTTTAGTGTGGGTGGTGAATATGTAAAGGTTACCAGCAATGGCTTGGGTGGTCAGTGGGTCAAATCTGTCTGTTGTTTCATTAATTTTATTAAATTTTCCATCGCCGAGGTTATATGTACTATTGCTAGTTTTTATAATGGGATTATTTGGGTAAGTAGGAGAGTTTTCTCTGCAGTTGGGGTTCCCATGGGAATGAGGAGTTTGATCCATTACGTTTGGTGTATGGCCAATAAATTGAAGATTTATTATGTGTCCTGCTAGTCTGTTAAGGAGTTGTTAATTTTTATAAGGTCGAGTCCTCCCTATCTGTCAATGTTGGGTCCAGTGCAAGCCGATAAAGACAACCAGCCTTCGTTGCCTCCCAGAAAACACTGTGATTGTCTTTATTTCTCAGGTAGCTTTAATCTCACCATGATTTGTACTATTTTAGGTCTTCCTATCAGTTCTCACCTACAAAGAGAGTTGTTCGAAGACCAGGAACTGAAGACAATGGTGAAAACCCAGTCGACTAAGAGGGAAGGAAAGAATAAGGGATAGGCCAAAGCTCCGAAAACCTCCCCAGCCAAATGAGTTCAGAAGTCTAGCAAAGAATTAATGGAGAACTTGTTCTAGACCTATTCGGATGGTACACCCTATTATATCAAGTCTTTGATTCACGGGTGGGAACATGATGCAAGGGCTAAGGAAGAAGTGGAAGATGAACTCGCTGAAGAAGAATTGAACCCTATGGTAACTAAACACGGTAATACCCATTAAAAATTTTCTTTGCTCCATCACTTGATATACAATTATTGGATATTGAAATGCCTCTTTTTGAAGGAAATTGTCTTTGTCCAAGATGTTGTGGATGATCCGCACACAGCCTCAAATATAAGAGACATTCATAAAGACATATAGGAGATCAACATGTAGCATCCTCACCAGAGTGTCTCACTGGGGCGAATTGGAAAACAACTAAAAAGCATGAGACAGATTGACATTCCAAGATCAAGTGTAAAAAACCCGACTCCTATAAAGTCATTTGATAATTGACTTTATATGTTATCTCTTTTGTTATGATAATGGATAAAATTTACTTTTCCTATATGTTTATGGAAGAAAATATAGATAATAGTCCCCTAAAGACAATAAGAGACCGCTTTAAGTTTTTTAAGTTATGGATGGCCTATAACTATTTAAGATGGCCAACAAACCTGTTCCTATAGGCAAGTTGAGGCTAAAACCTATAAATTTTTATGACCTGCATTTTGTTTGATGAATAGAAAATAGCAAGGATCTACTAAGTTTACAAAAAAAACATAAATACATAAAACCTATTTTTATATTTACTCCATAAACCTCTTTATATTTAGAAAAAACCCAAAAAAAAATTATTTAGGTGAATCCTATGGGCCAAATACCATGGGACAAATTACTATTAATACCATGGGAAAAATACCATATTTATAAAATATGGTAAATAAATATATATAAAAGAGGTATAAAGAGGTATGATAAATAAATAAAAATATATCAAATATTATTACAAATCAACATCTAATTATCTATCAAGCCTATGGGCCAAATACCATTGACCAAATTATTATTAATACCATTAATTTTTTTTTATTAACCCTAATATTAATATTAATATTATTAAATTTAATAAATTTGAATTAGTACAATATTCAATTTTTTATATGATAATATATATTAGTATATCATGATATGTATATTAAATCTAGATATATATGGGGGGGAGAACAAAGACATAGAGTGATAGAGGTGGAGAAATAGGAGGAGTAGAAATGGAGAGATGGAGATAAAATGAAGGAGATGAGAGAGGAGGAATGAAGAGAGAGGGAGGGAGGAGAGAGATAGAGGTCGGGGTTTGAGAGAGGTAGAGAATGGTAAGAGAGGGAGAGGGAGACATAAATATGGAGGTGGGAGAGAGGGAGGGATAAGGAGAGAGGATTGCAGGGAGGAGAGAGATATATGTGGGGGAAGGGCGAGGGAGGTAGGAGAGAAAGGGAGAGAGAGGACTTGAGAAAGAGGAGGGGAGAGGTAGGGACACAAAGATGGTTTTGGAGGGGGGAAAAGGGACGATAGAAGAAAGACAAAGAGAGTGAGAAGTGGAGAGAGAGGGAGTGACAAGGGAGAGATGGAGGGAGAGTCTCTATGCTTATGGCTAAGATAAAGAGATATATAAGGAGACAAGGGGGGAGATAATGAGAAAGGGATGAATATATTAACATAGTTGGAGAGAGAGATAGTTATGGGTGAAGAGATAGGCCTGGAGGGAAAAGAGAGTAGGAGAGAGAGAGAGAGAGAGGGAGAGAGGCCATAGAGAAAGGGAGAGAGAGGAAGAGAGTGATGGGGGACTAGAGAGGGAGGTATGAGAGAAAGAGAGATAGAGGAAGGATGAGAGAGAGGATTTGAGAGAGAGGAGGAGAGTTGGAGGGAGACAAGAGGGGAGAGGCAGGGATGTATAAATGGAGTTTGAGGGGGGGAGAGGTAAGGAAGAAGAAAGACATAGACAATGAGAAATGGAGAGAGAGAGGGAGTGATAATCGAGAGATGGAGAGAAAGTGTGTATGTTTGGGGGTGAGATAAAGAGACAAAGAGGGAGAGATGGAGAGATGGAGAGAAGGGGGGAGACAAGGAGAGGGAGAGGCATATAGTAACGAAGTGGGAAGGTGAAGAGAGAGATAGAGAGAGAGAGAGAGAGAGAGGCAGGAGAGAAAGGAAGAGAGAGATGATGTGAGAGGGTGGATAGAGATAGGGAAAGAGATATGGAAATGGAGGGGGTGAGAGAGGGAGGTAAGAAGAAAGACACATAAAGAGAAAGGTGGAGAGAGAGAGGGGGGGAGTGATAAGAAAGATGGAGAGAGAGTGAGAGACAAAAACATGAGGGACGATAGGTAAAAGTGGGGAAGAGGGAAAGAAGGGGAAGAGAGAGAGAGAGAGAGGGAGATGAAGAAGGAGTGATAGATAGATAGGTTGGAGAAATAGAGTGTATGTTTTTGGGGTGATATAGAGAGAGGTAGGGAAATATAGATATAGATCGAAGGTGAGAAGAACTAAGAGAGAGATGGAGACAGGGTTTGAGAGACATATATACTTATAGATAAGGAGTGACAAATGATGTGAGAGAGTGGAGAGAGGTAGGGAAAAAGAGATGGAGATGGGGGGGAGATAGAGGGAGGTAAGACGAAAGACATAAAGAGAGAAATGTGGAGAAGTGGGGGGGGTGATTAGGAATATGAAAAGAGAGTGAGAGAGAGAAACATGAGGGAAGATAGATAAACGCGATGGAGAAGGAAAGAAGGGTAAGAGAGAGAGAGGGAGAGGGAGAGGAGGACGGAGTGATAGATATATAGATTGGATAAACAGAGTGTATGTTTTTGGCGTGATATAGAGAGACTGAGGGAGATATAGATATATATATGGAAGGTGAGAATAAATACGAGAGAGATGGAGTCAAGGAGTGAAGGACAGTGAGATTGATAGATATGGAGTGACGAACCATGTGTGTTTGGGGTGGTGAGATAAAGAGACAAATAAGGAAAAATTGATGGAGATATAGATACATCTATAGATGGACCGAGGGGGGGAGGGGAGAATATTTATTACACTAGATGCGTTTATTTAAGTGTAGATGGTGATTTCTAATCCTATTTGATTGTTTGCACTAGACTCATTGATTTCAGTGTAGATGTTAATTTGTAATATTATTTGATTACTTCCACTATATGGATTGATTTCAATGTATATGATTTCTAATCCTATTTTATTAATTTCACTAAATAATTTTATTTCAGTGTAGATGGTGACTTATAATCCTATTTAATTGATTCATTAGATGCATTGATTTCAATGTAGATGTTGATTTATAATTATATTTGATGTCTTACAGTAGATGCATTGATTTCAATCTAGATGAGTTCTTATCCTATTTGATTTCATGCATTAAATGCATTGAAATTTGATTCTAGTGTAGATGGTGATTTCTAATCCCATTCGATGGTGTATGGTCAACCATGATGAACCATGGTTAATCATGGTTGAATATGGTCAACCATGGACAATGTCTCTATTGTCAACTATTATCAACCATGGTTGAGTGTGGTAAACCATGTTTAATCATGATCAACCATTGCGAGTCATCGAATGATAATTGAAATCCATTAACCATGATCAACCATGATCAAGGTCTCTCTCGTTGAATTTTATCAACCATAGTTAGCAATGGTCAACCATTGTTAGTTATGGTTAAGGAGTTTAAAATCATAAAGTTTATAATTGTAGGGTTAAAAATATTAATCCTTTAGTTTTATCATATTAATCCTAGGTTTTATATTTTTTTGGGTTTATAATATAAATCGTAGGGTTTAATATTATTCCCTTAGGTTTGTAATATGAATAATCCCTTATATTTACAGTATTGATCCTTAATATGTATAATAATATTTTAGGGTTGACAATATTAACCTTAGGGTTTATAATCCCTTGGGCTTATAATATTAATCATAGGGTTAACTTAATATGTTAGATTTATAATATTAATCTCTGGTTGAATTTGGTCAAGCATGGTTGAGTGTTATAAACCATGGTTGACCATGACCAACCATTATGAGTCATGGAATCATGGTTGAAATTCGTTAACCGTGATCAACCATCATCAAGGTCTCTCTAGTTGAATTTGGTCAACAATGGTTGAGTGTGGTCCACCATTGTTAGTCATGGTTGAGGAGTCTAAAATCATAGGGTTCAAAAAAATTAATCCCTTGAGTTTATAATATTAATCCTAAGGTTTATAATGCTTTGGGTTTATAATATAAGTCCAAGAATTTAATATTATTCCATTGGGTTTATAACATCAATAATATATTGGGTTTATAATATTGATCCCTACTATGTATAATATTATTTTAGGGTTTATAATATTAATTTTAGGGTTCATAATCCCTTGGTCTTATAATATAAATCCTAGGGTCAAAGCGTAATCTATTAGGTTTTTAATCCCTTGGGTTTATTAATACCCTTAGGTTTATAAAATTAATCCACTTAGTGTTTTAATCCTAACGGTTTACAATATTAATCTCTTAGGTTTATAATATTAATCCCAAGGGTTTGTAATATTAATACCTTTGGTTTATAATATTAAACCCTTGGTTTTACTAACTCGATGGGCTATTAATCCATATTTTTTATAATATTAATCCCGTGAGTTTATAATATTAATTTAATCCCTTCGTTTTTTTAATCTGTTGGGTTTATAATATTAATTCGAAGGATTTTTTATTTTAATTCCTTGGGTTTATACTATTAAACCCTTGGGTTAATAATTTTCATCCCTAGGGTTTATTAATCCATTGGGTTTATTGATCCATTGGGTGTATGATATTAATATCAATGGTTCAACATTACTGAGCCACATTTATTAATGTATTTGACTATGTTGGGGTATGTTTGGTAGTCAACACTCCTCAAGTTTGGTCAAACACAATTTCCTATTAATGGTAAACCAATGTCTCTAAGGACAACCATGATCAACCATGGTTAATCATGGTCGAATATGGTCAACCATGGATAGTGTCTCTATTTTCAACTACGATCAACCAAAATTAATGAAGGTCAGCCATGGTCAGCCATAGTCAAACATTTTCAATGATGATCATCCATGATTAATCATGGTTGAATTTTTTTAATCATGATCAAGGTCTCTCTCGGCCTGAAAACCAATAATTTCAATATGTAAGGTTTATAATATCAATAATTATCCCTTGCTTTTATAATATCAACAATCCCTTCAGTTTATAATATTGATCCCTAATACGTATAATACTATTTTAAGGTTTACATTATTAATCTTAGGGTTTACAATCCCTTTGCTTATAACATTAATCATAGGGTTAAATATTAACCTATTAGTTTTATAATATTTTTGGTTTATTATTACCCTTGGGTTTATAATATTAATGGCTTGGGTTTTTTTATTCCGAAGGGTTTATAATATTAGTCCCTTGGGTTTATTAAACTCTTGGGTTTATATTATTCATTCCAAAGGTCTGAAATATTAATTTCTTAGGTTTATAGTATTAAACCTTTGAGTATATTAACCCCATGGGTTTATTAAACCCTTTGGTTTATAGTATTAATCCCTTGGGTTTATAATATTAAAAATACCTTGGGTGTTTTAAGCTATTGGGTTTATAATATCAATCCCAAGGGGTTATGCTATTAATGCCTTGGGTTTATAATATTAAACCATGGGTTAATAATATTCATCCTTAGGATTTATTAATCATTTTGGTTTAGGATATTCATCCCTTGGGTGTATAATATTAATCTCAAGGGTTTAATGTTAGTAAATCACATTTACTAATTTATTTCACTATGTTGGGGTATGTTTGGTAGTAAACACTCTTGAAGTTTGGTCAAACACAATTCCCTTTTAATGGCCAATAATTTTACAGTCAACTAAAATCAACCATGGTTAATCATGGTTGAATATGGTCAACCATGGACAATGTCTCTATTGTCAACTATGATCAACCATGGTCAACCATGGTAAACAATAGTCAAGCATGGTCAACCATTGTCAACCATGATTAATCATGGTTGAAATTAGTTAACCATGATTAATCATGGTTGAAATTCATTAACCATGATCAACCATGATGGAGGTCTCTCTTGTTGAATTTGGTCAACCATGGTTGAGTGTCGCAAACCATTGTTAACCATGATCAACCACTGTGAGTCGTTGAATCATGGTTTAAATTCGCTAACCATGATCAAACATGATACAAGTCTCTCTCGTTGAATTTGGTCAACCATAATTAAGCATGATCAACCATTTTTAGCCATGGTTGAGGAGTTTAAAATCATAAAATTTATAATTATAAGGTTTAAAATATTAATATCTTAGGTTTGCAGTGTTAATCCTAGGGTTTATAATCTTTTGGGTTTATAATATAAATAATAGGGTTTAATATTATTCCCTTTGGTTTATAATCACTTGTGTTTATAGTATCAATAATCCCTTATGTTTATAATATTGATCCCTAATATGTATACTAATATTTTATGGTTTATAATATTTACCTTAGCGTTTATAATACCTTGAGCTTATAATATTAATTCTATGGTTATATATGTTAGGTTTATAATATTAATCCCTTGGGTTTATAAATCTCTCAGGCTTATAATAATAATCACAAGGGTATGTAATATTAATGCCTTGAGTTTATAATATTAAGCGCTTGTGTTTATTAATCCCATGAATTTATTAATCCCTTTAGTTTATAAGATTAATCCATTGTGTTTATAATATTAATAATTGCTTTTATTTTTTAATGTGTGGGGTTTAAGAATCAACAATCTTCAACTTTTCTCAAACATAATTGTCTATAACAATTATTGATTAATATTAAATATTAAGCATGTCATGATATGGTAATGGTAAAGAAATATATTAGGCTTGGTAAAATCCTATTCCCGAAAAGAACAATGAGTTGCGTAGCCTCTAAAGGTGCTACGGTTTCCTCGTATGGCCGCCACCATGGCTACAATGCTGCCCATGAAGCTATGCAACCTCTAGCAGCTTGTGGACAGACTCTCTTAGGAGAAGCAGAGCCCCTCCTCTTCCATGAAGACAAAAATATAATGGATTTTACCTGCAAGAATGTGGTAATGGAACCCTCCAATTGCAACCACGCACATGATAGGAACAGGGTAGGAGGTCTCCGAACATGCAACAGTGCAAGAGGGAAGTCGACGGCCCGGTTCTGCAATGGTGAGCACCCTCTGGTATCCATCACTTCCCAGATCTATCTGGCTGTGACAGAGAATCAGAACCCTAGCATGCCTTCGCCCAAGCATAGGACTGCCTCTATTCACAATAGCGCAGATTTTCTGGAAGCTTGGCTCCTCCCACCTCCGCCTCAGGATCTAATGAGGCCCAAGCCCAGCGACACAGATTCTGATGAATCCTATCCAAACCTCAGAATAAAGGGCTTGAAAATGAAGGACCCCATCAACAGCTGTGCATATCGGATAAACTCCCCATTGAAAGCCAAAAATAGGGAAATATAGACCACTCATAGCCTTCCTCTGTGCCATATTGGACTCTCACTCCATCGCACCTCTCTCGAAAAGGGAGGTAATACGCCCTCCTTCGAGATCCAGACCATTCTTCTTAATGGAAAAATGCAGCTCTGTTGGGTGCGATCCCTTCTAGCATGCAGAAATTCCTTTATAGAGGTAAACTACTCGAGAACAACCTCTCGCTCTCTTTTTGTAACATTGAGAAAAACGGTACTCTAGTTTTATCCCTCTTTCTGTGATGAGGGGCATCTAGGTAGCCCTTCTCTGCACAAGTTTTCTCGTATAATGATGTTGTCCATGCACAGCATCCAAAGAAAGTTGCACCTCCTCTTGAGGCTCCCAAGCCTTTTTTAGTGGACAAAATGGAAGATATACCAGCAATTGAAATATCCCACCCAACAGTGGATGACCAGTTTCAAGAATATTCAGAAAGGGACATAATCTTCCAATTTAGTAGATTATGGCCATGCTCAGCAAATATTTATCAATGGGTTCACTCTGCTTGGACCAATAATAGTCATATTTTCTTCTACTCAAAGTGTTTCTTCATAGTTTTGTTCGCTTTCAGGGAGGACCATCAAAAATCTTTTACAGGAGGACCTTGGTTCTGGGGAAAAGGTGGTCTATTCCTCACACCATGGCTCCTAGACTTTGACCCCTCCATGACCGTCATCACCAAGCTTCCCATTGGGGTCAGGCTCCCAAATTTATCGACCCCTCTATGGCACTATTCTGTCCTTCAAGGAATTGGAAATACTCTAGGCCACTTTCTAGCAACGGATACCTCTAGGCGGCAATCAAGCATATACACCATCGATAGAATATGCAATGAAATAGACATTAGAAAAGGCATGGAAAATAAAATAAATCTCAGAGTGGGATATTTCCATTAGACACAGACCCTGGACTAGGAGAATACTACCTTACTATGCTGCCACTGCCACTAAACATGGCCTCTTCAGAACTCCTGCTCCTCCTTCCTGGCCCAAAAGAAGAATAACATCCACAAAAAAACTCCAAAATTTGGAAGCCTTGTGTCCCACCTCCCATTGATGACATCGATTCCTTCTGCTCAAATGAGGATGAGGAAGGAATCGAAGCACATGCAGAGGTTGCAAAGAAAAGAGAAGGACATGACCTCCGGAAACGACGACGTGGCCACTGGTCCCACGATTTCATAAAAACGGTCTCACGAAATGTCCTCCTCATATTTGGATAAGGAGCCCTCCCCTTCATACATCAACACACTCCTAGTGATACTAGGCTAACAACCCTAGGCTCGTTGGGTGAGACTTTAAAAAAATAATGGAAAGAAATGATGTATTAAGGAAGCCACTGACTCGGGATAGTTTCCAGTGTTTTTCGTGTGGCTCCCTTGATTTTCTATTTGTATCTCTTGCTTCTCACTTGGCTACTCTATGGGACCAAGTTTGAATTTTCTTCTTTTCTGGTTCCCTGTTATCTAGCCTCTACTATTTGTAATCCATCTTGTACCATATGCTCTTTTAATAGAAATAGATTAGTCTACCAAAAAAAATGGTAAAGAAATATATTAGTTATTTTGTAGTCAACACTCTTCAAGTTTGGTCAAATACAATTCCCTTTTAATGGTCAACCAATGTGTCTATGGTAAACTATGATCAACCATGGTTAATCATGGTTGAATATGGCCAATAGTGAATAATGTCTCTATTGTCAACTATGATAACCTACTAAGGTCAACCATGGGGACCATATTCAACCATGGTCAACTATGTTGCTCAGTAGTTGGCTATTATGTAAAAATAAAAGTTAATTGACAACCAAAGTCATAGATAGCAAAAATTATCCATATTAGTTACTCTAAATGAAAGTACAATATTATGTCTATCTAAATACTTACATAGCTCATATATATATATATATATATAAATAATTTTGGCAAATTTTAAACCACATAAAATTAAATATCCCCAATCAAAAATTAAAAATTCTGTTTACAAAAATACAAAAATTATTTTTTAATTTCCTAAAAAATAAATTTAATAATTTAATTTACAAAAACATTAAAAATAATTTAGAAACCCAAAATAATTAAATATACCCAATAATCACATTATACTCTACTTTCTTTCGGCAAGTATAATAACAAAAGTAACGTTTAACTAAAAATTTATTTATAATAACAAAAATAACATTTAAATTATGGGACAAAGTAAAACAAAACCCTTTTATTTCTATTTTTTAATTTAATGATTAATATTTAATGTAATTGTGTTTTTTTGGTGTTTAAACTATATATTTGTAAAATTCAATTTAATATTATAAAAAAAATATTTTAATCCTACAAAATATTTTATATAAATAGATTTAATAATTGAAAAAAATCATGTAAATTAATTAATTTGAACCTACAATTTCCAGAAATCTCAATCCCCACTCAATTCTACACAAAATTAACTAAATTGAAAGGGAAAAAATCACTTAGTTTTCATTGTTTTAATCATTTAAATTAATTAATTTAAGCATACACTTTTGAGTAATGTCAATCCCCCTTAATTTCACACAAAATTAACTAAATTGAATGGAAAAAAACGCAGAGTTTAAGTACAGTTGTGAAACTGTCGGGTGAAAAAGTTTATTAACGAGCATATTGTAGAAAAAGCTTATTGAGTTGTAAATTTTAATAATTTCATTGCGAATTGCAAAGTAGCATAACCATTGGAATGTAATTGAATCTCGTTCCGAAGTGGGAAGCAGAGTAACCCATTTTGTTTTTAATAAGAATTGTGTGTAGGGTGAAATTTTTTTTTTTTTTTTTTTTTTTTACCCCGCATGTTTTTATGGGGATTTTTTCAATTTAATTTTTCTAAAATTTGGTAAGAATTTATTGATATCACAAGTTTGATGGGTAACACCTGCACAAACTAAGTTTTCTAGGGGTTTTTTAGGGTGTTGTATCCATATATATATAGTCAAAATAACCATTTTAAATAACACAAATCAAAATTTCACCTCAAAATTTTCTGCTAATTCCAAAAAATGACACTAAAAACAACTCATTTTTTATATGCCTTTATTCCAAAAAGTGACACTAAAAACAACTCCTTTTTTATATACATTTATTTGAAGTACCAAGGTAAAAGTTCAAAAAATACTTGAACATTCATATCAAGTTGTATATTCATAAAAACAATGTCAAGAATTTACCTAGATTGTATATTTATAGGATAGGTGTAGGTCAAGTATTTATATGAGGTTGTATATTTCTAGGATAGGTGTAGGTAATAATTTTAATTATAGTGATTTTTAATTTTGAAATAGGTTTTGTTACGATATCATAATTGTGCTAGGGGTTTTCCATTGTGATGTTTATTCTCATGATATTCTTTGACATAATCTTGAACGTAAGGAGTTTTCTATTGTGAGTTTTATCCTCATGAAATACTCTAACATAATCTTGAACATGTGTCCCTCCCCTCAGTTTAAAGTCACACTCTTCTCGGTCATCTATTTAACATGGTGGGGTTCCTTTGCACGATAATATGCAAATATTGGTTTATCAATATTACATATTTAAAAATATATAATTCATTTCAAGTGATATGATATATACTTTTTTAATTAATCAATGTAATTACAATTAAATAAATGGTAAAACTATTTTTGCGATTAACGTCAAACTTTTATATGTGACTCCGCTAAGAATATTTTAGAATATTTAGTCGAGGCTGAATCTCTAGTAGCCACCTAATAATTATTTATAATTAATTCAAAATTTTAGAAAATTATTTCAAAAGAGGCATGCCTTCCTATCAAAGTAATAATAAGCAAAAAAGTCATGACAATTTTTGGAGAAAAAAATGAAGTGGTTAATCTAATTTAGTTTACATCCACAAAGAAATACCTAGGCCTTTTATTATGTCATGAGAAAAATTCTCAACATTTTTAGTGTCTTCTCCTCTCCTCTTTTACCATGCCCTCTCAAGGCCAAAAGACACTAACAATGGAGCCATCATGCACTTAAATAGGCTCCATTACATTAAAATACCATAAAATCAAAATGGTAAACTGACTTTGACTAAGTTAAGTTTACCCTAATTACACTAACAATCTCCTCTTAAACTTTCCTTACAATCTACAAGAAGACATGGGTAACTATATACCATTTTTCTAGGCTACATTCTCTCATATCATTCAATTGCCATCAAATACCACATTTTGGCTCAGATACCACATTTTGGCTCTCCCCTTCAATCTCCCCTCCCCTTCAAACTAGCATAACAGTACACCTACCATATTGTAACTAAGTGGTCCATTCCACAATTTGATCATACATAACTCCATGCACCACCACACTCCAATATGTATGCCTCAATAATAAGTCTTAAAACAAAATAACCTTAAGTTAGTGTACATTTCCACTATTTTATGTATTCAGATAGTTCATTCATCAATTTGATCCTCCATCCCTTCTATGCATGAGAGATACATCATGTGTAATGTGCTATTAAACTCTTTTCACCTAGATGTGGTCTTCAAACCTCATTTTCACTAAAGAGGTCCAACCACTCTCTCATTAGATCATTACGATTAATCATCATTCTAACCTAAACAACCTCTTGAACCGATATGCATTACTCACTTAATGTTGTGCCTCCTCCATATGCTCAAAATATCTAGCTAGTAAATCTTCCCATCTATTTTGATCTATGGGGTTCATTTCATATCTAGTTGTCAAAGTAGTAAATCTTTGTGTGCCACTCATAGTAACTCATTATCTACAATTGAAGAAGAGCATACCAGCTATCATACTAATTTTTATAACAAATGAGAGATACATAAGCAAGGAAAACTATATAAATTGGATGGAGTTTATAGCCATAAAAAGCTTACCTTGTGATACATCTCACATTGTCAATATTAGAAAAAATCATAAAATTTAATTATACCTTTATTTTAAATTATTAATATTATTATTAGTTATCAAAATAATTAATAATGGGTTAAATATATATATATTTAACAAGAATCTTACACTCTCACTTTCCCATCGAGATTTCTCAGAGAGATTGTTAGCTTGTAAATAGACTTTGTTACAATACCATGTCTTACTAAAACATCACACTCACATAACTCATGTTCATATAATTTTTTTTATAATAATCAATTTAATTAAAAAGAAAAAATAGCATAACTATTTTTGAGATAAATTTTAACCTTTAATTTCTAACTTACTAAAATATTTCATAGAGGTTAAATCTTTTCTATCTACATAATAATCGATAATATCAAACTCATATACTATTAACGACAGACTCAAATTTACTCGATATTTATTTCCCCTAATGGTTGCCCTAATTATTGATTATTGGATATTTCCAAACGGAAATTTAGCAACTATTGTTGCAAGGTGATACTAGGAGTGGAGTTCATGATCGACGTGCGAGAACCATGAACACTTGACTTTTTAGGAAAAATCATGGCTAACAATATGTTCCTCTCCTTGCATGTTTGTTGATAGAGTAGTTAAGTTAGACAGTTGTTCGTTTGAAATGAAGACGTAAATTGAAGAAACTACATATTTTCAGCGGTGACTTCTATCGTAGCTTTATTCACATTGTGATTTGAATTATCTTATATTATTAACATTTTCCTTTACTTTTCAGATTCAAGGTAGTTGTATAACATGAAATTCTCCTTCGCAAACTATTGTAGTATCCTTCATGAATCGTAGCCGTAGCTTCTATCTATTCGATGACTATCCTAACTTTCTCTCACACGCTTTTCCTTCTACTTGTGCATTCCTTCTGGTTGACACTGATAATAGACGGGCAACAGGACATTACTTCCTTCTTTTAAAGGGTTTTAAGATGGCACACGCTAAGTAGATGATCCTTTTCCCTCTTTTTAGATATGCACTCTAGGTATAAATTCTTCTACAAAATGGCCTCAACGATTTTAATGTAAATTTAAATGTGATTATAACTCGATGAATAGAGTGATGGATTTGAATCGTTGATATAGATGATCTACATTTCGAATTAGCAATATGCCACTTTTTATACTAAGCTATCTCTCAAAATTTGGAAGAGTTCATGTAAGAAAATGTATGGTAGAGTAAAAGTGTATACCTTAGCATATATAGATTGTATTAGCAATTAGCTTAATCCATTTTAATTCCGAATCTATCAAGTAACGAGAGGGATCAAATCTTTCCAGGTGAAAGCCTCTTTTTTGAGTGAAGAACTTGAGGAAAAGTTGTAATGTAATGTAATGTAATTGCACCAGGACACCCTATCTATCTACCTATTGTAGAGATGTTGTAATGTAATGTAATTCTCTATAAAAATTTTGACCAAGTAAAAAAAAAAAAATTAACCTTAACTTAAATAAAAATAACTTCAAACTAAAATAATAAAAACAAAAATTGTAGGATAAAATTATTATTTTTATTAATTTATGTGAAGTAGTTACAAGAAAATTGACATTTTCGTCTTGGAGTTCCAAGTTTATGAGAACCCATGGTTATTGACTGATAGTATTCATGAGGAATATATGCTAATTATAGATGGAAATTAAACTACCCATCTTACCTTTGGATCTACTAAACCTCTTCTATAGTGAAAGGGGTTTTGATCCCTTGTGGCACATGGTATATCCAAACTTAAGATGGATGTAGACTAGTATACATGCATATACCAACTTATATTATCACATTTTATGGATACATATATTGAAGTGAGTAGCAAAAGTCTTCCTTCTCCATCTCCAATTATATGTTAGATTGATAAAACCATAGTAAAATATTATTTATTAAACAAATGGAGAAAATAATTTATAATATATAATATGCCTATACATTATTTTGTCAAGAAGTGTTATAAAATTAATTATGGAAGGATATACATTAGATAAAGTGTTTCTTTAAGGAATTTGATCAAATAATAGAAAAAAATAATATTTACCCACAAAAAAATGATAAAAATAATAATTTTATTCCTTCAAATTGTTATATTATAGTTTTATTTTATTATTAATAAAATTTATTAAAAAAAAAAAAATTATATACATTTCTCTCTCACACACACAAACACACAGATATATATATTAATATCGTTTTTACCATCTAAGTTAAAATAATGATGATTCATATTAGTAACCATGATATTTTACAATTCTATATATAATCAATACGATGTATAACAATTTCGTAGGGTCTTGGATAGAAGGTGATTGGGTGTTTTGTTAAGGTACTCCTTGATGTGAAGTCACCGGTTGGATAGACGATGGTTGGGTGATTTGTTAAGGTACTTCTTGATGTGAAGTCACCCGTTCAATTCTCCGCCTCGATTGGGGTGATATATTGGACATGATGAAGATATAGTGCCTCCAATGTTACAAAAACAGAAATATGATGTATAACACATTTAAAAATTAAATTCAAAATATATTAAACACACTGTTTAGAAATTAAATTGAAAATATATTAAACAAACCATAAAAATATTTGCAAAGTGCATATTTATATAACTATATGTATTATCAAGTCTTACTAAAATTAAAATTGGCAGTGTCTCATGTGAAATTTATATAGATATATATATTATCATTAAGAAATAGGAGAGACATTAACTCTTACTCTACTAAGCACAAAGAGGAATCAAATCTCTCAAAGTGAAAACTTTTTCTAAAGTTTTGCATTTAGAAAGATGTTTGCATCTTGTGGGATTTGATCCCTCTACAAGCTTGGTGGATCCAAAGTTAAGGTGGATCTGTGATTGTAAATAGGAAATATATACATTATGTTATAATATTATACAATATTTGGGTACGTACGTTTCCAAACTCACTTACCGTAATTGTACGATGTATTCAGATTTATGATATCGAACATTTCAGATGGACGTTACATTACACCCATCATCAGGGAACAATTAGGAATAATTCTAGGAAAAAAGAAAGGAAATGATTGTTCGACCTCAACAAAATGTGTAAATATTGAATATAAATTTGATTACTTATAATTGGATGAGGGAGGTGAAGTTGATTAATTTCAAAAAGAAAATCATATGAACAAGTGCTATATCAAGTGAGTTATGGTTTTTTTAGGCATATGGTATTCATGATACAAAATAATAACCCATAGTATTGTAATAAAGTGATATAATATCCATAAAAAAGTGGATATAAATGCCCATAAATCTTCTCCCATGTTATTTAAATCAGAGTTTATAAACTGAAGACCAACCTCAACTTTCCATTGCCAAAGAAGGAGCTTTATACAGGATGAGGAAGCGCCAATACTATAAGAATTATCGGTGGTGATAACTTCTTCAAGAAGCTAGGTGAAATCTCCAAAAACCACAAGACAAAATTACTGGTGCATTTAATGTGGTTGGTAGCTTCATAGGGTGGAATTACTATTATCCAAAACTCCCCCTTAATTCCAACGATATGAAAAACACACAAAATGCGCTATAGAACAATGCATAAGACACAAGCATACTGTTGATTGACATGTTTGTTGGTTTAAGTCTCATCTAGGCTTACAAAATAATCTCGATTTTATACAACACATAACTTTTACAAATCTCAAATTTAGCCTTCGCAAGAGGCTTAGTGAATATGCCAACCAAATTTTCATTTTTATTACAATATAATAAGTCAATTTCCTTTCGGATTGGAATTTTCCCCTTACAAAGTGATGTTTTGCATTAATATGCTTTGACCTTGCATGACAGACAGTATTGTCCGTGATGCAGGAGCATCTCATACTTAATTTTTATGTAATTATTTAATTAATGAATCTAGAATTTTCTAAAAATAGTGAGTCATTCTAGAATTAATTAGGAGATAGGGAAGTTAGGATAAAATCCTAAAGTTGAGAGGATCACTCTCAACTTCCTCGAAATATCTAGGAAGATGTCTCTCTTGAAGAGATTGGAGAGATTTCTCTCCTCTAAATAAATAGCCGTGTAAATTTTTGTATAAATCAATGTTTTGGAGTGTGATTTAAACAATAAAATTTGGTGTGTGTTTTGAATTTCTTATACTCTACATAATTTTTGGCATAATAGCGCAAAAAAATATTTTCTGTATAGTGCAAGGCTTATGTTGAGGGTAGTGGCACTTTTACTGCAAAATCTTTCATGTGATGGAGAAATCATCCCACAAGGTTTTTTATTTTAGATCACAAAGAGACATGATTAGCTTGGTTGGAGATTGTTGATCACTAGAATTGGTTGCTAATTGAGGTTTTAGATATCGTACCACCTAAATGATTTGTCTCTGTCATCGTTGAGAATTTTAGTTGCGGTTCAGTTGTGAAAAAAAGAAATGATTGCTGGAGCATCTACCGATTGTCTTTGCTCCTTGGAGGACGATGTTTTTACTGGATTGCTAGAAAATTGAGAAGGGAGCTGGAAATTGCATTTCTTATAGAAAAAAATATTGGTGTAGACCGACCTATTGAGGGATGCTTGCTACCGTGTATGCATGACCTAGAAAACATGGAATAAAGCATATTTTTCCAGATAATTGTTTATGATTTTGCGTAGCTTTCAAGATATTTATGTGTGATGAAAGATTAAATTTGTTGCGTGGGTTGAATGTTGCCCGCATTGAAGAGTCACAAAAATTGAAGACCCGCATGTGAAAATCTGAGGAAAGTAGAACTGTGAAATGTTTAATAAACTTTATGCGTTGTACATGAAGATTTGGGTTTATGCAGCGAGTGTACAAGTCAGATCTGCCTTTGGCTAAAAAAATTTGCATTACAACTCACTCAAAATGGAAAGATGTGTGTTTCTCTTTGTTTCAAGTTCCTTATATTAAGACAACCGAGTCTTTATTTGATTATTGCGTTCTCTGCGTAAATTTTTGGAAGAAAATTAACTTAATTTTCATTCCATACTTATTCATTACATGGGAATTCCCTTTTTATCATTATAAGGTGAATGCTCCTTTAAAAATGAGTTCCATATTTATTCATTAAATAAGGTGAACATTGAAATGAGTTCCATGTGTATTCATTAAATAAGGTGAAGGTGATTACATAAAGTTAATACTTTATATTTAATTATTATTTTTAAAAAATCATAAAGTGTTTTTTAAAGAAGGCCTTAAGGAAAAGGATTTGTAAGAATTATTATATAAGATGACCAATAGAACTATAGGATCGAGAGGAGTCTAAATTGGTTGACGGATACGAGCTACAAATCAAGTACTGCTTGATGAAGTAAGACATATTAGAACAATATTTGATGCATTTGAGACAACACGTCAAATAGATGTCGACATCGGTAATGTTAGTGAAGCCGAAGAAAGCTCTGAAGAGGAAGCTCAAGAAGAAAATCCAGAAGAGAAGATGGTCAAAATGATCCCGGGAATCAATACCAAGCCAAGATTAGACGTGCCTATGTATGAAGGGAATTTAAATCCTGAAGAATTTATCAATTGGATCAACACCATGGATAAATATTTCAATTATCCGATGAGAAGAAATTGAAGTTCGTGGTGAGAAGATTAAAGGGAAATGTTGTACTATGGTGGGATAGCCTGCAAGATAAAAGGATAAATAGAAACAAAGGGAATATTACTAGTTGGGATCGAATGGTGGCCAAGCTCAAAGGTAAATTTCTTCCTTGAGATTATCAATTGAATATTTTTCGCGAAATGCGCAATCTCAAGTAGAAATTGATGTCTGTAAAACAATATATAGAAGAGTTTGATAAATTGAGTATAAGATCTGGTCATATGGAAGAAGATGAAGAAAATTTATCAAGGTATATTAATGGCTTGCAATTTTAAATAGAAGATGAATTAAATATTTAATTTCTAAAAACTTTGAAGAAGCTTACCATATAGCCCTTAAAATTGAAGAAAAATTGGCAATAAAGCAGAGTCAAAGAGGAAGAGGACGAAGCACGATAAGAAGAAGAGGATCATCAAGTCGAGGAAAATCAAGTAGAGAATATTCTAGAGAAATATTTATGATTCAAAGAGGAGAAGGCAACAGTTCACAACATGCAGAACCATCAAGAAGAGATTTCAGAGGACGAATACCTTATCAAAGACGTAGCGGACAATATTATATGGTAAGATGTTATCTATGTAACAAAGTTGGTCATAAAGCTAATGAGTGTCGAGAAATATTTTCTAATTAAGGAAGTACACATATAACATAAATTGATACAGAAAGTGTACAATCCTCTACACATGAAAATGAACCTAAAACTGGCGAATCTTTAATGATGAAAACAACTTTATTAAAGGTTGCTAAAGAACTAAAGGAACCCACACAAATAAAAACATTGCTCAGAACTATTTGTAAATTAGGAGGAAAGTGTTGTAAAATAATTATTGATAGTGGGAGTAATGATAATTTATTATGCACATAAATAGTATAAAAGATTAATTTAAAGAAAACTAAACTTCCTACTCCCTACAAAGGTTCATGGTTGCAAAAAGGACATGAGATATTATTTAATGAACAATGTGAAGTGGAGTTTCAAATAGGATGTTATAGGGATAAATTTGTTTCTGATTATGTCTATGGATGTGTGTCATATATTGCTTGGAAGACCATGGCAATATGACATGAAATCAACGCATGATGGAAGGAACAATACTTACACTTTTGAGAAGGATGGTCAAAATGAGGTACTTTTGCCATTGAAGAATGAAAAAGAACTAGAAGAAGACCAATTCATGGTAATGTTACTTAGTGGGAAATAATTTCTCCAAGAAATCAAGGATGAGGAGATAAATTTTTCCTTGATTGTTAAATCAAAGGTAGTTCTCACAAGTTCAAATTTGAATGATCTTCCAAAAGAAATTAAAAACATGTTGAATGAATTTATTGATATTGTAGTGGATGACTTGCCTGATGAATTGAATCCCATTAGAAGTATTAGCCATCATATTGATCTCATTCCAGGTGCTAGCCTTCCTAACAAAGAATATTACATAATGGCTCCAACGGAGAATGAAGAAATTAAAAATCAAGTGCGGGAATCGCTGGATAAAGGTCTCATACGAGAAATTTTAAGTCTGTGTGTTGTTCCAACAATGTTAACTCCAAAGAAGGATGGTGAATGGAAGATGTTCACATATTCTTGAGAAATCAACAAAATAACAATCTGGTACAGGTTTCCATTACCCCTTATTGTTGATCTTATATATTTCCTAAGCGGTGCTGCATGTTTTGCTAACACATATTTAAAAAGTGGAGATCGTCAAATCATAATTATAGAAGGTGATGAATGGAAAACCTCATTCAAAACTAATAATGGTTTATATGAATGGTTGGTAATTCCCTTCATACTTACGAATGCTCCCAACACTTTTATGAGACGAATGAATGAACTGTTAAAAGAATTCATTGGAAAATTTGTGATAGTTTATCTTGATGATATCCTAAATTATAGTCAATCAAAAGCAGAGAACCTAAGACATATTAAGTTGGTTTTGAAGAAACTACAACAATATAAATCTCTAATCAATCTAAATAAAAGTAGTTTCATGAAGAAAAAACTATTATACTTGATTTTGTAATTTCAAGGGAAGGCTTAAATATGGATTAGGATAAAGTGAAGGCCATAATAATTGGCTAACTCCCAAAATGATTTTACAGGTAAGAAGTTTTCATGGATTGGCAAGTTTTTACAGAAAATTTGTTAAGAAATTTAGTGCCATATGTGTTCAAATTGTAGAAACTATTAAAGAGAAAAAATAACCATTCCATTGGACAAAAGGAGCTAATAAAAGCTTCCAATTATTAGACAAAAATATCACAGAACAACCTGTTTTAGCGTTTCCAGATTTTAATAAGCTGTTTCAGGTGGAGACTAATGCCAGTGGGACTGCCATAGGAGATTTCTTAAGTCAAAAAGGAAAACCAATTGCCTACTTTAGTGAAAAAATTAATGAGGCCAAGAAAAATTACTCTTTTTATGATAAATAATTTGATTTCATCATACAAACATTAAAGAAATGGAGACATTATCTTATGCCAAAAGAGTTCATCCTCTACACAGATAATCATGCTTTAAAATTTATCAATAATAAGAAAAAATTGAGTCAAAGACATGTTAAATGGGTTTAATTATTACAAAATTTTACATTTTTCATCAAGTATAAAAGTGGGCAATAACACAAAGTGGCAGATGCATTAAGAAAAATCAATTCAATTTTGCGAGAATTCAAAGTAAATGTCTTAAAATTTGATGAGCTAAAAGATATGTATAAAGATGATTCAGATTTTAATGAAGCTTACGAATCTTGTGAAAATCTTGTAAGTAGAGATAGAACTCCATGGTTAGACTACATGATAGAAGAGGGACTTCTGTTCAAGGGAAAATAGTTATGCATTCCCAGATGTTCAATGAGGGAAAATTTGTTGAAGGAAAAATATGGTGGGAGTTTAGCAAGTCAATTTCGGCAAGATAAAACTCTAGCACGGTTAAAAGAATTTTATTATTGGCCTAACGTGAAAACATATGTAAAGAAAATTGTTGAAAGATGTAGGATATTTGAATATGAAAAAGGAATAATTCATAGAACTAAACTCTATCAATCCCTACCAATACAAAATCAACCATGGGACTCCATAAGTATGGATTTTGTAATGGGATTTCATAAAACACAAAAGGGACGTGATTCAATATTTGTTTTTGTTGATAAATTCTAAAAAATGGCACACTCTATGGCATGCAAAAAGACAAATAATGCAACAAACATAGCAAACTTGTTCTTCCAAGAAATAGTTAGATTGCATGGATAACATAAAAGCGTTGTTTTTGATAGAGAAACTAAGCTTGTAGGTCATTTCTTGAGGACTCTATGGAAAAATTTGGGAACTAATTTTAGTTTCAGCTCAGCATATCATCCCCAGATTGATGGTCAAAATTATGTGGTAAATAGGAGCCTTGGAAATATCTCGAGAAGCTTGGTAAGTGAACATACCAAACAGTGGGATCAGGTTCTTACTTAGGCAAAATTTACATATAAAGATTCACTCAATAGAAGCATTGGAATAATTTTATTTAAAATTTTTTATTGGATGCATCCAAGAGGTATTTATGAGTTGAGGAGCCTAGGAAAACAACAACTCGAAAGTTCAAATAGTGAATATTTTGTAGCAAGTATGCATGAAACACACGACAAAGTCAAGCAACAACTACAAGAAAGAGGCAACAAGTATAAACACAATGAATATTCCAAAAGAAGACAATTAGACTTTAATGTTGGAGACCTGGTTATGGCACATCTTCAGAAAGAAAGATTTCCTAAAGGGGCATATAATAAGTTAAAACTAAAAAATATTGGACCATCCAAAATTTTGAGGAAATTTTCCTTGAATGCTTATGAAATAGAACTACCCAAAGACTTTGGTATTTCACCAATATTTAATGTTTATGATCTATACCCTCTTAAGGAACCACTGGATGATTCTACAAATGCACATGGTCATGATGAAGTTCAGTGGGAGAAGCATCTATCTCTAGCACCAACAAAGCATATTGAATCCATCATTTATCAAAGAGTGGCTAAAAGGACTAGAAAGAAAGAGTATATTCAATACTTGGTCAAATGGTAGAATCAACCAGTCGAAGATTCTACTTGGATGAAAACAACAACGATTTCAAAATATGGTATGAGCATTGAAGAACTTCAGGAGAAAAACATATGATTGTAGGAGCATTAAAGAACTTCTAGAATTAGTGAGTCATTGTAGAATTAATTAGGAGATAGGGAAGTTACGATAAAATCCTAAAATTGAGATGATAGCAGTCAACATCCTCCAAATATATAGGAGGAATTTTCTCTTGAAGATATCCGAGTGACTTGTCTCATCTAAATAAACAACCATGTAATCTTTTGGAGAAATCAATGTTTTGGAGTGTCATTTAATCAATAAAATTTGGTGTGTGTTTTGAATTGTTTTTCCTCTGCACCATTTCGCCAATTTTATGGTGATTATTTTATCATATCTAATCATTGTAGGTCCTTGTTAAGGTTGTACAACATCTTCAAGTATCCTTATGTGACATATTTCTTCGCAGGTGGCACTACAAAATGCTTTATACTCTGCTTTAGTCGATGACAAGGAAATTGTTGGTTGTTTCTTACTACTCCATGATATAGTTCATGATCATATATTGAACACGTATCTAGTGGTGGATTTATTTTCATCTGGATTTCCAGCCGAGTCAGAATCAAAATGAATTCCCAATTCAACATTATAATCTTTAGTATATTTAATACCAAAATTTATAGTTCCATTTAAATATAGAAGGACCCTTTTTGCAGTTGTCCAATGGCTTTCACGAGGCTTATCAACGAATTGATTATGTATGCTTACTGAACAAGAAATGTTTGGTATAGTGGTAGTCAAATAATTTTGGATTCTGATTAATTGTCGATGTAATGTTCCATTCACCTCTTTTGTTCCATCATAATTTCTTAATTTGATATTTTGTTCCAATGGAGTACTCATTGATTTAAACCCTTTCATAGGAAATATCTTTAGTACCTCGTTTGTATATTTTATTTGTGTGATTAAATTCCTTCCATTATCTCTCCATACTTCAAGACCTAGAAAATAGTTTATTTTTCCAAGATCCTTCATCTCAAATTCTTATGATAACTTTATTCTTATATCTTTAATAAATTTAGTAGCACTCCATGTTATTATTAGGTCATCAACATATATAGATATTAATTTTATAAACCATTTCTATCTCAGTTGATATACAAATTATGATAATTTTTACTTTTCTTACAGCCTTTCTCAAAGAAGAATTTATCGATTTTATCATAACAAGATTTGGGTGTCTGTTTTAGTCCATATAAGGTCCTTTTTAACATGCATACAAGATATTATTGTCCCTCATTTACAAATCATTCTAGTTGAAAAGATAAATATCCTCTTTTAATTCCCCACTTATAAAAGTTGACTTCACAACTAATTGATGTCGCTTACGATCATATTTAGTGTCCATTGCTATCATTATTCTGATTGTATTCATTTTTGAAACCAGAGAAAAGTTATCTTCATAATCTATACCTTCCTTTTGTGAATAAAATTGTGTAACCAATATTTGCCTTATACTTGTCTATGCTATTATCAACATTAATTTTTTCTTGTCCCGCAATTTAGATCCTATAGGGACTTAATTTTTAGTTAAATCTATTAATTACAAATTTTTATTTTTCATTTTTGAGTCATATTCCTCTTTCATAAATTCCATCCATTCTTTATGAGTTTTGGCTTGTTCATAATTTAAAGGCTAAAAAAAATTCATTACTTGAGACATTAAAGAATAATATTTATATCTGATAGGGGTTTGAATTTTGCGTTTGGACCTTCTTAGAGGCTCATTACACTATGGAGTACATTATCCTCCCTTTCTTCCGTGTGGATTGCCTTCATCACTTATTTATGGAATTTAACTTCTTAAAATGTCTTTTGGAATGTCCATTCTTCCCTTAGCTTGAGATGATTCCACAAATTCTTCTTCTTCTCTAAATATTTCGTACGGACGATGACATACATTATGTTCATCTTATTTTATTTGTTTGTCTGCATGATGATGAATTATAACATCTCTACTTAAAAACACCTTGTGAGTACTTATATCATACATTTTATATGTTTTTTTATTAGTACAATATCTAATAAAAATGAATTTGATAGCTTTGGCATCTAATTTTATCCTATCCTCTTAAGGAATATGAGAAAAGGCATTGCATCCAAATATCCTTAAATGACTAAATTGAGGTTTAAAACCATAAAATGCTTCAAATGGTCTTTTGTGCTCAAGATATTTTGTAGGGCTTCTGTGTTTGAGTTATAAAAATGTATTAATGGCTTCAACCAAAAAAATATTCAAAATTCCTTTACTTTTTAACATACTACGAGCACATTCAACTAAGGTTTTATTATTTCTCTCAACTAATCCATTTTTATAAGGTGTATGTGGTACTGTAAATTGTTGCATAATCCCAGTTTGTTTACATATTTTGAAAAAAGTCCCTGAAGTGTACTCACCACCTTTATATGATCGAAGATCTTTAGTGCTCTTTATTGTCTTCTTTTCAACCATATTATTGAATTATTTAAAGTATTAAAACACAACACTTTTATTTATTATAAGTTACACCCAAGTGTATCTAGTGCTATCATCAATAAATATAAGAAAGTAATATGCTCCACCAAGTGACCTAGTCTACATAAGACCACATACGTTGTTATGCACTAATTCAAGTGTTTCAAATTTTATTCTATTTTCATGTACAAGAAGTTATTCCCTATCTTATTTTCCTAGTGCACAACCTTCACATTCAAAGTGTTCATCCTTAATACTTGGAAGGCCTTCTACCATAATTTTCTTTTGTAGTAACATTAGGTCATTATGATTTAATTTTCCATACCTTTTATGCCAAAGCTATGTATTTGACATGCCCATTGATGCCAGTGCTTGATCCCCATTATTTTTTAGATCCAACTTGTATAATCCTCCAACTCTCTTTCCTTTTGCAACAACCTTGTAGTTTTCTTACATATCCTTTATCAAAAAATTTGGTTTCACAAATTCAACTTTTAAACATTTATTTGCAATAGTAGAGACAAAAATTAAGTTCTTCTTTAACCCTCAAACATACGCCACATTTTGAATTTTATTTCCTTTTCCATTAGGCATCTTAACACTTATTTCACCGTATCCTTTAGCTTCATATTATGTATTATCTCCTAAATAGATGTGTGCACCATTATTAACTTCATGATAAGTGTAAAAGAAATCTCTTTTGCATGACATGTGGATTCATGTGCCAAAGTATTTAAAAAAAATCATTATCATCATATTTTTATGTTGATAAAGTAGTATTGGACCCAAATAAGTTAAGGTTGACAAAATCATGATTGATTTCCTCATCTCTATCAACATAATTTCCTGTATGCATTCTTTGTTTAAATTGATTATACCTTCTCTTCATGCAATTCTTAGAAAAATGACCATGTTTTCCGTAGTAATAACATACATCATCTCTACTTGATTTTAAATTTGACCCTGGTGAAGTTGTACCTAGAAATTATTTTACGTCTAAAATTTGTCCTTTATTTTTCTACCATTGTTTTCCTTTGAAGGGCTGCATCCTTTTAGCCATCAATTCTAAATATGAATTGGGAGATTTGTGATTAAGACTTCTTCTTCGATCTTCTACGTGTATATGTATACCTGTCAACTCATCAAACGTAGGAGCCTTCCTATAGCTAAAAGACGAGTGGTAAACATTGGATATTCATTAATAATTACATTTAATCTCACAAAAACAAAATATGTATTAGATATTGTTTCACCAATGTCACCAAATTTATCTTATAGATCCTTAATTCTAGAAATAAAATCACCCATACTTTCATTTCCTTCCATATTAATTAAAAGAAGTTTACTCTTTCAATACAATATTGGATTAGTATTCTTTATATGATAGAAATTTTTTAGAGTGTCCTATCTCTCCTTGGATTTTTTTTACTTTTTAATGTGTGGAATAATGTTGTCCTTAATGAATATCTGGAAAATCACTTTTTCTTTGTTCTCCTGTCACTCCCAATCTTAAATTGCAGCAATTGTGGCTTAAGGGGGCTCTTGCTTGACTTTAGATCAAGAAACGATCATCCATGTATTGTAGCCTTCCATCAATATTTTTAGCTTAAACTTCCAACTTGCATATTTTTTACCGTCTATCTTGTTAGAGTGAGATAAATAAAATTCTTCCAATACATTAGCCATTATACTAAACTTATGAATCCTCAAATACCAATTAATAACTTTAATGCCTAAATAATAACACTTTATTTAGCAATAAATTTAATGGTTCTTTAGTCACAAATAATAAGACCTTGAAGCACAAGTCATAGAAATTCATATTAAGCTTCATAAACTCTGTACTAATTGGAAAATATGGCCTCTTCTCCTGAATTTATTCTAGCACATTGTATTTCACCACTCCAAAACCATCATAGCTGCTGACACCTAATCCTATGGATGGGTGTGCACATGGTTTTTGTATATTATTTATTATTAGGAAATAAGGAAGGCCGAGAGTCATCGGGAGCCGAATCCCAATACCTCACCTCCCATCTATAAGAGCATGTACATTCTTCGCCTAATACACAATTTGCTTTTGAGGAGTTACCTCCCGGTTTGACATGGCATCAAAGCCACTCCACATTTGGCATTTCTCGCCCGTGGTGTAACTCCCTACCCTTTGCCCGCCATTTTTTAATGTTTTTGTCGCTCATTAATCGCTGGGGACCGTTATTCCCCGCATTTTTTTTTCCCTAAATAGCACCGACATTTGCAAGCCCAAACTTCCCGCATCGCAGTTTCGTCAATCCGCAACTGCGGTGCTCTCGCTTATTCCAAGCAGCCTCCCGCAACTCTCCGTCTTCTCGCATTCAAGTTCAAATTTTTTATGTAACGCCCTTTTGGGCCTCCTCATTCATCCCTACGCTCCATTTATCCTCGCGCTCACCTCCCCCTCCTTTCTTCCTCGCGCCCTCACCTCCCTCTCCATTTATTCCTCGCGCTCACCTCACCTCCCTCTCCATTTATTCCCCGCGCTCACCTCACCTCCCATTTTCAAACATGCGCGGGGGCCTCCTTGCATTACAAATACCGTTCCCCGTTACTCACACGCCATCGCTTACCATCGAACCTTATCACTCCCCGAAAATCCTCGCTCCTACCTCGGCATTAACTACGCCGCTCCGCCGCTAACGCAAATTTCTCCCCGTCAATTCGATTTTTTCGCTTTTAATAAAACTCTCATTTCCATTTATAACATCCCCTCCCCCATTTTCTATACGTTCTACGCCGCCGGCCTAATGACCCAAGCCACCCTCCTCGCCTTACTCCCCGACCTCTCGCACATTTACCCCGCTTTCGCATACTGCCTCATCGAGCTCACAACAAGTCGTTCCCCTTATCGCTCCATCCCTCCCATTCTACGCGGCCTCCCACATACGCTCACCGCCTCCCATAACAGCCACCGCCTCCTCGCTATAACATATCACGCTCTATAACATACCACGCCTCATTTTTAACATACCACACTACAATACCACGCCTCATTTTTTAATGGCTCGCTCATCGTCCACGTCCGTATATATATATACCCACTTCGTCCACTCATTTTAACGCCGTGTTTAAAACACTCGTTTGAAATCGTGGTTTGATATATTAAAACGTTGTTTGACAATAACGCCTCCATTTAAAACGCCGCGTCGTACTTTCATATGTAATACCGCCCTTTCAAAGTTTTTAAATACCGCTCCATCCCGTATATATATATCATTCATTATATATTGAACGCCGTCCCATGTCACTTTTAGCTATCAATGTCACTTTTCGCCGTCCATTGTTGTATGCCGTGCCATGTATACCTTAAAACGCCGTATTTGTTTTAATACCTTTGTGTATCGATTATATTCCGCCCCTCTCATAACGCTCGTCACCTTATTCGCCTCTCCCACCGTGTAATACCGCTCCCATATAATTTGTATTACGCCCTTTTATATTAAACCACCATTTGTATATATCACTTTGCCATTTCAAATTATATTCCTACTCTTCCCACTCATAATTCCACCCCTTCCCATTCATAATCCCATTTTTTCATATACATATTTTCCCCTAAACAAAAAAAATACATTTTTTTATGCGAATCGCCTTCATAAGATAGAGTGTTTTTTTAAAAAAATTCGCCCGCAAGGTTTTCTCGAGCAACATTTAGTTTCCGCAAAAGAGTTTTTAAACTCGTAAATTTTTTCCGCAAGAGTTTCTCGCCCTTTTAATTGAGTATATTTTAAAGAATAGATTTTTTTTGTTTTCTCTCCTTCAAGAGAAATTCTTCTGCACAGAAGCTCTCCTTCAAAGAAGATGACAAATTCTCATCTTCTAAAGAGGCCGCCACATTTGGCACAAAGAGAAAAGAGACACGCTTCAAAGTTCATCCAAAGGAAGAGAAGGCGAAGACGAAGAAGACACTTCGTAGAAAAGGGGGGCAGATAATCTAAAGCTCAAGAAGAACAACAAGACAAAGAGGTAAAACCGATGACAAAGACAAAGGTAAACCAGCTTGGACCGCCCTATTCCGTTCTAGCACATTGTAATAATGGAGTAACCGAAAACCTCTTTGATGTTTCATTTACTTCATGGAGAGATGATTGGTTGCTAGATTCGTGAGCAACATGTCACATGACATTTAGAAAAGATTTTTTTTGAAGATTTCAATCGACAAAGTTGATGGAGCAAAGATATCATAGATAACCAAACTCAAGCCATCACTGCACAACAAGCAAATTTCGGTCTTCCCGATCATATCCTACATGAGGTTCTATACCTCCCGAGTCAAGAGAAACTTGTTGTCCCCCGATCAAACCGGCGCAAGGACACTCAACACTTGTTTGATGGCAAGGTAGGTCGATCGACGATCACTCACTTGTCATGGAGGGAATAGAAGAAGGGAGACTCTTGAAGCTGAAAGGTTCATCTTCTCATGCTCAAAACTTTGCATCTGGGTCATATCATGATGAAGGTACATTTCCATCAAGTCTTTTATGGCATGCTAGATTTGGACGAAATTATGACAACCTTCGTTTGTTGAAGAAAATGGTGTTGATGGACCGCCTACAATTCCTAGAAAAACCTAAGGAATGTGATGCATGTATTCTAGGAAAGCATAGCAAATGCCCACCATTTCATGATTCACACTCAAGAGCACATAGGAAACTTGAACTTGTTCATCTCGCATTTATGTGGCCCTATGCTCATTGCTTCAAATGGAAACAAATACATGATGACATTTATCAACATGACTACACTGTAATGTGTTGGATTTACTTACCGAAGAATAAGTCCGATGCTTTTCAAACTTTCAAGAATTTTCATGCATGGATTGAAAATGATGCACAAACACATATTGGCTCACGTACCGATAAATAAAGAATACACTCTTAAACGAATTTGAAAAAAATTATCTTTCGTCAACATGGAATCAAACATCAAACCACTATGCCATATAATCCACAATAGAACTATAGAAGTCGTAAAGAATGAACAGAACCATTTTAAATATGGTCCGCTCCATGTTATTTTTCAAGAATGTAAAATTGATGTTTTGGGCTTACAAATGTATTGTTTACATAAAAAGAATAGGTGTCCTTCAAGTTCAATTAGAAACAAAACTCCCCTTTTGAAATGTGGCATGGACAATATTCCTTCAGAAAAGCATTTCAGGGTCTTCGGGTCCACTCCGTTATGCCTTGGCTACCCAAGGGTCAAAGGAACAAACTTGGTGCTAGAAGCAAATGCATCTTCTTGGGGTACTCCAATACTCCAAAGGATATCGTCTCTATGATGAAGAAAATAAGAAGTTTGTGATAGCAAGAGATGTCATATTTCTTGAATCATCCAAGAGCGACAAGGTTGTTGAGCGGCAACTCGATCGCCCGGATAGATTCACACATGCAAAGTCTTTCAAGAATTTGATAATGTATGATTCCACACCTTGAAGTGGGATTCTGATATTGAATCAAACCGTGGAATCCGCCCAACCACACTCTCCCCCACATGAAGAAACAACCACGATGACGCATATTGGATGATGTGATCGACAGAATTGGGAGATTGAATCTTGAATCAATCCCAACTCGGGGCCATGACCCTCGCCCAAAAATATCTCGTAAAAGGTCCCCCCAAATGGCCGACAAAGACACCGGAGGATGTTCATCCCGATGAGGTTGGAAAACAGGAACAAGAAGTTCCACTCAAGAAATCGAAGGTGATGTAGATAATTCTCGATTCCCCGTTGATATGGATATTGCTTATAATCGTGAATTGAGTTTTGTCTACGTATCATGAACCAACTTCCTTTCAAAGAAGCCGCTTCATGATGAATGGAAGAAGTTGTAAGGCAGTATGAGCATGATGCCCTGATAAATAATGCCATAACTTGGAAGCCGGTTTATCCGCCTTTGGGAACGAAACCAATTGGCCGCAAGTGGGTCTACAAGAAAAGGTACAAAGCAGATTTACCACTTCGACAAGCACAAGGCCAGGCTTGTGGCAAAAGGATTCGCACAAGGAAGAATTGATTACAAGAAACGTTTTCCCACAAAGAAATGGACCACCATCCGAACTCTCTTTGCCTTAGCAGCTCGCAGTGGATGGAAAGTCCATCAGATGGATGTAAAAACAATATTTTGGAATGGAGATTTGAAGGAGAAAGTTTATGTCCTACCTTAAGGATTTGTGATAAAGGGTCAAGAACACAAGTTTAAAACTTGTGAAATCCTCAGGCGTCTCAAGCAAGCACCACGAGCCCGGTATGAAAAGTTGACCGAGCATCTTCTCGAAACTTGATTTCAAACACTTTGATCTTGATGATGCAACTTTGTTTGTTAAGAAAGTTGGAAAACAGTTGTATATCTTGTGGTATATGTAGATGATCTTTTGATAACAAAATCAATGAGAGCTATATTGCAATTCATGAAGAAAGAGTTGAAGAAAGGTTTTGAAATGATCGATTTGGGTCATGTTCATTACTATTTGGGTATTGGAAGTGACCAACATCCAAATTCATCTTTTCTTCTCGAAGAAGTACATCGATATCTCTTGAACAAATTCGCATGGATGATTGTAAACCTCATAGCACTCCAATGGAACAAAAACTCAAGCTCACATCTCTGAAGGGAAGGAATTTGAGGATGCAACTAAGTATAGACAAACTTGTAGGAAGTCTTATCTATCCGACCACCACCGTACCCCGACATCTCATTCGTCGTTGGGAATCCTCAAGGTTCATGCAAACCTTGTGAAGGACATTGACTACTGAAAAAGTACTAAGGTACTTGAAGGGGACTCAAGACTTTGGACTCAAACATAGCCACGTGCAGGCTTAATTTCATTCCACTGATACCTCCGATTCAGACTTTGATGGCGACAAAGAACAGGGTGTCTTCACGTTGTGTTACACATGAGTCTGGGATTGCCACTGCCCCATGGAGATCACGCAAACAACGCCGCCTCCGTATCTACCACCGAGTGCGTAACATGTGTATAGCCTGAAGCAACAAAGGAAATTGTGTGGCTCCGGAAAACTCTAAAGGATTTGCGCATGAAAATGATGTATTCCACTCCACCTATGATCGACAACACTTCCAATAAAGTTTGCCAAGAACCCAAAGTTCCATGATCGAACAAAGCACATCAATACAAAGTACCATCTCATTTTCACATCATGTTCAGGCCAAAAACCATCCATCTACATCATTATTCCACAAATGAGCAACCGCCGACATCTTCACCAAAGCACTTGGAAGAGAAAAGTTTGAAAAGTTCAGATCGGTGCTTGGACTCACCAAACATCCCTTCCTGACAAAGGGGAATGTTGACACCTAATCCTATGGATGGGTGTGCACATGTATTTTTTTATATTATTTATTATTAGGAAATAAGGAAGGCCATATTTATCGTGAGCCGAATCCCAATAGCCTCACCTCCCATCTATAAGAGCATGTACATTCTTCAAATACACACACAATTTCATTGAGGAGTTACCTCCCGGTTTGACAATAATACACGACTCCTATCCTTTAAAATATTGTCAATGACAGAAAAGAAAAAATGACCACAAACTTATGTCACAGCCGTAATTTAAATTTTACTTAGAAATTTTCATGAACTTAGGGATCCATAACAACGGCCAAAAATTTATTTCACTTAGTTTGAACTTGGAGTAGTGTATTGACAATAAAGAGGTTGAGATTCATAAAAACCCATTTTGTCATAAATAACCTCAGTTTTTAAAATATCCCACTTTTAAAATATTGAATCCTCAATTTCATTCGAAATAAACCAAAAATTCATTTCAGAGTGCCCTGAATTAAACAAGTTTAATCATGCAACAATTGCGGCGACTAAACTATGACTGCAAATGGTTTATATAAATCTACTTAATAGGGTCTTGGCAGACAAAACATATGAGCTTATAGAATCAATGAAACCAGAGTAAATGAAAAATAAAAAGCATAATTCATGTGACTTTGCTGCCTTAAAAAATTGGAATTTTCTCAAATTACCATCGAATGCAATTTCAAGAATACCACACAAACTTCTTGTTCAACTCCATGCCCACAAAATTCAAGCAAGAATCAATATGTCGTTTGGATTTGAGATGCTCAGGCCAAATTCCTGTCACAGAAAAATGTACAGCTCTTTATCGACACACCCTTACACATACTCGAACTTCACATAGAATCCATGTTCTCAACAGCTCCATTTATTCTATGTGCAATAAAAAAATATTCTATGTGTCACACCCTCAGTAAGTCTGCACCATACCCTCAGTGATTTCTGAAACTGGCTGCACATATGAAAAAATTAGGGGAATTTTGAGGTCTAAAGTGGACGTCCTAAGGAAATAATAAATAATAGTTAAACCAATAACAAAATATTTGTGAATTTACAATTCACTTTTTGCACCACAATCCACGTAACCATAGTTAGATTCAATTGAAAAGTTGTATCAAAATCAAATTAATAAAAAATATGTATTGATGTGACTATAAATAAGAATGAGCTTTTCAAGAAAAAGGCATTATCATTGAACAACTAATGCATTTATCCTTTGTACTTAAATAACTTAAAATAAAATATAAATATAAATTCATAAATTCTTAATTATATAATATGCTATTAATTAAAATTTATATTATTTAAATTGTATAATAACATGTAATTAATATAATATATAAAATTAATATAAAATAATATAATACATGTAATATTCTTTTTTCCTCTAATTTTAATATTTATGCATTGCTATTAATATTATAAAAGTATTATTTATAGATTTGATTTATCTTAAAATTACAAGGTTACAATTTTATTTAATTTTATTTCATATTAATAATAAATATCTATAGATATTAACTTATAATTAATTTGAGATTTTAATATTAAATAAAATAAGATGAATATATAATTTAAAAATAAAAATATAAAAATATAAAAATATAATATTTATTGAAAAGTGTGTAAAGACATGAAATCTGTGTAAGGATATGGATTGTTTCTTTCAAAAAATATGAAATGACAATAACAATATTTTATACAAAAAATGTAAATGACATTTATTATGAGTACTTTACTTTGTGACTTTAAAATAACTTAGAGCACCACCATGGTTAACCATGAGCTTTATCCACCATTGATAATGTGACAAGTAAGTACCTTTAACTCAAACATTCCGGCCTCAACCATTAGGGATGATGTCATCCCATAGAATGTGATTGGTTCACATAAAGTGAAATTTGATTGTACATTTTCCTTAGGAGGCCCAATTTAGGTCTCAAATTCCCCTAATGGAAATCATAGTATCAATCGCACAACCTCCCTCTAATACCATATTAGAGGTCGAAAACGGAACAACAACTTGAACATTCCATTCCCAAAGAAAGACTTCTCCAAAACCCATGAGACAAACTAGCTTCTTCAAAAAGACATGTGAACTCTTCAAAAACAATGTGACAAACTTCCTAGTGCATTTAAGGCGCTTGGTAACTTGATAAGTTAAAATTATGGTTATCCAACAATTTATATATGTAACATATATAATACTTATGTTTGAATTATTAATTATTAAATTTATTAAATGCTTTAATAAACAAGGATTGCTGCTAAAGGCATCTAGTCCCTGCCTTTAGTGCTATAATTCCATAACAAGTGAACATGAGCCAACTATAATTAAAATGATGATGTGAGATTGAAGAATTATAACTGTAAAAACACACATATGTTGGTATAAATTAAAGTTTTGAGGTTAGGAATAATTATGGTCAAGTTTCATTTCAAAATGAGCATAATAAATTTACAAAATTACTTGCATCCAAGCAATTCCTCCGCCTCCATAAACAACTTCAAAAATAAACAAAAACAAAAAACCCTGCCAATTTTATCTGCCCCGAATAAACCAAGAATCTGGTAAACAATTCAAACTGAAGCTTCTGATGCAAAATTTTACGAGCTTCAAAGAAATTCGAATCTTTCTTGAAAATGGAAACTAGAAGCTTTTAACCGTTGTTTTTAACCCATGCCAAAAATAGTCTCGCTTTTGTCATACGGATGACTATTAGTTCTAAATAAAAATTTCATACATGGAAGAACTTGTTGGGGTTAAAAAGACAATACACTACATTGAACAATAGACCACATCAAAAAAATCAGCTACAAAAATATGACAACCACTATTTCTACTAAGGATTTGGTGTTCGCAGTGGCATGCTGTTTGTTGCTATTTGTTGTTGTGATTTTGGACCCCAACCTAAGCAACTCTTTTCTTGTGTCATACTTGTGTACAATAACTTCAATGAAGAATCAAAAATCTTTTTTGGGTCCGAGGGTGATTTCAATAGCTTTAACAACCTCTTCTTCCGTTTTAACTTGCAGAGAAAGAAGCGGTGCTTTTAAGTAGCCAAACGAATAGTTTGTATAGATAAATGGCCACTAGCACCCTGGAAAAATGTCCACATTTTTCTGAGGTATTTATAACATGATACAAAACTATGCAGAGTTTCACAAGGACAAAATATTTCTATAATAAGAATAAAAAAAATCGAGGAAAGTAAGATCATGCTGGAGATATTTTGGAAAAATAGAGTAATTGAAAACAGAGTAATTGGGACATCTGCATTTTTTCAGGCGTTGGCTTGTGAAAGTAATAATTAAAATGGTTTCTACAAAAATTACTGTCTCCCCCTTGCTAACAGACTGGTTTGTAACTTCAAGAGCACAACAGACTCCTCAAGAGGGATAAGTTTTGAACAATTAAAAGGGACATACTTAGCTACTGTTGTGACTATAACACCAAGAATATATCCACCTAGCTGAAGACTTAAATATCGCTTAGTTTAGCTCTGTTTCAGAGAGCTTCCAAAAACATTTGGCAACACACCTGGTCAATTCAAGTCAGTAGATAATTTCTACGAAGTGATGAGGACCGGAGGTAAATGTCAATGGACAATTCTGGAGAGAACTGAGCTGGGTTTAATAAAAAAAATTTAGACAAGAAAGCAAGTTATGAAACCATGGCATTTAATTCCAAAACTTGTCATGACTAGAGTCAAAAAATAGCTTCTTATAATAGCAAAACTGAGAAAATATTATATATAAATATTGGCCAAACGCTAGACACAGGTATGTTACCAAAATTAGTGCGACATTTTAGCATTTTTGGAAGAAAAGGTCAAGCAACAAAAACATAGGCATTTCTCTACATATAGTGGCATTATAAAAATTAAGCTATAAATTTATAATAATAAAAAAACACACAAACAATATTATGAATATAATTTGATTCATAACATTGATACATTGCATGTTGTGGTTTACTTTTAAGTCTTTTTGTGAAAAGAAGTAAATATGCTTAATATATACAATAGGTGTTTATAAGATTCGAAGATACCTTTCTTATTTTTATTCCCTACTTCTGTTCTTACTGTTGTAGTTGCTATATATTATGTTGGATGGAGCATAGTGCAAATGCATCTCAATATGTGGGTTCATTCATAGGGCCCGTTTCCACTAGCAACGTAGCAGCAATAAGTGTTTAATGGCGTGAGGTGTCAGACGATAGGATGCTACATAATTTTTCCATGTTACAGAGATTCCTAAATATATCGAATTTAATAACAAAAATATTAACAGTAAATGCTACAACCACTACACTTAATTTTGCAGATTATGGAAAGTCCCAAAAGAGATCATGCAGTAGGTAGTTGAAATCAAGAGATTGCTCCATAGCGATAAGGGTTTTTGCCGAAAATGGATTCTGCAAATGATTGTCAGATAATTATTCTTATGCCATAAAGAGCATTTTTTTCCAAAAATGGATTGTGCAGATGGTTGGCAGATAATTATTCTTATGTCATAAAGAGCTATCACCACCCAGTGATATAAACAACTTGGATAAAGACTTAGCACTCACATCTTATCCAATTGTAATGATTATTTAGATTGATAAATACATCACCAGCATATCATGTCAAAGATGATTTTATTGGAAACAGTTCTGTACTATCAGGAAAAAATACTACACAGATATCCTTCTACAATTGACCTAGAATGGGAAAACTAGGATGGAAAAGAGAGTTGACAAAAAAACTAGTAGACATATATCCTTCTACAATTCACCTGGAGCTAAACTGATGAGTGAAAGTAATGACGATCACCAAACCATACTACATATGAAAATAATAGCAACAACAACATCATGTGCAATGTGACCATTGAAAATAGAACTGGATACCAAAGTCTTTACAGAGACGTCTTTACTGACTCAGTGAAACTAATGACCATTACTAATCCATATTACACATGACAACAATAGCAGTAACAAAATCGTCTGCAATACCACCACCGAAAACAAAACTGGAAACCAAAGTATTTACAACGACGTGAAATAATGAAGGAATCGATCCACTTATGCCACATGATTGTCCATCTCGACTGAGTTGACGAATACTGTGAATCATGAAGCTTGGTTGTTTCATGTATTGGGAGCTTATTTCCATGTTTTTACATTTGAGCGTCTGTAATTATCCTCACTATGTGTCCTAACAATGGCAGCAAGAATGATTCTCGCTATTATAGCGAATATCCCTATCAGAATAACGTCTCCACACTAGTCTGGAACCATACTTCACTAAAAATCCCATAGACTAGCACCTCACTCAGGATGGGTATTGCATTGAGACAGTTTGTGAATGGAAACAACACATATTTCAAAATATCTTAAACAGCCAATACTTGCATTCCCAAGACCACTAAACGCTCACCAGTTTCATTTGAAATATCAATAAAATCAATACTTGTGGCTATTTACTGGTGCACATTGCTTGGAAACGGAGCTCTTACAGTGTAAACTATGAGCAGTGGTCAATATGATGACTCAGTGAACTAATTACCATTACGAATCCATATTACACATAACAACAACAGCAACAACAACATCCTGTGCAATGCCACGACCAGAAACATAACTTGAAACCAAAGTCTTTACAGGGACGTGGAATAATGAAGGAATCGATCCACTTATGGCACAAGATTTTCCATCTGGACTGAGTTGAGGAATACCGTGAATCAAGAAGCTTGGTTTTTTCAACCATAGTGCACTAAAACTCCCACAAAATAGCACCTCACTCCAATGGGTATTGCATTGTGACAGTTTGTGAATGAAAACAACACGTATTTCAGAAAATCTTAAATAGCCAATACTTGCATCTCCAAGACCACTATATGCTCACCAGTTTCATTCAAAAGATGAATAAAATCAGTACTTGTGGCTATTTACTAGTGCGTGTTACTTGCAAACGAAGCTCTTACAATGTAAACTATGAGCACTGGTCAATATGTTAGACATATCTGAAGTTGCAAGAGTAGGTTCAAAGATAAAAAATAGTTTGAAGAAAAATCAGATTCTTTACATTGCCATATATCATCAATTTGAAAAAAATCAGGTAATAACATGAAAATTGAAACATGGGCAATATGGGTGAAAAAATGTAGAATTAGAGCATTTGTCATATGAGTGTTATATTGTGTTGAAAGTATGGTTTAGTGTTAAATGTTGTAAAATGAAGTCAACATGTCACTTCAGCAAGATGACCCAAATCTGGAAATTCTTTAGCAAGTGGAAATGATAGGGTTTGTACGAGTGCCAAGTTTAATTACATGTCGAAAATTGTGTTTCATTGCATGCTTGTACAATATGTATCCATAAGATTTTCTTATATCCTAATATGGATGATAATTTTTCATTTTTTTACATTAAATTAGTGTCAGATGATAGGATGCTACATACTTTTTCCATGTTACAGAGATCCCTAAATCTATCAACTTTAATAACAAAACTGTTAACAGTAAATGCTACAACCACCACATTTAATTTTGCAACTTATGGAAAGTCCCAAAATCAATCATGCAATAGGTAGTTGAAATCAAGAGATTGTTCCATAGCGATAAGGGTTTTTGTCGAGAATGGATTGTGAAGATGGCTGTCAGATAATTATTCTTATGCCTTAAAGAGCGTTTTTGTCGAAAATGGATTGTGCAGATGGTTGTCAAATAATTATTCTTGTGTCATAAATAGCTACCTCCACCCGATGATATAAACAACCTGGATGCTATATCAGTCAGAAAAGGCCTAAAATTGATGCACCAAATAATTGATATAAATTGGCACACAAATCACTGCAAAAAGAATAATTATGACAACCTATTTCTGAATAAAAAACAGTGCTTGATATCAAGTTTGTTTTGTTGATTTTATCCTTTGTGATAGTAAATTGTTGTTGCTGCACGCTAAATTAGTGAGATATATCCTAAAATGGATGGCAAATTTGTGTTGTTTTAGACTAAATTAGTGTGAGAAAACAAGTTGAAATCAGTCAAAAAGAACCTAAAATTGATGCAGCAAATATATAATTTGGCACATAAACCACTACAAAAAAGGTAATTATGACAAATTTCATAATTAGAAAACCTGATTGCTACTTCTGCACACTAAATTAGTGAGACAGAAAACTGAAATCAGCGAGAGAGAAGATGCAGGAATAATACAAATATTCCTGTATGCAATCATGGGGAAAGTGCCATTGTGTTTCAAAACAATTATTGTACATTTGTTTTTAATTTACATTTATGGTTCCATGGAATTGTTTTCTATAGCATCACAAAGAATTCCTAAAATATTGATTAATTTGATAGTCGGGTTTGTATTGATACCAAGCCTAGTACTTGGGAATAAAACACGACTGCTAGAGAGCACATGACCTAAATCTTGTGGTGGGAAATGAAGAATTCTTTATAGTGATAATGACTATAAAGCTAGAGTAAGTCCAAAGCTAAGTACGACAAAATAAACTTATTTAACAACAATCAGGAATGTGATTTTCCATTCCATGAGACCTTCCCCTACGTATGTCTACCTACTACTGTACCCAACTTTGATTTTCTGTTTTAATTATTTGATTCTCATGTTGTGTTGAGGACCTTGATGTGCATTCTAATTCGAGCAACAGGATGATGACTTGATTATAACATCATCAACATCGTTATGTTTCAAAATTAAAAAACTGGAGACCTCTATGGACGATAGTAATACAACACTAGTAACATGAAGCATCGATACCACAAAAAACAAAACATCTATTATCTATCACATAATAATCTTCTTGTATAGAAATCAAACTAATCTAAAAAAAATTGAGCAACGAAGATGAAAAGTTGGTCCAATAGCTAATTTTGTAAATTATAGATTCATAAAGGCAGATCATTACAAAGTAACATTGTATCAACATTTGTAAGCATGTTCAAATTCCATCCAAAAAGTATTTTTGAATACTTATGCACAATCTTTAGCATTTAACGTTATCAATATTTCAAAGTTTAACTATCTCTATTTCTAAATAAAGGTAGTAAAGACATCATGACTTGCCATTTTGAAAAGCCTAGTTGAACGACCAAAAGTGCAGAGCAAAGAACAATTGAAAACATGTGCCATAAAAGGTTTCTAGAAGTTTGCAAATTCGGTGACTAATAAACCTGCTCATGAACAAAAAATAGTTCATGTTAGAACATTCATATATAACTTTCACCCTGCAACTAGAGTGAGTTTTTAATTTAAACTTGAGTGCTAGATATAATCCATGAGTTTTCAGTTCCATAAATAGAAAAATTTCATGCTAATATCAATTTCAGTTGTGAAAAATATGCATATAGTCTTTGGGGCTAGTAACTCAAAGATAAACCACATAATTCTTCAAAATTTTGAAATTCTCTGCAATGTCGGTAAGATATTAAAAAGTGTAAGCCAATTATTTGATCCAGTGCATCAAAATACTCAATTTTCCCTAATTTAACCAATGGGCATGCAACAAATATGGATAATTTTTGAGATCATTCACTCAGGACAACACTTGTTTGTACTTCTACCATATAATGTAAGTGGAACAAGGGAATCTAAAACCTCTTCCAAAGGTGGTACAATACAAAAGTTTCTTGTAGTTCGAAATGGTAAGATTGACTGGTGATAATGATACAAATTCCTAATGAGATTGATCATTTACAAAAATTTCACATGGTTCAAAGTGCATAGAACGTAAAAGATAACTGTAGGTCCAAACGATTTGATTTAGAAGCTATTATGAGATCAATACTGGGAGAACAATTACTTGCAAAAAATGACTTACAATAGTTTCCTTTTGAGACATACAAATATAACAATAGTACATGACTAACATGCTTAAATGAAAAAGCAAAGCTACATTAATAAGGAAACTTAACTTCATCATTCATAAATCAATATCAAATTGAGGAAAAAAAATCATAGTGCGATAATGTATAGAACAAGCTACTTATACTTGTCATATAGGCTTACCACAAATACTGGATGACATCTTAAACCCTATTTTTATATGTAAGAGTAAGGATGCAGTGATGTAAAAGAACCCTTGTTCAAAAAGCGAAATATATCTACATTTATAAAAGAAGACCAACCAAAGCCTAAGAGGATATCCAGAGGGAAATGAGAGATATGACATAAATGACGTTAAAAGATTGAATGGTACCAATTACCCATAAAATAAATAATAAATAACAATTAAAGCACAATGAATCAGAGTCTAGAGGTCAAATACATATTAAATAGAAGATAAGTCAATGATCAACATCACATTGTATCGACATGTCCTATACATGATCTTCTTCGGAGATAGACATGATTCATGATCTAAAACATTACCAGACAAGAAATATTGAACATGGAACATATATATCTACCATTATTGATCATACTAATAACAATGTTGTGCTAAATGGGTTAAACAACCTCATCTTCATAATAGGATATTGAATTGGAGAGTTAAATAACTTAGAAGTAGGGGAGAAAGGAATTTGAATATTTTGGTGAGTGCAGTAGAAATTTACTAGAGAGCTACAGTCCTACGATTTGATCACAAGAAAATCTCTAGTTTCAACTAGACATAGATTTGGAAAAGGACTCTGTAATTTACAGAGGTAACACCTGAAATGATCTCAGAAATGTATTTCAAAGGTAGTGCCGACCTCCTATAGCATCTGAATACAAAATAATATAATGTAAAAATTTATTAGCCCGGATATCACATCTTCATATTAATTGTAGTTGGCAAAGCATGTCCTTAAGCTTATAAAACGAAATCTCACATATTCATTTTAATTATAATAGGCAAAGCATGTCCTTAAGCTTATAAAAAGAAACTTTGAATTCTTTTTTTGATCAACAACACAGAGAAACCTTGATGTCAGAAGATGATATCAGTGATAGCCACACAACAAATTATCTATGGGATTTAAGGATAAATAATGCTTCCACTACTCGTCAATGTATTGACTGTAGATTCCTAACAAAAACCAAGGATTTTTCATCAAACTTGCACAAAAGAGAACTATTTCATCATTTTCAAATTAAAATATCCTCTTTGTACCCGTGTCTCTAAAACCTTCAAAAGTGTGCCCGATTCTGGTTGGAAAGGGAAGATGTGTACAAGGAAAAAGTTGTCCTCGATTGATAGCAATAATTCGAATCCAGGCGCTAAGGAGAGATGGTTTCATTGTTTAGTATTTTTCATTCACTAAAGAAATATGCTTTATACTTCAATTCTGTTTCATTAATCAAATTCATGGAATTTGATAAATGAAATACTATATTCTTTTGTAATATAATGCTTTTTAATAAAGCGCTTAAATCATAACTGAACCCCTTCTTCGAATATTGTATCAAATGTAATCCACTCGACACTCAACCTTCTTAACAATTCTATAAGGTTTGAACGTAATATAATGAAACACAGTTATAAACTTCCGACCTTAGCACTTAGTGATATAACAATGGTTCGGCCCCACCAATAAACAACACCCTTGGCTTACAATAAAGCCTTAGCATGATGCACAACCTTTGGACATGTGTTATTAACCCGATTACACTACCAACACAACATTTTTGATATATATTTCGCCCACGGGGCCCACACCTCAACATGTAAATGAACGGTTTCCAACATAAAACAACCAGGCCATACCTTACCATATCTCCCATGCAACTTATTGCGCAACCATCGTTCGATCTACCAGCCTTCAGATCGGACGAACCAAGTTGACATCGTGTTTTTTTCTCGACAAAAGATTAGCATTCCAAAGAAACGCAATATGGGTGGTTTTGGACTGCTAACGTGGCACAAATGTATTGGATCGCATTGTTGCGTGAGTTTTTTCTCCTAGCCCAAAAGAAGCATGATGAAGGTGGTATTGGTTTCACAAACCCACTCTCGGTATTTGCATAGTACTTAACTCAGTTCCTCGCTGCAGTTAACACCTTTCTTGCCTTATTTATACGCATTAACTCTGGGGTTAATTCCTTGTATTACCGCTCCGCCAACAACGAACTGAGGTTATGGACTCCCATAGATAGAGGTTCAGTAACAACCATCGCATTCATTACAGTCAGGCTTAACACTTAGACAGAGGTTCGACAGTCTTACATAAACAGAGTATAGCTATGGTGCGCTCTTCTAATAGGACCCTACTCCAAGAATCTTATGCAAACCAAACATAGTTTATTCATTTGGAGAACATGAATTCAAGGCAGAGAGAGATAAACAAGGAGATTTATCACAGTATGATGCACAGAGTTCTCAATTTGAAGAGTGAACTCTTTGGAGAATGTCAATAACACATACAGATGGACCAAAAAAGCCTGAATTTCATTTGACAGAGAACAATGCTTCTCCAATTAATAATTCACTGAAAAATCCCCCCTTTTCACTGTGTCAGGGGTTACAATATATAATTCACTATATGGCTCTTCGGTTCCTCTCCAAGGACTATTTTTATTCTTAACATAAAAGGCCTATTTACATAATATTATAGCAACAGAAAATGAGCAGGTGGACACAAATCAAACTATTCGACTTCCATAGTTACTGAATTGACCCTAACTGTTCTAAATGCAATAGACAGCTAAGGTATGGACACCTTGTTGTTACAATTTTGAATAATTTTGAACCCTTCTAGCCACAACATGTGGACAATCCTCCTACATTGTTGGCTAGTGTCTAATTCCCCTACATTAGACTCCTGAGGGAAATTTTCTTCATGGACTCCTGTCCATGAGCTCTTTCACAAAACTACCTATCTTCTGCAACATAACTTCAGCCATCCAAGTAGCATCTTCATATGGCTAGTCCTTCAACTTGATAAAATAGTGGAAATACTCTTGTCCTCTAGTCTTCTTGAACACATTCTTGTCCAATATCTTCTCTGGCTGCAATGGATGTGCTAGAGGTAACTGTTTTACCGACTCTATCTGTTCTTTCACTGTTGGTCCTTTATCTGTGCCACCATCTTCATACCTGTACAAGTCTGAAACATTAAATATGGGAGATATTCCAACATTAGGAGGCAATTCAAACTCATAAGCATTAGCAGAAAATTTTCTAAGTATCTTGCATGGCCCTATCTTCTTGAACTTCAACTTGTTATACTGCTTCCTTGGAAATATTTCCTTCCTCAAGTGTGCCAAAACCAAGTCTCCAACTTCAAACTTAACTTCTCTTCTGCTCAAATCTGCTCTGACCTTGTATTTGATGCTGCTACCTTGAAGTTGTTGTTTCACCTGCTCATGTATTGCTTGGATCTCTGAAGAAAATTCTTCTCCATTAGCACTCCTCAACTCTGCCTTTCCCAAATTTCTTAACTCAGATATTCCTCTGGGGTGCATTCCATAAACAATATGGAATGGGCTTTGTCCTGTACTTCTTTTTGGTGAACCATTGTATGCATATTCTACCTGTGGAAAAATATGGTCCCACTATTTGGGATGCTCTCCTGCAAGACTTCTCAATAGATTTCCTGAACTATTATTTACTACCTCAGTTTTCCCATCAGTCTACGGATGATAAGCTGAACTGAAACTTAGTTTAGTACCAAGTTTCTTCCACAGTGTCCTCCAAAAGTGGCCCAAAAACCTGGTATCTCTATCTAAAACAATACTCTTGGGAAAACCATGCAGTCTAACATCTTCTTTGAAAAAAAAATTAGCAACATGGGTGGCATCACTGGTTTTATAACATGGAATAAAATGTGCCATCTTGGAAAATATGTCAACTACAACAAATATTCCATCATTCCCTCTCTGGGTCTTGGGAAATCCCAAAACAAAATCCATACTCACGATGTCCCAAGGCGTGTGTGGAATAGGCAAAGGAATGTACAATCCTGCATTCTGGCTCCTCCCTTTTGCATATTGACAAACTTGGAAATTCTTCACAAAATTTTCCACTTCTGCTCTCATCCTTGGCCAATAATAAAAATGACTCAGCTGCTCATATGTTTTATTAGTACCAAAGTGTCCAGTAAGTCCACCACTATGCTTCTCCTTGATTAACTTCTCCCTCATGGAACATTTTGGTACACACAATTGGTTTCTTCTGAACAATAAGTCCTCCTGCAAGAATTAATCCATCCACTGGCTTCTATCTGTCAAAACAGGGTTACAACAAGCTTCAAATGCTTCTTTAAAATATAAATTTGTTTTATAAAGTTCCCTAATAAAATCAAATCCTACAACCTCAAAGTGGTTTTCTTGAAAAAGCATGTTTCTCCTACTCAAAGCATCATCTACTTTATTTGCTTGACCACTTATATGCTTCAAAGAAAAATTAAAACTCTGGAGATCTTCAAACCATTTGTCATGTTTATGGTTCAGCTTAAGTTGCTGCGTAATATACTGTAAATCATGGTTATCTATATATAGCACAAACTCTTTATACATTAAATAATGCCTCCAATTATTCAATGCATGCACAAATGCATAAAATTCTTTTTCATAAGAGGAATACTTTCTCCTTTTCTCATTCAGAATCTCACTAAAGTAAGCTACAAGCCTATCATCTTGACTCAACACAGCTCCAATGGCTTCTCCACTCGCATCACACTTCACTTGAAAAGGCTTGTTAAAATCAGGAAAAACTAAAACAAGCTTTTCAGTTATTTTCTGTTTCAAAAGCTTAAAATTCCTTTTCGCTTCAGTAGTCCATTTGAATGGTTGTTTGTCCTTCCTTATTGTTTCAATGATGGGTGCATTAATATTGCTGAAATTTCTTATGAATTTTCTATAAAAACTGGCAAGTCCATGGAAACTTCTTACCTCAAAAACACTTCTTGGTGAAGGCCACTCCACAATTGCGATCCATCTTCAGTCCTTCAGCAGAAACAAAAAAAACCAAATACACCAACTCTTCCTTCATGAATGAACACTTCTTCAAATTTATTAGCAGCTTCTCTTGATGTAACTTTTTCAAGATATAGTTAAGATGTTTTAAATGTTCTTCCTTTTTTTTGCTGAAAACTAATATGTCATCCAGGTACACTATTACAAATTTACCAATAAAATATTTTAAGACTTCATTCATTAGCCTCATAAAAGTTCTAGGTGCATTTGATAATCCAAAAGGCATTACCAACCACTCATACAACCCTTCATTTTTTTTAAAGGCAATTTTCCATTCATCACCCTCCTTTATTCTAATCTGATGGTATCCACTTTTCAAATCTAGTTTTGAAAAATATTTTGCACAACTCAAATAGTCCATTAAATCTTCAACTCTAGGCAAAGGGAATCTATAACTAATTGCTATCTTGTTGATTGTTGTGGAATCAGTACACATTCTCCAACCTCCATCCTTCTTTGGGCTCAACACTACTGGTACTGCACATGGACTAAAGCTCTCTCTGATCAGACCTTTGTTGACCAATTCCTGCACTTGCTTCCTGATTTCTTCATTCTCCGTGGGAGTCATTCTGTAGGCTTCTTTATTTGGCATATTTGATCCTGAAATAAAACCTATCTGATGGCTAATTTTTCTCACAGGTGGAAATCTTCAGGCAGATCATCCAAAACAATATCACAATAATTGTCCACCATCTCTTGGATTTCAATTGGAAAATCAGAAATCTTTGTAGAAGTAAGCACTACTTTAGGTTTGCATACTAAAGAAAAACTTACCTCTTCTTCTTAAATCTACTGTAGATACTCTTTCCCACTCAGCAACAAAGTCTTTGGATCAACCTTCCTGATTGATGGTTCTCCTTTCTTCATAGGTATCAATGTGTGATGTACTCCATCCTTGAAGAACTTGTAAGTGTTCTTCTTACCATAATGTACTGCTGATCTATCACACTACCAAGGTCTACCCAGCAATATGTGACACACATCCATAGGCATCACATCACACATGACCTTGTCTTTATAGTCACCCATCTGTAACTCTATCTCACATTGTTCCTTCACAATCAGCTGGTGTCCTTTATGAAGCCATGACACCTTGCAGGGAGTTGGATGCTCCCTTTTCATCATCTTTAGTTTCTCTATCACCTCCATAGAGACCAAATTGTCTGTGCTACCACTATCAATGACCAATTGAAAGAATTTTCCTTGGACTTTGCATACACTCCTGAACAAAGTCTTCCTCTAAGCTGGTTCAACAACTTATTTTTCTTTTTTCAACAGGATCTTATTGACCACCAAATATTCTCCCTTCTCTGGTAGAATTGCCTCTTCAGTTTCAGACAACCTTGCTGCCTCTTCTCTAGCGTGAGAAACAATAGAATTTCTCTGACCTGTGCCCACATTCTATAGGAATTCATAGTGTTTACGTCCCACCATGTGACATATGTAACACCTCACTTCTCTTCCTCTGCCTCTACGCCCTCTTCCTCTGTAGGAACCCTTTCTGCCCCTTGCATCACCCTCTGCGGATGCATTCTGAGGTGAGTTGCTGCTAGCTCCATCGTTGGGTGTTGTAGACCTTCATCTACCACCCTGACTTCCCTTTCCTCATAAAGTGCCTCTCCCTTTGGCACACTTCTTTCTCATGAGCTCCTCTTCAGCTTCCAAGGCCATTTGATAAGCCTCTTCATCTGTCCTAGGAGACAGAATACCCATCTCATCATGGATCTCCAACTTGAGACCATTCACATACCTGGAAACCTTCTCTGTTGTGTCCTGAAATTGTCCAGCTCTTATAGTCACTCTATAAAACTATTCTGTGTATTCTTTCATTGTCAGCAATCTTTGTCTTAGGTTCTGCATTTGTCTAAACAAAATAAGTTGATAATCACTAGGCAAGAACTTACCTCTTAGTTTTGCCACCATTCTGGTCCAACTTTTGATTGGTTGTTTACCAGCTGTCCTTCTCTCTGCTTGCACTCCATCCCACCAAAGTGCAACATGTCCCTTTAGCTTTGTTACTGCAAACATGAATTTTTTGTCTTCACCAATTTATTGATAATCGAAGCACTTGTTCATCTCATTGATCCAGTCTATCAGCTCCTCTGGATTCAATCCTCCGTCAAAACTTGACACTTCAATTTTTGGCTTGAACGTAGACCCGAGAATAGACTTAAAGAGTCTCAATTGAGAATGAATATCATTGTTCTCTCGTTTTTCTTCTTCAGGTTCAGGCTCACTGACATCCTCGGGGTCTTTTAGGTGTCCCAATTCCATCGCATCCAATCTGGCTTGGACCCTCTGTAAGGTCTCCAATACTTCTGCATTGGCAACTGGCCTGCCTCTTCTTCTACCAGCACTTCTGGCAACTCGGATAGCCATGTCAGAATTCTCTGCAAAAATATCTCTAAACAGCTCCGATACCACAAATTGATAGTAATAATTTGAATCTAGGTGCTAAGGAGAGCTAGTCTCACTGTTCAGTCTTTTTCATTCACTAAAGAAATATGCCTTATACTTCAATTCTGTTTCATTAATCAAATTCGTGGAATTTTATAAATGAAATACTATAGTCTTTTGTAATATAATTCTTTTTAATAAAGCGCTTAAATCATTACTGAACCCCTTCTTCGAATATTGTATCAAATGTAATCCACTCGACGCTCAACCTTCTTAACAACTCTATAAGGTTTGAACGTAATATAATGAAACACAGTTATAAACTTCTGACCTTAGCACTTAATGATATAAAAATGGTTCGGACCCACCAATAAATAACACCCTTGGCTTACAATAAAACCTTAGCACGATGCACAACCTTTGGACTTGTGTTATTAACCCGATTACACTACGAACACAACATTTGTAATATATATTTTGCCCACAGGGCCCACACCTCAACATGTAAATGAACGGTTTCCAACATAAAACAACCGGGCCATACCTTACCTTATCTCCCATGCAACTTATTGCATGACCATCATTTGATCTACCGGCCTTCATATCAGACGAACCAAGTTGATATTGTGTTTTTTTCCCGACAAAAGAGTAGCGTTTCAAAGAAACACGATATGGGCGGTTTTGGACTGCTAACATGGCACAAATATATTGGATCACGTTGTTGTGTGAGTTTTTGCTCCCGTCCCAAAATTAGCGCGATGAAGGTGGAATTGGTTTCAAAAACCCACTCCCGGTATTTGCACATTACTTAACTTAATTCCTCACTACAGTTCACACCTTTCTTGACTTATTTCTACACGTTAACTCTGGTGTTAATTCCTACTATTACCGCTCGGCCAACAACGAACCGAGGTTATGGACTCCCATAGATAGAGGTTCAATAATAAATATCGCTTTCATTACAGTCAGGCTTAACACTTAGACAGAGGTTCGACAGTCTTACATAAACAGAGTATAGCTATGGCGCGTTCTTCTAATAGGACCCTACTCCAAGCATCTTATTCAAACCGAACACAGTTAATTCATTCAGAGTACATGAATTCAAGGAAGACAGAGATAAACAAGGTTATTTAACACAATATTATGCACAGAGTTCTCAATTCAAAGAATGAACTCTTCGGAGAATGTCAATAACACACACAAATGGACCAAAAAAGCCGGAATTTCATTCGACAGAGAACAATGCTTCTCCAATTAATAATTCACTGCAAAATCCCCCCTTTTCACTATTTCAAGGGTTAAAATATATAATTCAATATATGAATCTTCAGTTCCTCTCTGAGGATCGTTTTTATTCTTAACATAAAAGGCCTAATTACATAATATTCTAGCAATAGAAAATGAACAGGTGGAAACAAATCAAACTATTCGACTTCTACAGTTACTGAACTGACCCTAACTGTTCTAAATGCAACATAAAGCTAAGGTATGGACACCTTGCTATTACAATTTTGAATAATTTAGAACCCTTCTAGCCACAACATGTGGACAATCCTTCTACATTGCTGGCTGGTGTCTAATTCCCCTGCATCATCGATGAAGATTGTAAGAATTTCTACGGGACTGAAGGATAAAAATTCTTCCACTTCCCTCAATGTATTGACCAGAGGTTCCTAACAAAAAGTAGGGATTTTTCATCAAATTTTACCCAAATTTATTTGTAAGCCCAAATGCAATTACAAGTTTCTCACTGTGGTGAAAGAGAATATGTTCCTTTTGCTCCTCTTCAACATCATGGACAACAAATTTCGTGGCTGGAAAATACCATGCCTTCTTTATCTTCTTGGAAAATTTGTTCAATTGTGCATAGATAGTCTCCATTTGCAGGTGTGTTCCATCTCCTATGAGAAAATAATACACCTTGTTATTCACATCGATCCAGCTGCATCATTATTTTCTAGTCTACTGTCTTTCATCATTTTCCTAACCTTTTGTAAGCCATTGTAATCGCCATCGGCTGCATAGATGTTTGACAAAGTTACATAATCTTCAGTATTCTTTGGATCCAACTCAAAAAGGCGGTTTGCGACATATTTACCTAACTCTAGATTTGTATGGACCCTACAGACACCAAACAAAGATGTAAACACTGCACCATTAGGTTTTACTGGCATTTGGTTAACAAAGTCTAAAGCTTCATACAGTCATGCAGCAACGCCAAGAAGGTCCAGCAAGCAGCATTAATGATCTATTCTAGTCATATTTTCTATTCTTTTATTTTGATGTATAGAATATCAAGATAAAACTAAATAAATTCAATCCAAATCTTCAATCATTAAAAAAACTGCATAAATTTCTATTTTTATAGCTATAATTTCAAACAAGTCTCTACCAAAAAATGCTCCAATACATTTTCCAAGAATTAAAGCATCTTAACCTATCACTTAACTGCTCATTAGACCCAGTCATCAATTGCAATATTTTTTGAATCCCTTGATCAAGTCAAAACCTAGAAAATATAGGTAACAAGCAATTTACAGGAAAAACAAACACCTACACAACCTTGCAAGGGGAGCAACATGCTTAATAACCAGCAATCAGAAGAGGGTTGAAATTTCTAAGAAACTAGAAGGTGGTGTCAAGAGACACCATTGAAATATATCCAATTAAAACGACATCTCTCAGCCTCCAAAACCATAAAGGGTTATGCAGTGAATCACGTGGTAACAATAGACCAAATTACCTCACAGACCTCTCAATGGTAGCATACAAATTGACTTATCAAAATAATCCTCGATCATCAACTTGTACATGCAGTAGAAGTATCATTCCCATAAACATAAGAAAACATTGTGGTGCAGCCATATTATCAAAAATTTAAGCATTGAATACAAACAATGCTTTCAATAATAGTTCGACATTGTAAGTCTAGAACTAATATGCTTGAGCTTATCATTTTTGGAAGAAATGCCATTTAAAGTTTGAAAATGCTTGCATAGTATGCAGGCATATAATACCATGAAATAGGAGAATATGCCATATTAGGGAAAAAAAACTAAATATACAGGACAAGAATTTTGTATATGTAGTCTCCCTAAGGCATGCTATACCCTATAACATAAACTAATTATGCTTCTCCAATTCTACAGGTTGGGAACAACGAACAAGTAATTAGCCAATTGTTTCTACTTAGTATTCATTTAACAATGAACAAGTAATTCGCCAATTGAACAAAACATAAACTAATTATGGTTCTCCAATTCTATAGGTTGGGAACAACGAACAAGTAAATAGCCAATTGTTGCTACTTAGTATTCATTGTCTATTGGGAACAACCAACAAGTAATTAGCCAATTGTTACTACCTAGTATTCAATGTCTGTTACTATAATATTTTTTACTGTCTGTTACTATAATATTTATTTTCATTTATTATGTACCATTGTCACACATTTATTCCCTACTACTGCTCAACAATCATTACTTGCTCCAATACAAGACTGCAAATTATATGACACATCCATGCAAACATCTCCCACATGTCATCAAATTTGCAAGAGTATAAGAGAGAATCCATCACAGAGACAGCTAATTTCTATGGTCCATAACGCCTATAGCATCACTCTAACTTCTATGGGCCATAAGGCATATATCCTCATAGCACCAGTTGAATTTATCTGCACTTTCTAGTTTTGTCAATGCATTCACAACGTTATGCAAAGTGTCAAATTTTATAGTATCATACTCTCTAGTTTTGTTAATGCATCTGCAGCATTATGTAAAGTGATAACTTTCTCTAGTATTTCATTTCCAACATCTAATATCTCCCTAAAAAAATGGTATTGGATATCCATATGTTTTGTCTTCACATGAAAGGCTGGGTTCTTAGCTATATAAATTGGTTTCTAGTTGAAATTTTAGTTAATTTGCAGAAATACTATTTTATTTTTTTCATAATATTTTGACCCGAGTTTAGACTTTTATTTAGTTCTTTAATTTATTATTATTTAGCATGGACATGCATCTGAATCACATTTTTTGAGCACAGAGTTGAAACGGACAAGATACAAATTTGAAGCCTATCTAAATTAGTTGTCCTTTGACTAGTTTTGTACAGGACCAGTGCAACAGAATAAAATTGCTTAGCACTGGATTCTGCACTAGAGTGTCAAGTGATGGGGTTATTGCTGATTTTCGTTTAGCCTTTTTCCAAGGAACACAACAACTTATATCAGGATCCTTTGATCCTACAATCAATTTGTGGAGTGCAGAGTATAGGGCCTATATGGACATTTTGTACAGTCAACAAAATGAAATCATTGCAGTTGAAAGTGAAATCCTTGCAGTTGATTTCTTGGGAAAAGAACGAGTTGTTGCAATACAGAAATAAAAACATATTTAGGTACTGCGCCAGTTTCATTCGTAGTCATGTTTTATGTTTAATTTATTTTAGGTTTTTTGGGGTCATAGAGGAGTTGTGTCTTGTTTAGAATTTTATCAAGGCACATATAAACTTATATCAGGATATTTTGATCGTACAATAAAGTTGTGGAGTGCAGAGGATAGGGCTTATATGGAGACTCTTTACAGTCAAAAAAGTGAAATCCTTGCAGTTGAAAGTGAAATACTTGTAGTTTATTGCTTGACAAAAGAAGAGGTTCTTGCAAGACAAAAAACCAATTTAATTCCGAACAATTAAAAGTTTACAAAAATATATAATTTCTTATGAATTTGGACATGGAGTGTGTTACCAAAATCATATTTGTCAGATCTTTATCGCTAAGTATTTTAGAATGAACAACTCATCCTTCAAGCATTCAGTGACGTAATCAATAAAACAAAATAGGGGATAAAAGTTGTGAAATGGAAAAGAAGTCAGGGAATGGAAAAGGAAATAGCCGAGCCCTTGAATACTGGTTGTTATTGATATGATTGAAGTTTCAAATGATAAAAAAATGGAGTCGATTCATTAGCAAGACATGAAAAATGAAAAGTACCCATTACAGTCCCCATAACTAAGCACTTTTTGGAGTGTAATTATTGAATTACATATCCCTTCTCATAGTCAATATTATTGGCATTAAAATATAGTTTTTTTCCTTTTCCCCATGTTTCTTTCCTTCTTTCCTCCTGTTCATTTGCTTCTTTCATTTCATCTTAACTTAACCTATGTTCTCTTGTTCATCTTCTTTTTCAATCTCATCTTCAATTCCACCTGTCTTCTCCTATTCATCTGCTTCTTCTATCTCACCTTCAACTCCACTTGTCTTTTTCCTTATAACATCTGCCTGTTTCAAAACTGTTCAAGGAATTCCATAGTAATGTTAAGCATTAAAAATTGTAGTAGAAACAGCTATCAGTAAATCCACTAATTTCTGAAAATAAGAGAAGAGTATCAATATTTCTACTTACTTGATGAGGTAGGGCATATTCTAGTATGTATTTTCCATTTTATGTTCCTAAAACAATGGAAAAATGGAATAGCCTATTTTTAAACCATTTTGAATCAACCACTTCATAGGCTAGGACATATTCTAAAGCATTTTGAATCAACCATTTGACAAGTTCTAGTATGTCTTTTTCATTTGCTGTTTCTAAAACAATGGAAAAATAGAATAAGTTATTTGTAAACCATTTTGAATCAACTAGTTTCGGAATGTATTCATAACATGTATCTTTATATCTCTTTTACTTGTACTCATACTGTGTATCTTGATAGCTCTGTTACTTGACAAGCTAGGACATATTCTAGTATGTCTTTTTATTTTTTCTTCCTAAACAAATGGAAAAATGGAATAAGCATTAGTAAATGCATATTGTAGTGAGTTGTATTTGTAAATCATTTTTAATGAACCAGTTTAGGAGTGTAGTCATACCACGTATTCTTATAGATGTTTCAATTGAGGAAAAAGAATATGCCATATCCAGAGATGCTATAAGGCTTTTTCTATGCATAGATATAGCAGCTGCCTATGTCTTATTGCTTATGTATTCATGCTAGCCGACATATTATTATCAAAAGCCATTGATATTGTACCATGAGTGGGATACTTTGCTATTCTTGGTTATAAAAGAAAATTATCTATAATGTATAGGATATTGACTTATTGCATAGTGATAAAAGAGGACTGAATGCTGAAAATCAAAATAATGAAAATTTGACTTTCAGAGTAACACTTGTAAAAATTATGAGCAAAAATAGAACAAATAAAGAACAATTCCATTTATATATGGCAAAAACTGTCAAGCTTTCAAAGCATTGTTAGCGATCAAATTCATATGTAAATAATTAATTAATACTCGTAAAGTACCTAGTTCATAATTAAATGCAATTTTTAAATATTAAAGAAAATGAGGAAAAAGTAATTGAGTTGATTTTGCACAATAAAATTGGAAATTTGTCCTTAATCGGGTTCATTGAACATAATGATAATGAAAATAAATTATGCAACAATACAGTAATCAAAAAATATTGTACAATACATAATGCTCATGAAAATAAACTATGCAACAATACAATAATCAAAAAATATTGTACAAGAGTATTGTGTAGTATTGTGTACTAAAGACATTTTCCTGATAAATATATAGAAATTGAAAATTGGGTTCAGTTTAGACACAAAAATTGGAAAATTGTCCTTAATCTAGTTCATTGATCATAATGATAATGAGAAGAAATTATGAAACAATACAGTAATCAAAAAATATTTTACAAGAGTATATTGTAGTATTGTGTACCTAGACAAAAAAATATTGTACCAGAGTATTGTGTATTATTGTGTACTAAGTACATTTTCCTGATAAATGTACAGAAATTGAAAATGAAATAGTTCTATTAGAATAAGAGCATAATATAAAGAAACAGATTGGACTCCAATAACTGCGATGTCTCTGGTATTTGTCATCTGTGTAACAAATAATTAGTTAAAAAGAAAATCATATCATTTTTAATTAGGAAGAGGACATTTTCGAAAGAAAAAATGTTGAGTCAAGATGTTAATGTACCTTTCATTTGTTAGCCGAAATGTAACAGTTCCCTATCCTCATTCAATAGGAACTTGCTATGGATTCTGAGATCACGTAGCATATAGACAATGGTTTCCTTTTCTTGCAAATATTGTTCATATGACATGGGTTTTAAACAAGGAAGTAAATCATGTACTAAAGGTTCCATGATAGTGCAATGAACAATGTTTTTTGTGATAGATTCTATTGTAGCATTTATACAATGTTTGTTTACGAAAGGGAAATTATTATTGCATTTTGAACAATAAATTGTTCCATTGCTAATCAATATGGATGAACTGATTACAGAATTTCATATTGCACAAACAGGCTCGAATGGAAAAGAATAAGAACTTAATTCTTTTAGCACACCTTCAACCTGTTTATAAAATCTTCAAATTTTAATGTACAATATTACATATTAAATTCAAAATTAGCAAAAAGATCATTATTTCTATACTTACGGCATGGTTATAAGTCGTTAGTTTTCGAAGATTCTTAACTTCATCTGTGTTAAGTTTAGTTATGAAAGTTGGCTGGGTTGTTCGAAATATTTTATCTTTTACATCTGTCCTTTTTGTTATGTTTTTGAAAAGGATCAGGGGAAATTGTCCTTTCTGCAATTTTTATTCCATTGAAGTAAATTATTGTTCATATGTATCAAACAATTGCAACTACAAAAGACAAATTAGAATAGTTATATATTGAATTAATACATATTATTTATTAAAAATTAAGTATAAGTGGTATGCGAATACATACTGTTGCACAATCATTTTCAGAATCTCCATCTTTGATATGCAATATGTAGTACAATCCAACACTTTTGGAAAGTGTAACAGCTGCACCAATTGTACCAATTGGGTGCATTTCTGTTCTTTCTGCAAATTGCTTAATGGTTGTATATGGAATGAAAGAATATTCTTTGCAGACTTCAAGAATAATGTCTATAATTCTTGATTCATTTAGCGAAATTATTTTATCACAATCGCCACGATCATAAATGGTTTTAGGCAGTATTATGAAATTTTTTATAGATATACTCTTGCCTTGTATAATTTTCTACTCATGTTGTTCAATTAAATGAGTAGTTATACTTAATGTTATACTCATATTTCCTTTCTCATCTGTCAAATCAGCGCGTAATATTTGACGGGCTTCATTTGTTTTGTCAAGAAATGTGCTATTTATACCCATTATGTCTCTAACAAATAACTGTTGAATAATATGACTGTTCAATTCTTCAATTGATACTTTAACTCGAGGAAGTTATTTTTTCCTGTATAAATTTCTTATTTAGATACTTGTATAAACATTTGTATAATTCTATTTTTTTTTATAAATTGTAAAGCTATAAATAAATTACAGTATAAGGTTGGATATGCATACACATACCTTTTCATTGCATATGCATACCTTTTTATTGCATCATTTTGTAAGATTCTTGATTCTCCTCTTGTTTATTCTATCTAAATTGTACGAAAAATAGTAATTACATATTTCAATACAATTTTAATATTATCATATTTTGCATAAGCAATAAATGAAGATTTTATGATAAGTAAACTATACATATATTGTAATATTATCATATGTATTTTGCATAAGCAATAAATGAAGAGTTTCTGATAACTAACCTATACATATATTGTTGTTCAGTTGCCTATAGGGACTGGGTACTAGTGCTTTTTTTACTTGTCCAACATTTTCTAACTTATATAGATTTAGTTATACATATGTATATTACTAAATTGTAAAAAGACAATGGATATATACTGAGCATAAACATTGTAAATTCAAAATCTGAGCATATTTGTATAGTTATCATAGAAATACCTCTTTAAAATCTGTGATTGGGTTGCACCCTCTACTTGACTCATGTTTTCTATATCTTGAGTAGTTATCCTATTGCAATTACGCAATTACTATTCTAAATAGCTATATAAAATCTTTTAATTGCAAGAATGTAAGTAATTTGTAACTAGACAAATTGAAATAAAAATAATGATGGAGATGATTGTGGGCATACTCTTTGGTAGCTTCTTGTTCAATTTTCTCTTTGGTGTGGTCAATCAATTTTCCTTGTTCTTGACTTTTTTGACTTGTTTGTTCTTTTGATTTTTCATTCGTTCCCCTATTGTTATAAAATAGTAACATATATTTAGTTCAATTTAAAAAACCATATAGAATGAAAAACTGAACAAGAGTATAAAAACCATATAAAAGAAAAAGAAAGAAGTACATACTTTCTTCTTTAATGTTCCATGTTGTTTATCTTTTTTCTCATTCCTTTTTGTTCAATTGAAAAGGGTTCTACTGGTAGAATCTGCATTCAAAATTTTCAATTTTGTAACATGTTTCATATGTACATCATAGCTGAAGGAATATAGATATTGTATCATGATCAGACCAATATGTATCTAATATGAAAATTTTGTATTATATATTAGTTACATTTGACCACACATGGTCAATGAATGATTTATGCACGCTATTAGTTCTGTTGATAAGAAAATGGAGATTGCAATTGTTCATGTAGCTTTCCAGCTCTTTTTTTTTCTGATTGCATTGTAACATATCAATATTGAAGTCGCCCAATATGATTTTCATATCCTTTAAATCTATATGACATAAATATCTTGTAATGACATTCAAAATATTGTTCAGATTTGCATGTGGTGATGCATATATATTGAGTATTGCAATTTGTGATCCATGAACTATTATTTTTGCCAACAATGTTTCTACAAGATTCTCTTCAAAATGAGATTGTATTTAATAGTAATTATGTGAATAACAGCATTGAATGTGTTCTTATATACCTTGATGAGCTTGAAAAAGTATGTACTTATACTGATATGTCCATTTGGAAAAGTATACATAAAGTTTAGATTAGAGCTGTAGCAGAGCATAGAATATGCTATGGTCAGAACAATATGCCCATGAGACATTGATTTCACATTGTTCAATAGGAAAATTTGTCCAAATGTGATCTATTATTGTGGTTCGACATGGCGATAACTTGCTTGTTATTTCTTGTAAGTTTTATGTTTCCATGTATTGTACAAAGGTTCTAGTACGAGTTGTTTGTTGTTGGATGTCAATGTTCAAGTAACCAAATACTAAGAAAACACAATCAGTATGTGTAGTTTGTGATTTTGCATCTCTAATCATTTTTTCTATTGGAGATACTTGATCAAATGTCGCTGCATAGATGTTAATTAAACATATTGGTTGTTGAAAGTACATGTCTATTAGAGTAAGTTCAGTTTTGTTGTTGTAGAATGTTTTTGTTGCTTGGATTGTTATTTTCTTTTCTATACAAGTCAGTATTCCATGTATAGAATGTGCTATTGCAAATTTGAATGGAAAGAATTATTTATTTGTTGGAGGGGTATGTAAATGAGTTTCTTGAAAAAAAAGAATGATATTGTCCATTAGATCTGTATGATGCACGACATCAGAAATGTGTGCATATAGACTACGTGTGTTTAGAGTTTCAATTAATAAAACATTTTTGTTATTAGATATCTTTTTCCCAAATTCTAGTTCCCATGTAGCAGTTGTTGTTAACCTTGTAATTTCATCTAGTACCTTGTCTTCCACATGAAAATTTTTGTGACTTAATTTTATAAGAAAATATAATGAGTTAATAGTTTTGACACGTGATATTGCAGTATAGACTAGACCATTTTTTGGCACACCAAAGTCAGTCCTTGCGTTCGACGTATTGTTCGTGCGGAAGCTAGTTGTATTGGAAATTGTTTTCGAATTGTTATTTCTATTTTGTTATGGGACATTTATAGTGGTTTTGCAATTCACAAGATTGGTGTCCAAGAGGGAAAAATATTTGTTTCATATAGTTCTTTGTACTAGTTTCTTTGTTCTTTGACCTTGTGCATATATGAAAATTCTATCCAGGCAACGTCATTAGATGAATAGAATTTGAAAATGCCTTCAGCACCATTAACTAATCCATCATTTGTATTATAGTTTCTTGCATATATAGTTCAATTGACATGTTTTGTTTTGTTGATGACAATGATATTATTTTATCAAAAGAAAAATAGTTTGATCCAGTAGTCTCGTAATTTTCAATTGCAGTAAGTAATATTTGTTTTCCCATTGTTCGTGAAAGAATTTTTGCATTGTGATTTTGAACATACCTGTTTCGTCAGAAAATGTACTGGAAAAGTGGACTTAAAGGAGGGGACCTATGGAAATTGTCATTTACGTATGCGATATCTTTGTCTGTTTCCATATTTATTCTCATCCTATTTAGAATATCAGTGAACAATGGATCATTTTCACGCATTATTTTGTGTAGTTGATAAAATTTTATTTTCTCTATTCAAAATTGATTTGGAATAGTGTCTTTATTTATTTTTGGGCTTTCAAATATAAGAGATTCTCTAACAGAATTTTCCTGATAGAGATTTCCACAGAATATCATGTCGACATTCCTGAAATACGAAGTTGGTGTGTGTAAGATTTTTCGAAGTCGCTTATCAACTTGATATAGTGTGGTTGCACCTACAAGTGATGCTTAGTCTATGAGAACTACATGCAATTTTTGGAAATGCTTTGACAATGTGTCTAGTTTTTCATTGTTTAGAGAAGGGAAATTTTCTTTGTTAAAGGGAAAATACAATGCATAATGCAATGTCACACCACCAACATTAAATGCAGCTTTTCCTGTATATGCAGTGATTATTCCTTTCATTTGTGATGGGTTATAAGGTAATTCTTGATTATGTATTTGTACTAACGACTGAAAAATTGCCTTAGTTGTGTGGGTCTTTCCCGTTCCTCCACCCCCTGTTAATAGAAAATAGATAATTTCATCTGGCCTATATAGTTTTCTTATTACAACATCATCGACTATTATTTCTTGTTCTATGTTTAATTGCCGAATATAGTTATAATACTCTTGGTATTCAAGTACATGTGGTTGCTTTACAATTTCGTATGGTCTCATAGATCGTGAAGCAAAGTTCTTTGTATCTTGGAAATGATGCAAATAATTTTGAAAGTCATAGATTTTGTATTTGTCATCTATGCGTTTAGGTATTCTTGTAGCTTCTGTTTCATTTGATTTTAAATTGTTTATGTTGAATATTTGTTCAAGTTCTGTTTCTATTGTATTAATTGCATCTTCTATGTCACCCCATGTAGGTGTTGTGACAAACTTGAACTTTTGTTCATTTTTCTTAACAGTACTCTCAAATGCAATATATGTCGATTCCCAAGTTGAATGGTGTTGTTTGATTGTAATTTCACTTAGTCAATATGGATAGTATAACATTATTTTTTCTCTGCAATAATTTTCAATGTCCTTGTATTTGTTATACTTGACGGATCAAATCACGTATGATTTATTTGCTTGTTTACATTTTGTCCTCTCTTTGTATAAATCGATGCAAATTCTGCTAAACATACACCATCAATAGCTATAGGGCATGATATATAGTACTCAATTATTCATGAGCACATGATATCTTCTGAGTCATTTGGTTCCTTTTGCAAGCCTTTTTTATTTTTGAGGACAAATGCACACTCGTTTATAGGAGATGTGTTAATGAAAATAAATTTTCATGAACTACAATTTAGTGGAAGCGACAAGACAATATGCACTTCTGGATGTGCAGACATTTGTTGAAAGTTTGCTAAAGCCTTCCCTAATGAACTAATGGTATTCATGATGTCAGTTTTTGTTTTGAAATGATTTTCGCGTATTTTACTAAATGTTATTGTAAGGGTTTTATCTTCTTTTGTCATGTAAGAACTACAGTACATTGCAGCTGCATATGAATCAAGTAGAAATTGCGAATTAGTATCTGCAATCGAAATTCCTGGAATATGTTTTCCAAAGTTATTGGTCCACCTGTCAACTGGATTTCTTTGCAACAATAAAGTTGTTCAATTTAGTGCACATTGTATAACATGTATGTATTTCTCTTGTGCAAGTCCAAGATTGTCTAAAAAGCTATCAAATGTATCAATTTCTTCATATCTGGTATTGTTAATGGTTTTGAATATTCGTTTTGCATGTTTTTTTGTTAGACTGCTATCAAATTCAAGTGGCTCCAGAATTTTGGTTGTCTTCATTGGTGGTATAGGAAAATTGAATCTGCAATTAGAATTTTTATGCTTCTTGAAAATTTTTGTCTGGGAATGATGTTGTAAAGCTCTAAGATATTTTTCAAGTACTAATGAGTTAGTTGACAAGTATTTATCAACAAAATTTTTGATTTCAATGTTTGTTTGTTTACCATAGACCAATGTAGAGGCTATCCATAATAAGCCATGTTCATGTTCACTACCTCGATTTTTGAATTCTATAACATAGAAATAGTCATTGATTTTTCCATAGTACTGGTGATCGTGAGATATTAATTGGTGCAAAGCATCTCTTCTAGACCTATAATAATGTGCACAAGTAATAGGGTCATTTCTTATTAATGAGTGTGGCTCATTTTCGTCTAATTAATTTTTGGTTGGTCTTCTAGTGTTTTGTTTTATATGTCTTAATGCACTCATTAGAGGATCCCAAAGATGCTCTGTGCTACTAAATGACACAAAGAAAGTGGGTGGGCCTAGCTATCGAATCATTGCATAGATTTTGTTACAAATTTGTTGATGGTAGTCTGGTGAAGTACAAACTGAATTTAGGTCCATGTACCCAACTTCAAACTTTAAAATATGATCCAAATTTGGTTTTGAATTTACATATTTTACAGCTAGTTCCCTTCCCTTTAGTTGGCCTTTTCTAATCCTAATCCACATTGTCTTCAAAAACTGATTTATGATAATGTGAATTGCTTTATAAAATAGGTTAGTCGTATGGTAAGCAAAATCATGGTTTCTGTGAATCACCTCCCATTAACAAATATTTTGATATGTAAACTTTTGTAACATATCACTTGGTCCTTTTTTGCCATAGAATAGTGACAGGAAGCTCATCTCTTCTGAGTACTTATCTTTGAAAGTCCCTAATGGCATTTGTCCTGCAGCAGGTGCAATATTAATTTGTTTGTTTACAAGATCATGGATAGTATGTGCATCAATGAATCCATGAAACAATGTTTTTGTGGACGATTCATGAATATATTGGTTATCATTTTCGCTATTTTCATCTTCAGCTGAACTTTCGTATGTTTCTTGGTTTTATAGAAACGCTTGTTTCCAATTTTCATTCATGGTAGCAATTTCTAACTTATAAAGCAATGTTTTGCACTGTTAGAAAATTAAATATTATAGAGAAATGAAACACATAAAATATGCCAAAAATACAAGCACACAAAACACATAAAAAAAAAGAGACACAGATATACGTGGTTCACCCAATTTGGGATACGTCCACCCCAAACAGCCAGTCCTTCCTTTCTATTATCCAGCAAAATGAAGAGACAAAACCTAAAGCAAATCCACTGTAATATCCTATGTTCTCTCTCACAGTCTCCCTATCTGTTTTCCGCTCAGAGAATACACACATATGTTGCACAGCCACAATACAATACCCTCATAAAAGCAAGGGGTTACCTTCTAGGGCAAAAAACCCTAAACTAAACATAACTTCTACCGTCAGATCATCTGCCTAATGAAAGGCCCAGATTGACTAGAAATTAATATACTTTTACAAGGCATTTTTACATCTATTTTTTGCTTCAGGGGCGCTGCCCCCGAAACCCTCGCCGGGGGACCACTAGCCCCCGGACCCCCCAACTGGGGGGGTAGGCCCCCCCGGACCCCGCGGGGGGGAAAAGTCCCCCACACATGCAAGGGTGTACAATTTCCTTGGGGTATACATCTAGCTAGAACAAGGGTCTCTGAATCAGGAAGAAAATCAGGCTCCACACCCAACATGCACAATTTTTTTAATGATTTCATGACTTTTTGCACTCGAACTCGACCAAAAGCTTAAGCACTTTTGAATCTTAAACTTTTTTTGAGAACAACTGCCAATGTGTCAGTCTCTCTTATAGTTCGAGGCAATGCACACTGAATTCTAGAAATGTTAGTAGGCACATTAATGACACCCCTAGTTAACCCTGGTTGAGGCTTTTTATGTCGATGACCCATTTCTTTTATTTTCAAGAAGGGCAGACTTAATGCAACTAGTCTTTCTTCTAGTTTAGTTAGTTGTGTAAGTGTCTTAGTGGTATTGTTTCTTCTTATTTGTTCAGGAACTGCAAATTTAGGGATTGTGTCATTTTCAATTGCTTTTTTGAAATGTTTGCAAATGTAGGTATTTTTACTATGAAAACTTGTATTGTTAAAAATAATCTTTGACGGTTTTGTACAAGAAACATCTCTTTTGAAAAAAATTCTTTCGCAACGTGAACAGTAAAAAATAGGAGTGTCACTTATTCGTGCTCAATATTCATGTTCAAAGGTTAATGTTTTTGTTGATTTTTTCATTGGTGTTTCTTGGCTTAATGTACCAGTTCTTTTTTATCTCTTTCTATGTCCTAAAATATTCTTTGATGTTGTAGATGCATCGGGTTCTAAATTTTCTATAACTAGCTCCTGTTTCATTGTTTTTGCGTTATATACAAGTTTCATTTTCTGTGTTTTTTTTTTTTTTTTGTATAATGACTTTTAGTGCGTGGAAAGATAGCCTTTTCTTCTGTTTGTTCAAGAGAGAAGTACTTATAATTTATCTTTGTGGCATGTACCTGATATGTTTTTCAGTTTTCTAAGTGATTGAAATCTGATTATGTCACTAATATCTTCTATACCTTCTACAACTACTTCTTGTTTCATTTTGATTGTGTTATATGCAAGTCGTATTGTTTGTGTTGACAATTTTTTTCGAATGATGCGCTTCAACACATGAAAATATAAACCTTTATTATCCTTGTTGAAGTAACAATATTGTTTGAGTTGACCCTTGGCAAGTTGATGTTTTGCGTTAGGTTGTATTTGACTATTGTTTTTTGGCGAATGTGCTACTTGCAACATTACAATGTTCTCAGTATTGATATTAGTTGCTGGATCATAGCCTCCTCTATAGAGAAAAGGTTAAAAATTCCCATTAAGAGGATCTTTGTCACAGAACAATATATCGATATTGTTTGCTGCAATTTTTGAATTAAAGTGCAGATAAATTCTCATATTTGTTTTGGACCAAACTCTAATTGGAATTTTTAACCAATTTGATAGCCAATGTATGTAGAAAATATCTCCCCATAGGCCTCTACATTCTACTGGGATATGAGTAGATGTTGACCTAGACATTTTGTCCAAATACAATTCGTGATTGCTAATACTATGGATTTCTTTTAATGACTCTTCATGCAATTCATGTTCATAAGACAAAATTTCTTCTTGATCTTGTTTCTCTAGGCACTTTCTAAAGTACTTTATTTTTCCTGTCCTTAATTCTAAAGATGTGTATCTAGAATGCAGTAAAAGTTCTAACGTATCAAACAAACAATCTCCATCCAAATATATGAAATTCTTTACACACGTGAGATTACGCTTTGCCAAGACATAGGTCAATTTGTCTTTTTCAGGTGATACATGCATAATAACATTTGATTTGCTCATTTGTTCATACAAGGTGTTGGTTTCTTGTCTATAAAAAAAAGATTCAAAGTGGCCGTTGAGAGGATTGTCTTCATCAAATAAAATGTCACAGGTATTTGTTGCAAGACTTGAGTTAAAGTGAAAATATGCTCTTGCATTCATTTTGGAACAAACTCTAATTGGAATATTCAACCAATTTGATAGCCAATGTATATAGAAAATATCTCCCCATAATCCCCTAGATTCTAGAGAGATATCATGTGATGGTGAACTAGTCATTTTGTCTAAATACAATTCACGACTGCTAATATTATGCATTTCTTTTGGTGATAGTTCATGCAGTTCATTTTCATAAGATGAAATTTCTTCTTCATCTTGATTTTCTAGACATTTTCTAAAATATTGTACTATTCCTTTTTTTAACTCTATTGGTGTGTATCTAAAACATAGTAAAATTTGTAAACTATCAAACAAATAGTCACCAATCGAGTATAAGAAATTGTTGACATGCAATAGGTTATGCTTTTCAAAAACTAATGTCAACCTGTCTTTTTCAAATGACACAGACATAATGATTGTGTACCTCTCAATAAGTATGTTAATGTTTACTGAACGACTGAGATTGCAAGTGTCACTAGAACTGCCCATTGAACTACTGAGACTGCAGATGTGGCCGTGATGCAAGCTGGTTAAACAGTAAAGATCGAAGAACAGAAATGTTAATAATTAATACGTAAATTAAACAGTAAATATCCAAGAACAAAAATGTTAATAATTAACACATAAATTAATAACTGTAAACAATATAGAGTCCAGAAAATTGTAAATGCCAATACTAATTGTTTAAGAGCAGCATTGCTCATCACTAGTATTAGTTTTGATGTCTGGTCTAAGAACACAGTCTTATACATAATTATGACTAATAGTCAATGCACATAAGCAGTAAAGTGAAACATTAACTAGTTTTGATGGCTGGTCTAAGAAGAAAGTCTTAGACATAATTATGACCAATAGTCAATGCACAGAAGCAGTAAACTGAAACATTAATTAAGCACTAAAATAATTCATAAATAGCTTTGTATCATATATTTCACCATGTATAGAAACTCCAAGGTGGAGATCGATTTATGCTACATAGTGAACAATCATACTAGTTACTACTGATTAAGATCTATGATGTCTAGATGTTCTCCTTGCTAGTTTTTTTCTGATATTAATGAAAAAATAGACATAATTATGACTAATAGTCAATGCACATAAGGATAAAAGTGAAAAATTAACCTTTTTTGATGTCTAGTCTAAGAAGAAATTGTTATACATAATTATGACCAATAGTCAGAGCACAAAAACAATAAACTGAAACATTACTTAAGCACTGAAATAATTCATAAATATATTTGTATAATATATTTCACCATTTATAGCAACTCCAAGGTGGATATTGATTTATGCTACATAGTGAGCAAACATACTAGTTACTACTGGTTAAGGTCTATGATGTCTAGATGTTCTCCTTGCTAGTTTTTTTCTGATGTTAATGAAAAGACAACAGTTTTATTATTTGGGACTAAAAAAACTATATGGAATCAAGCACATCGAAAAGTATAAAGTGAGTTGGAAGATACTATATCCATAACAAATGTATGTGTGTAGGACCTAGTTATAAACAAATATGTCAGATACTATGAGATAGAGAGCGATTAGAAAACAATGACTAGGAATAGAAATCAAAACTATTTGACTGAGACATAGATCAACGTAGATAGAATTGATGATATAAACTACGCATGAGGAGAAATAGGAGTGGCAGAAATGTGTAATATGCATTGCACATAACAAGACAGGGGCCAGATTCATTTGATCCCATGCCCAAAAAGTTGCACCGAGAAACCTAGTGTATAAGACATCTTTATGGAATTTACAACAAATTGTTTTCCTTCATTTCATACATGTTTAGTGTTCATTTCTTGCAATTCATGTTTAAGGACAGTTTTCCGGAATTAGTTTTTATCATAGGCCAGAATAGGCTATGCTATTTAATTTCCTATGATTACATATTGAAGCTTACGAGAACAAAGGTTGATGATACAATTTTTGGGATTTATGCATATGTTTACCCAACAACAACTGACAAGAGAAAGTCACCACATCCAACACATATGAAAGTTGAAGGATCCAAAAGGTTAAATTGATCCAACATTAAAGCAAGTAACCATAATTGTAGGAGCAATGGTAGGATTTCCAAGGGCATGAGAACTGATCAAAGAAAAGGAAACTAGTTTCCAGTAATATGGTGGTACATTCAGTTACAAGTAATATGGTGCGACATCCAGTTACTATTTGAAGAACTAAAAATAATTTTGGAAAATATAAAGGTTGTAATGGAAGAATTTAAGTTACCGAGGTTTTCGCCCCTTTGAATTTTTTGCACCTTATACTCAGCCTCAAGGATGAGGCGAGAAGTTGGTTTAATGGATTGAGAAGAGCATAAATTACTTATTTTCCAGGATGATTGGATGCCTTCTTTTGGCATTGGGCATAAAATGACTATGAGAAATGGAGCTCCATGTTATAAAAAATAAAATGATATTATGATACCATAAGACACACTGAAAGGAGTTCCACACCACTCTAGCAATATTGCATTATGATAACCAAGAAGAACAAGACAACTACGATCATCCTATTGAAAATGGGATTGAATCAAGTCTTGAAAATGCTGATGTGTGTGTTAAATCATCTCCAAGTTTTTCTCCCCTTTGAATTTTTTTCACCTTATGCTTAGCCTCAAGGATGAGGAGAGAAGTTGGTTTAACGGATTGAGAAGAGGATAAATTTCCTCTTTTACAGGATGATTGAATGCCTTCTTTTGGCATTGGGCACAAAATGACTATGATAAATGGAGCTCCATGTTCCAACAAATAAAATGATATTATCATACAATAAGACACATTGAAAGGAATTCCACACCACTCTTTTTATTCTTCTTATGATAACCGAGAAGAACAAGACAACTACGATCATCCTATTGAAAATGGGATTTAATCAAGTCTTGAAAATGTTGAAGTGTGTGTTAAATTATTTTGTTCATCTAAATTGAAGAACAAGTTTTTACTACTATATAAGAGTTTCTAATTAAATAATTTATGGACCTGAATAAGAAGCTTAATGTATTTAGATTTCCCACAAGAATAATCATTGAAGACATTAGATTTCAGTTAGTTGGATGAAGAGGAGATCAACATTTGCAGCCATCCAGATGAACAAAGTGTTATCTAGCAAACAAATAGTGCAGAACATATTTTTAATTATGTTGATTTGATGAAATTTTTAGATCTGGGAAAAGAGTACATCAGCCCACTTCCGAGGAATATTGAAAAATATTGTAGAATTTTTTCTTTATTTGTAGGTTCAAAGGAAGACATGCTCCTTTTTCAGGTGTTTGGGTGCATTTTCAGCGTGCTTGATATATCTCTGTTATATATGGTGATCCAGTACGAAGGGAGGAATACATTGATTAATTATTTCTGGAATTCAATAAGTTGATTTTTGATATATCTCTGCTATATATGTTGTTAAGCACGAATGGAGAATTGCATGGATCCATGCTTTCTTGAGGTGGTTGCAGTGGATATTTAATTTCACTGAAAAATTACCACTTCAAGTAAGCTAAAGTACAGTAGAAAATGAATAAGCCCACTTGGACATTAGCTGTAGTATTTTGTTTTTTTCTTCGGTCGATGCTTATGTAAAATGAGATTCTGGGGTTCTCGCATCCTCCCTAGTGGACCAGGTGTCTTGAATGTTTGGAGCCAATTGTTACCCCTTCCACATCAATGTGGCACCTAAATGAAAATTTTTAGGAACATTTGAAGAACCACATTATATGGCTCTCATACAATTGAGAGGGACCAACATTGTGAAGGAAATATTCCCTATCAAAAGTATGGAAATGGTGAAATATATCCTTCAACACAGGCTTCTCACATAAAAATTTAGGATAAAAAGCAAGAGTACTTGCACATTTGATGACCTTGCCAGGAAATAGAAGAGATTGATGCAATTATTATAGCACAATCTATATAAGGCTATTCATCTCAAAATAATTGCAGATAATTATAAATATGTTATTTCTATGTGGTTTTAGAAGCCTAAGAACTCAATGTCGAACACTAATAGTGCCCAAAAACATTATAAGAACAGGGCTCCCTCTTTGAATAACCTATGTATAGTGTAACCTACAACATCGTTTATTGGGTTCGAGTAATATGGTGGAACATTTAGTTACTATTTGAAGAAATAAAAATAACTCTGCAAATTGAAAAGGTTGTAATGGAAAAATGAGCGCATGCTTACAATACTGAGAGTACATAACTAATGACTGAAGTATCAAACCTATTGAAGGAAACATCAGACAAGTTCTAGCAATGAAATAATTAGGAATATGTGGGATACTCAAGTAAAACAACCATCTGATTCATGTTCACAGGGAAAGGTGCAAACTCACCATTTGTACTGATTCAAAGAGGTTTAATGCAATGTGTTCATTGTGGTGCAACCATATTATCAAAACTTTAAGCATTGAATACAAACAATGCTTTGAATAATAGTTTCACATCATAATTCTAGAACTAAGATGCTTGAGCTTATCATTGTTGGAAGAAATGGAATCGAAATTTTGAAAAGTCTTGCATATCATGTAGTCATATAATACCATGAAACAGGAGAATATGCACTATTAGGGAAAAAAATTGAAGATACAGGGCAAGAATTTTGCAGATGTAGGCCCCCTAAGACATATTATTCAGATGCACATGGGGAAAAGAAAAACTTGAGGGTATTTATGTTTGTCACAAATATCCTTTGTAAGTTCCAAATAAACTACAAATGACTTAAGATGGTTACTTGGGTCAAAAGCACAAAGCAACAAGTTTACCTTTAAGAGGAATATCTTTGGTTTAAAGATGGCCAACAGGAAACCATGCCTAGTCATATAAAGGCCTTGAAAGGACTGATGCAATTAGATGAAAAAATGATTATGACAAAGCAATGTTACTGAATAAATATTCCGATATATTATAAAAAAATACTGTTCAGTCTCATTCAAGTCCCCTCACAATCCTCAAGGAACATGATATAAACAAAAATCAAATCAGGACATGGACTCTGGGATAGAAAAATATGAGAAGTTGGTGTAAAATTGACCAATTCGCTAGAGCAGTCCAACCTAACTCTACCTCAAAAAAAAGCTAAACAGAGAGTAAATTCTATGATCTTGTCAAACGATGACCTTTCCAGGAAAGAGAAGATAATTATGCAATTATTATAGAATAATATGTATAGGGTTATTCGTCTCAAAATAATTGCAGGGAATGATAAATATCTTCAGGTTATGTGGTTTTAGAACCCTAAGCACTTAATGCCAAACACAAATAGTGCCAAAAAAGATCATAAGGTCAGGGCTTCCTCTTTTAAGAACCTATGTATGGTGTAACCTACAAAATCATTTACTCGGTTCCAAGTAATATCATGGGACAATTAGTTACAAGCAATATGGTGCGACATCCAGTTACTATTTGAGGAACTAAAAATAATTCTGGAAAATTCAAAGGTTGTAATGGAAGAATGTAAGTTACTGAGGTTTTCGCCCCTTTGAATTTTTTGCACCTTATGCTAAGCCTCAAGTATGAAGAGAGAAGTTTGTTTAATGGATTGAGAAGAGGATAAATTGCCTCTTTTTGAAGATGATTAGATGCCTTATTTTGGCATTAGGCAAAAAATGACCCAGAGAAATGGAGCTCCATGTTCCAACAAATAAAATGATATTAGGATACCATAAGACACATTGAAAGGACTTCCACGCCACTCTAGCAATATTGTTGTAACACCCCTAGTGTTATGTTCTTGCAAGTTAGACATTTGAACCTAAATCCAAAGGGAAGTGGACCCCAATGGATAAGTATTTTGTGGATGTAATTAAATATGTAATTATGAGAATTAAATAAAATAATTTTGTGCATATTGACCAAATGAGAATCATGAGATCACTTGCCAAATCCATGAGGATGGAAAGAGGCAATTATTTTCCCCAAAAATCTTTCAAGACTCCTTGAAAGAATTTATTTCCAAATTAGATTTTTGAGGAAAAATCTGGTTTTTCCCCAATGAGGTGGAGAGTAGTTGGGAAGAGGTAAAAAGCTGAGAAAGCATAAAGTAGCTTTAAATATCCCTAAATAAGGGAAGCCTAGGCAAGCAGGAAGAAAAGCATCCTGAAATTCTGGACGCAGAATTAGAAACAGGCTTTGGGGAGCAACATCTTAAATAAGATACTCCTAAACAGATTAGTGGTTGGTGTGTGGTTGAGGTGATCTCAGCTCGGGGGTGAGTTCTAGAGATAGAGGGACTCTAAGGTTGGGAGGACTGGTCAACTGCAGAAGTGGTATGCTTAATAGTGTGTATGAATGAATGAATTACTTACAAGGTTTTATTTCATGTGTTCCATACATTTACAAAATTGTTAGAAGAAGTACACCCTCTCAAATCTGTATAGTTGTAGGAATAGTAATTATGGGAAATTATCAACCAGAATCTCTAAACCAGAATATGGTTTAAATCTGGAGATATATTCACTATTCCCATAACTAAATTAACTATGGTACTTAAATCTACTTCTAGTAGGAATAGTTACATGAACAGACACATATGTATCAACTTTAAATCCACAGTTAATGAATGAAAGTAATAAATCTGGGTTTCTAAACTTAGTATAAATACCCAATGAAAACATTAATTTCCAATAACCAGGAAGGAATACTAAGTGGTAACTCAGAAATTATATTTTAGAGTACTGTGAGATCAGTAAACTTGAAAAAGGAAAATAAGTTCTAGTGTACAAAAAAGACAGCATTGTATTAAACATCACTGTATAAAAGATTCCAAATAAGTTACAATCAGAACCAAACTCTATAGCTTATGGAATGATTAAAAATTGTATGGCAGAAAGATAGATGTCATTGATATCTTATGGTAAATTAGTCTATGTCTATATTAATTTGCCAAAAATTTTTTATAGTGATCTGCTCTTGTGATTTACTGTGGTGATATAATAGCAATCTGATTGAACTAATACACTGCAAGGAAAATACATGTAGGATGGGTACAGATCTAAACAAAGGTAGAGAAAGAGTCTAATTATAGAAGATGACGCGGGATAATACCCAATATGGAGGAAATATTATTGTTTATTATAGAAAATCCAAACGGTAGAAACTGACATAAATTTTATTAGACCTTAATTGTCACATAACTTTAACGAGTATTGAAAATCAAATTAAATTCGAAGTAGCAGAAGGACTTACTGCTAATAAATAAAAGAGTTGGGTTTATCTGAACTGTTAAAAACCACAAGATATCATATAGCAGAAATTTAATACCAATGAACGAAGACAGATATATGAATATTTAATTCACAAGAAAATCATTACGTATCATGAACTATAGATATATATAGATTCTTAAATCCCAGTTGAAACAAAATTAAATGCACAGACTTAAACCCAGTCTTACATATAGGACATAATTAATTATCCGTAGAGTGATCGTGGCAAAATTTGGTTGACGAATGTTCGGAGTTCTCAAATATTACAAGGCCACACACATAGACCAATGGTCATACTAATAGAAATATACACTGCTCTTCGAAAGAAAAATACCAAACTTGTATTTCACAGTACGCTAAGATAATAAAATCCTATGGAAAAAAGCTAGATGAAGAGGAGGACGATGGTTTTGGGAATTTCCAGACATTGATATACCAACCTGAAACAATTAAAAATGAAAACGAATTACTATCGTTCTGAGCTCTCATGAATTGAATCGATTTCATAAACGGATGATGGGATGAACCATATAAACCAAACAAGATGTTGTACTTGTAACAAGATAGGAGGGCCGTGTCAATTTACTAATGAGACAAGACTCGTGTATCTCCATAGTAAACCAAAATAAAACGAACCGAATGATAAAAATAAGAACTATCGTACCTCGTGTATTTGAAGACCTCGCTTTAAACTTATACCCTGCAAGGAAACAAATGGAAGTGAAAATTTTATATATCATTTCCAACAAGCGAATGCCTGAGAGGCATCAATAATATCATAAAAACATTAAGAATTGACACAACGAATTGAATACAAGTTACAGTCTCACCATCGAAAGGGTTTGGGCAATTTCAGCTGTGGAAGTGAGTCTTCGCAGAAATCATCGAGCTACTAGCACGAGGACGGAGGAGGGTTATGAAATATCCCTACAGAAGGAACACAAAAATTGTATTAGAGGAGATGGAAAAAGTCAAAATGATTTTAACTATTCTCTATGTAAGAAAACGACACAGTAAACCTCTGAGATTCTAATCAGAAAATAAAATTTTAATTCTCAGGATTAGTAGTAAATCCTACCGAAAAGACAAATCAACTGGAAAATTTAACAAGCAAGAGAGCTATGTTTACACGAGACATACACGCATAAATTCATAAGGAGTTGCGGTGCAAATCCCATCCGAACCAAGGTTAACAATCTACACAACAAAGATTCGAACCAAATAGCCAGTATAATCGAGAGCGTGGGAGAAAATAAAAATAGCTGGATCTTTAACGACTCTATGGGGAACTTTACACCATGAGAGGAAAATGCACTCGCTCCACAGATAACGTGAACATGCCTCAGGAGAAAGATCCAGAGCTCCCGAAGTTCAAAGTTGAAAATGAACTCGCTCATAGAAGAAATCAAACCAGATATACCTCAGGAAACCCTAAATTTCTACGCAGATTGACCATACCGGGAATTCTCGAATGCATAAACACAGTAAAAATAAAATAGGTTGATCAAATCTATACGCAGGGAGGAAATACCTGACATAAATGTGAATGTACCAGGTAAACCATTTCGAATGGTTAAAAGAACAAAAAAAATTATGAATATGACTCCAAATCAATCCCAACGTATAGCAAGTTGGCCATAAAATCCTTGAAACCAGAAAAGAGGTGAATAAGGAGTCAGAACCATAAATGACATTTAGAACACCATCAATTCGTAGAGACAATGTGAGGTTTACAACTAGAGATGGGTAGAAAACGATCTCACAAAATCCAAACATGTGGTGCGTAATTAAACTTTAAATCCCACTCTGTGCAAGATGTTAAAGTCATGCGATGTTGAACTACAACCAGATGCATATAGTTACATTCTAACTTCATTCTAAGGCATAGAATTCAGTTTGAATGATGATCTGGTACGACGACACGAAGTTACCACAGTCGACGACTTTAGTGACAAAGATATGTGTAACAAAAAAATATATATATATATATGGTAGTCCAAGTACATATAGATATATGTATTATTAAAAGGCATATATATATATATATGTAATATATTATAGTCTATCAAAGGAGACATATGTATAATTATACTCAAAGTATAATAAAGAGAAAGGGATATGTATTCAAGAGTAAGAGGTAAAGATAACAAATCAAAGTTTGAGCAATTTTATTGTTATTTAACTATAACAATAGACGAACAAGTAATGACTTGAATTATATTTAATAGAGAGGTCTTAAATAAAATGTTAATCTGGAATAATTATGAAGCTGCTAAATGAAAAAAAAATGTTTGAGAAGTAAAGACATTACAAATGGTATCAAAGCTCATGTTAGATAAAACTGGGCTGTTGTTGTTGTGCTCACTGTATAAATTATGTCTTGTAGAATTTTTTTTTGATATGTGTTGTTTAGTGTACAGTGGTGTTGAAACAGAAAAGTTGAATGGCTGAAGGGGAGGAAATTAATGTTTATCTACGTGATGATGATAATACACCAGATCCCAACGCTCCGGTGATGGCTATGTTGCACAGTTTGCAACGAGAGATGGTTGAGCTAAGAAGCCAGAATGACAGATTGCCATTAGCCAGTGAGGAGCAGGAAAAACTCATCAGAGAATTAACTTTGCGGAATAGCCAAGAAGATGAAGGTTTCGGATAAAGGAAGAAGAACAAGTTCTCTGATGATTCTGAGGAAGATGATGCTGTTAGGCATTAGTATAAGCAACAAAAGGAATTACAGGGGGAATTCCGAAAGATCAAACCTCCTTCCTATGATGGGGAGAAGGAGAAATATGCTAAAGCCTGGTTGTTGAACATGATTATGTATTTCCAGGTCTATGAATATGAAAGCAATATGAACGCCAGATTAGCTATCTACCAGCTACAAGGTAAGGCTACCTTGTGGTGGGAGGAGACGAAAATGATCCATGCCATTGATGAAAAAACAATGACTTGGGAAGATTTCCAAGTCAAGTTTAAAAACCGCTATTTGAATGAACGTTATTATGATGATAAAGCAAAGGAATTTCATGAACTTAGACTAGGACAACTCACTATTGATGAGTTTGTCCCCAAGTTTACAAATCTGTTGAGATATGTTCCTTACATTCGAGAAGAGAAGGCAAAGGTGCAAAGGTTTTTGAACTGTTTGCTTGCTGTGTACAAAGAGAAGATCGAGTTTTATAACCCAGAAACTATGGACGAGGTAGTGAGGAAAGCTAGGTTATGCTACCTGTAGTTTAAGTGAAAGGGCGAGCATGGAAAAGGCTGGATAAAGAATGGTGAAATCAAAGGAAAGAAACAAAAACCAGCTTACTTAAAGAATTTTGGTAGGGATCATCAGCGGAAAAATTTTAATAAACCAAAAGAAAGCCAAACTGCTCAGTATCATGTTGGTTCCAAACAACTAGATGGAGAAAATAAGAAGGAAGGCATAGTTAAAATGAGGGAGCCTCTGAAATGCTGGGGCTACGGAGAACCTCATCTCTTGAGGGATTGTCCCCACCGAAATATTCAGATGATTACGAGGGATAGAGAAGCTACCACAGTAAATGATATAGCAAGAAATATACCCACCATTAGTGTAGCCTTGGAGAATCGACAAGCAAAACACCAAGCTACCATGGTTGAAATGGAAGGTAAGATTGCTGACCAATATGCTACTGTTTTAATTGATCCAGGTGCTTCTTTGAGTTACATTAGTCCACAAGTGGTAGAAAAATGCAATCTTAAAACTGAAAAATTTCACAAGTCTTGGTTGTTCCAGTTAGCCACTGGCACCAAGAGGAAAGTAACTCATAAGTTACCTCAAACAACAATTAAATTAAATGATTTTCAGACAGAAGTGAATTTAAACATTCTGCCATTAGGTTCATATGACCTCCTGATAGGAATGGACTGGCTAGAAAAGAGAAAGGCTATGATGAGTTTTTGGGATAAGACTCTGCATTGCATCGATGAAGAAAGGAAACCTTTTGTTCTCCAGGGAAAACAAAAACCCATCTCTGTAAGACAAATATCAACACTGCAACTAAAACGAACAGCTAGGAAAGGATACCAAGTATATGCGGTACATGTTGAAGAATTAGAACAACAACCTGAAGCAAACCTGATGGATACTTTTCCAGTAGTGAGAGAGTTTAAGGAAATTTTTCCAGATGAGATTCCTCATCTTCGCCCCAAAAGAGAGATTGAATTTTCAATCGATTTGGTGCCGAGAGCAACAACTGTTTCCCGAGCCCCTTATTGAATGAGCCCCCCTGAACTCATGGAACTGAAAATGCAATTGCAAGAATTGCTGGATAAGGGTTATATCTGACCGAGTGTGTCTCCTTGGGGAGCACCGGTGCTGTTTGTGAAAAAGAAGGATGGAAACTTTAGAATGTGTATTGATTATCATCAACTGAATAAGTTGAAAATTAAAAACAGATACCCTTTGCCCCGAATTGATGATCTTTTTGATCAAGTAAGAGGGGCTTCAGTATTTTCGAAGATTGACTTAGGGACTAGTTATCACCAGCTCAGAATTAAGGAGGAAGACATTAGTAAAACAACTTTTCAAACCAGGTATGGTCACTACGAATTTGTAATCCTACCTTTCGGTTTGACAAATTCCCCTGCCACCTTTATGTGCTTAATGAAAAACGTTTTAAACAAGTAATTGGATAAATTTGTACTAGTGTTCATAGACGATATTTTATTTTATTCAAAAAGTGAGGAGGAGCACAAAGAGCACTTGAGGATAGTGTTGCAAACTTTGAAAGAAAACCAGTTATATGCCAAGTTCAGTAAATGTGAATTCTATAAGGACAAGATACAACACTTGGGTCATATTATTTATGAACAAGGGTTGGTTGTTGACCCTGAAAAGATAAAGGCTATTAGAGAATGGCCGGTACCAACCGATGTTTTAGCAGTAAGATCATTCATGGGGATTGCAAGTTATTATCGCAGATTTGTAGAAAGATTTTCTGCCATAGCATATCCCATAACATCACTAGAAATAAAGGGTTTCAAATTCGAGTGGATTGAAAAATGCCAAAACAGTTTTGAACAATTAAAATTAAAACTCACTACAGCCCCTATACTGAAGATTGTAGATCCTGATAAAGAATTTGTGGTGTGTACGGATTCTTGTAGAGAGGGGTTGGGGGGAGTCCTATTGCAAGAAAATTTAGTTATTGCATATGAGTCTAGGAAAATTCAAACACATGAATAGAACTATAGTGCATATGATTTGGAATTGGCTATTGTAATTCATTCCTTGAAGATGTGGCGACACTATCTTCTTGGAAAAAAATTTACATTGATGACTGATCATATTAGTCTTAAATATTTCTTTTCCCAAACTAATTTGAATACTCGACAAGCCAGATAGCTGTCTTTTTTGAGTGAGTTTGATATGGATATTAAACATATTAGAGGGAAATAAAATAAAATTGTTGATTCCTTGAGCAAAAATGCTTGCCAAAACATAAAAAACATTGGAAGTAGTGCAAATTTTGATTTAGAAGACCTAGTGAAAAAGCTAGCAGACCAAGATCCAAATTATGAGAATCTACAGGTGAAAATACTAAAGAAGGAGATCGCTGAATACACTCAAAACCAAAAAGGGCTAATCTTCTACAAAAATAGATTGTATATCCCCAATTTGGAAACTTTGAAAAAAGAAATCCTAGATGAATATCACAAACAGCCATATGCAGGGCATTCGGGATATCAGAAGATGCTAACAGCTTTGAAAAAGAAGTTGTTTTGGCCAGAAATGAAAAGAGATGTAGCAGAATATTTAGCTAGGTGCATGGAGTGTCAACTAGTTAAAGTTAAACATCAGCATCCTGCTGGTCTTCTAAACCCTTTGCTGATTGCAGAATGGAAATGGGACACCGTTTCTATAGATTTCATAACAGGGCTACCCAAAACCAAATACCAACACGACTCAGTGATGTTAGTAGTAGACACTTTAACAAAAGCTGCACACTTCATACCTGTGAAATCTACTTTTGGGACAACCCAAGTAGGGGATGTCTTCCTGAAAGAAGTAGTAAGGATCCATGGGGTCCCAAAAATGATTGTTTCGAATAGAGATGCTAAGTTCACAACAGCTTTTTGGAAAATTTTATTTGGGGGCATGGGCACCAAGCTGAATTTTAGCACTGCCTATCACCCTCAGACAGATGGTTAGACAGAGAGAACAAATCAGATTTTGGAGGATATGTTGAGAATGTATGTGATGGATAGGCCATCAAAATGGGAAGACTACTTGCATTTAGCTAAATTTGCCTATAATAACAGCTATCAATCCTCCATCAAAATGAGTCTGTTTGAAGCACTCTATGGAAGGAAATGTCGTATTCTGTTGAGTTGGTGCCAACCTGGGGATAAGTTAAGGTTGGGACTAGATGCTTTACAAGAGATGGAAAGGATTTTTAAACAAATAAAAAGAAACATCAAGACAACACAAGATCGACAGAAAAACTATGCTGATAAGAAGAGGGTACGTCGATAATGCTAAGTGGGGGAGCATGTGTATTTGCGCATTAAACCCAAAAAGAGCACCCTTTATGCTGGAAGCTGTGAAAAATTGGCTCCTAGATATTGTGGGCCTTTTGAAGTGTTAGATAGGGTGGGACCAGTAGCTTATAAGCTAGCCTTACCGCCCCATGTTAAAGTTCATGATGTGTTTCATGTTTCATTATTAAAAATATATTTACATGATGCTTCTCACATTGTTGATTGGAATGTGATACAGGTGGAACCAGAAGGGGAGTTCCTTCCAGAGCCGCTTCAAATATTGGAGCGGGAAGAAATTGAACTGAGGAACAGAACGGTAGCAAGAGTAAAGGTGCAGTGGAAGCACTTTACTGCTAAAGAAGCTACCTAGGAAAGAGAAGCTGAGATGATGGAAAAATATCCATCCTTGTTTTGAAAATAAACTCTAGTAGTTAGTTATCAACACCGAGGAAGGTGTTTGCTTTCAGAGGGGGAATATGTAACACCCCTAGTTTTATGTTCCCGCAAGTTAGACATTTGAACCTAAATCCAAAGGGGAGTGGACCCCAATGGATAAGTATTTTTTGGATGTAATGAAATATGTAATTATGAGAATTAAATAAAATAATTTTGTGCAAATTGACCAAATGAGAATCATGAGATCACTTGCCAAATCCATGACGATGGAAAGAGGCAATTATTTTCCCCAAAAATCTTTCAAAAATCCTTGAAATAATTTTTTTCCCCAATGAGGTGGAGAGTAGTTGGGAAGAGGTAAAAAACTGAGAAAGCATAAATCATCTTTAAAAATCCCTAAATAAGGGAAGCCTAGGCAAGCAGGAAGAAAAGCATCCTGAAATTCTGGACGCATAATTAGAAACAGGCTTTGGGGAGAAACAACTTAAATAAGCTACTCCTAAATAGATTAGTGGTTGGTCTGCGGTACAGGTGATCTCAGCTCGGGGGTGAGTTCTAGAGATAGAGGGACTCTAAGGTTGGGAGGACTGGTCAACTGTAGAAGTGGTATGCTTAATAGTGTGTATGAATTAATGAATTACTTACAATGTTTTATTTCTTGTGTTCCATACATTTACATAATTGTTAGAAGAAGTACACCCTCTCAAATCTGTATAGTTGTAGGAACAATAATTATGGGAAATTATCAACCAGAATCTATAAACCAGAATATGGTTTAAATCTGGAGATATATTCACTCTTCCCATAAATAAATTAACTATGGTACTTAAATCTACTGCTAGTAGGAGTATTTACATGAACAGACACATACGTATCAACTTTAAATCCAGAGTTAATGAATGAAAGTAATGAATCTGGGTTGCTAAACTTAGTATAAATACCCAATGAAAAAATTATTTTCCAATAACGAGGAAGGAATAATAAGTGGTAACTCAGAAATTATATTTTAGAGTACTGTGAAATCAGTAAACTTGAAAAAAGAAAATAAGTTCTACCGTACAACAAAGACAGCATTGTATTAAACATCATTGTATAAAAAATTCCAAAGTAGTTACAATCAGAACCAAACTCTATACCTTATGGAATGATTAAAAATTGTATGGCTGAAAGATAAATGTCATTGATATCTTATAGTAAATTAGTCTATGTCTATATTAATTTCCCAAAGAAATTTTATAGTGATCTGCTCTTGTGATTTACTGTGGTGATATAATAGAAATCTAATTGAACTATTACACTGTAAGGAAAATACATGTAGGATGGGTACAGATCTAAACAAAGGCACAGAAAGAGTCTAATTATAGAAGATGACGTGCGATAGTACCCAATATGGAGGAAATATTATTGTTCATTATAGAAAATCAAAACAGTAGAAACTGACATAAATTTTATTAGACCTTAATTGTCATAGAACTTTAATGAGTATTGAAAATCAAATTAAAATCGATGTAGCAGAAGGACTTACTTCTAATAAATAAAAGAGTTGGGTTTATCTGAACTGTTAAAAACCACAAGATATTATATAACAGAAATTTAATACTAATGAACGAAGATAGATATGTGAATATTTAATTCACAAGAAAAGCATTGCCTATCATGAACTATAGATATATATAGATGCTTAAATCCCATTTGAAACAAAATTAAATGAACAAACTTAAACGTAGTCTTACATATACGACACAATTAATTATCCATAGAGTAACTGTGGCATGGTAAAAATTGGTTGACGAATGTCCAGAGTTCAAAAATATTACAAGGCCACACACATAGACCAATGGTCGTACTGACAGAAATATACACAGCTCTTCGAAAGAAAAATACCAAATTTGTATTTCAAAGTACGCTAAGATAATAAAATCCTATGGAAAAAAGCTAGATGAAGAGGAGGACGACGGTTCTGGGAATTGCCAAACATTGATATACCAACCTGAAACAATTCTAAATGAAAACGAATTACTATCATTCTGAGCTCTCACGAATTGAATCAATTTCATAAAGGGATGATGGGATGAAACATATAAACCAAAAAAGATGTTGTACCTGTAACAAGATAGGAGAGCCAAGTCAATTTACTGATGAGACAAGACTTGCGTATATCCATAGTAAACCAAAATAAAATGCACTGAATGATAAAAATAGGAACTATCGTACCTAGGGTATTTGAAGACCTCACTTTAAACTTATATCCTGGAAGGAAACAAATGGAAGTGAAAATTTTATATATCATTTCTGACAAGCGAATACCTGAGAGGAATCAATAATCTCATAAAAACATTAAGAATTGACACAACGAATTCAATACAAGTTACAGTCTCACCATCGAAATGGTTTGGTAAATTTCGGCTGTAGAAGTGAGTCTTCGCAGAAATCATCGAGCTACTAGCACGAGGATGGAGGAGGGTTACGAAATATCCTTACAGAAGGAACACGAAAATCATATCAGAGGAGATGGTAAAAGTCAAAACGATTTGAACTATGCTCTATGTAAGAAAACGACATTGTAAACCTCTGAGATTCTAATCAGAAAATAAAATTTTAATTCTCAGGGTTAGTAGTAAATCCTATCGAAAAGACAAATCGACTGGAAAATTTAACAAGCAAGAGAACTACGTTTACATGAGACATACACACAGAAAGTCATATGGACGTGTGGTGCAAATCCCATCCAAACCAATGTTAACAATGTACACAACAAATATTCGAACCAAATAGCCAGTATAATCGAGAGCGTGGGAGAAAATCAAAATACCTGGATCTTTAACGACTTCGTGGGGAACTTTACGCCATGAGAATAAAACGCACTCGCTCCACAGATAACGCGAACATGCCTTGGGAGAAATATCCAGAGCTCCCAAAGTTAGAAGTTGAAAGTGAACTCTCTCTTAGAATAAATCAAACCATATATACCTCACGAAACCCTAAATTTCTACGCAGATCGACCATACACGTCTAGAGCTATAGAGCTTGCATCGTACATATGTACCGGGAATTCTCGAACGCATAAACATAGTAAAAATAAAATAGGTCGATCAAATCTATACGTAGGGAGGAAATGCTTGAAATAAATGCAAATGTACCAGGTAAACCGTTTCAAATGGTTAAAAGAACAAAAAAAATTATGAATAGGACTCCAAATCAATCCCAGCGTATAGCAAGTTGGCCATAAAATCCTTGAAACTAGAAACGAGGTGAATAAGGAGTCAGAACCATAAATGACATTTAAAGCACCATCAATTTGCAGAGACGATGTAAGGTTTACAACTAGAGACGGGTACAAAACGATCTCACACAATCCAAACATGTGGTGCGTAATTAAAATTTAAATCCCACTCTGTGCAAGAGGTTAAAGTCATGCGATGATGAACTACAACCACATACGTATAGTTACATTCTAACTTCATGCTAAGCCATAGAATTCAGTTCGAATGATGATCTGGTACGACTACACGAAGTTACCAGGGTCGACGACTTTAGTGACAAAGATATGTGTAACAAAAAAAATCTATATATATGGTAGTCCGAGTACATATAGATATATGTATTATTGAAAGGCATATATATATATATGTAATATATTATATTCTATCAAAGGAGACATATCTATAATTATACTCGAAGTATAATAAAGAGAAAGGGATATGTATTCAAGAGTAATAGGTAAAGATAAAAAATCAAAGTTTGAGAAATTTTATTGTTATTTAACTATAACAATAGACGAAAAAGTAATGGCTTGAATGATATTTAATAGAGAGCTCTTAAATAAAACGTTAATCTAGAATAATTATGAAGGTCCTAAATGAAAAAAAAATGTTTGAGAAGTAGAGACGTTACAATTGCATTATGATAACCAGGAAGAACAATACAACTACGATCATCCTATTGGAAACGGGATTGAATCAAGTCTTGAAAATGCTAAAGTGTGTGTTAAATCATCTCCAAGGTTTTTGCCCCTTTGAATTTTTTGAACCTTATGCTTAGCGTCAAGGATGAGGCGAGAATTTGGTTTAATGTATTGAGAAGAGGATAAATTGCCTCTTTTCCAAGATGATTGGATGCCTTCTTTTGGCATTGGGAATAAAATGACTATGAGAAATGGAGATCCATCTTCCAACAAATAAAATGATATTATGATACCACAAGACACATTGAAAGGACTTCCACACTACTCTATCAATACTGCATTATGATAACCAAGAAGAGCAAGACAACTACTATCATCCTATTGAAAATGGAATTGAATCAAGTCTTGAAAACGCTGAAGTGCGTGTTAAATTATTTTGTTCATATAATATGAAGAACAAGTTTCTACCACTATATAAGAGTTTCCCATTAAATAATTTATGGATCCTAACAACAAGCTTAATGTATTTATATTTCCCACAAGACTAATCATTGTAGACATTAGATTTCAGTCAGCTGGATGAAGAGGAGATCAAAATTTGCAGCCATCCAGATGAACAAACTGTTATATAGAAAACAAATAGTGCAGAACATATTTGTGATTATGTTGATTTGATGAAATATTTAGATCTGGCCAAAGAGTACATCAGCCCACTTCCGGAGAATATTGACAAATCTTGTAGCATTTTTTCTTTATTTGCAAGTTCAAAGGAATACATCCTCCTTGTTCAGATGTTTGGTTGCATTTTCAACGTGCTTGATATATCTCTGTTATATATGGTGATCAAGCATGAAGGGAGAAATGCATGGATTGATGCTTTCTTGAATTCAATAAGTTGATTTTTGACATATCTCTATTATATATGGTGATCAAGCACAAAGGCAGAATTGCATGGATTGATGCTTTCTTGACGTGGTTGTAGTGGATATTTGATTTCAATGAAAAATTACCACTTCAAGTAAGCTACAATAGAGTAGAAAATGAATAATCCCACTTGGACATTAGATACAGTATTTTTTTTTGTCTTTAGTCGATGCTCATGTACAATGAGATTCTGGGGTTCTCGCATCCTCCCAAGTGGACCAGGTGTCCTGTATAGTTGGAGCCAACTGTTACCCCTTCCACATCAGTGTGGTACCTAAATGAAAATTTTTAGGATCATTTGAAGAACCACATTATGTGGCTCTCATACAATTCATAGGGACCAAGATTGTGAAGGAAATATTCCCTGTCAAAGGTATGGAATTGGTGAAATATCTCCTTCAACTCAGGCTTCTCACACAAAACTTCAGGATAAAAAGAAATAGTATTTCCACGTTTCATGACCTTGCCACGAAATGGAAGATATTGATGCAATTATTATAGCACAATCTGTATAGGGCTATTCATCTCAAAATAATTGCAGGGAATTATAAATATGTTCTGGTTATGTGGTTTTAGAAGCCTAAGAACTCAATGTTGAACACAAATAGTGCCCAAAAACATTATAAGATCAGGGCTTATTCTTTGAAGAACCTCTATATGGTGTAACCTAAAACATCGTTTACTTGGTTCTCAGTAATATGGTGGGACATTCAATTACTATTTGAAGAACTAAAAATAAATCTGCAAAATGCAAAGGTTGTAATGGAAGAATGAGCGCATGTTAACAATACTGAGAGTACATAACTAATGACTGAAGTATCAAACCTATGGAAGGAAACATCAAAAGAGTTCTAGCAATGAAAGGATTAGGAATATGTGGAATACCGAAGTAAAAGAATCATCTGATTCATGTTCATAGAGAAATGTGAAAACTCGCCATTTGTACTGATTCAAAGAGGTTTAATGTAATGTGTTCATTGTGGTGCAGCCATATTATCAAAATTTTAATTATTGAATACAAACAATGCTTTGAATAATAGTTTCACATTGTAAGTCTAGAACTAAGATTCTTGAGCTTATCATTGTTGGAAGCAATGGCATTGAAAGTTTGAAAATGCTTGCATAACATGCATACATATAATACCATGAAACAGGAGAATATGCCATAATTTTTTAAATTTCTTCATTATTCTTGCTTGATTAGATATTCATTCCGTAACATTGGAATAGTGGATGAAGTAAAAATGGGAGTTGCAAGCCTTCCTTCCCACATAGTATTTAAAATAAACAAAGATAGAATAGGCTATGGTGCTTGATATCTGAAAAATGATGCAGCCAATGTTTTCACTCCCAACATAGGTCTCAACTTGTAGTACAGGGGCCCTAGGACTTAGCATAAAAAATTCCAACCAAAGTAATAAATTGAAGTCATAAAGATCCAATTATAGACTCCTGGACAGCCTATAGGCTTAAAACAACAGAATTACGATATTTTTTACCTGCAGTTGCACTGTTTTAGTTTCAGCCTTATTCAAAGTGGATTTATAGAAATTAGGAATGGGTTCAAGCTTTCGTAGCATCAATATAGAAGAGAATATGAGAATGTCCTTAAGCTTATATAAATCAACTTGGCATCCTTCATTTGATGAACAAAATAGAGAAGCCTTGATGTCATAAGATGATATCAGTGATAGTCACGGTGCTATCAGAATTCTTGATATCTGAAAAATGATGTAGCTAATGCTGTGGGGAGTGTTTCCAAGTTTGGTTTGTGCACATTTGTGTTTACAAATCCAAAGAGAACTTATACAACATGAAAAGAAGGATATAGGTTTATTACTATAAGATCAGAGAAGAACAAGTTAGCTAGTAAATCTAAAAGAACAAAAGATAAAATCATATTGAACTTCAAAGCCTACGGATTAACAAGATCTCATGTTTAGATCTTAAGGTCTCCAAAGCTACAAAAAGGGAAGCTTATTATTCTCCAATTTTTAATATTATAGCATGGCACAAGAAAGTTGGTAAATATGAAAAAGCTATCTTCGTATGAAGAACACTGACAGATTTAGAATCTAGGTTAGGAAAATTGTGTGTAACTGCCATATAAAACTTTTCTAATAACTCTTTAAGTGATGCACTACTAATATTCACAACCAGAAGAAGGAACAATAATATTAAATTGAGGGAATCAATGACTATCAGACACATAATCAACTAGCAAAGTGACTCTTTGTTCCTCATCAAGATCTCTAAGCTCAACACATAGCCTTATAGCTCCTTTCTTCTCCCTAAAAAGAGCAGCTTCTGGACAATTCTGGGTGATTATACAACATGGAAAAAATCGTATAGGTTTATTACTATAAGACCACAGAAAAACAAGGCACCTAGTACAGCAGCTTGTAGATGATGCATAGATCAACGTGAAGCTGTAAACTGCTGAAAGCTTAAACCTTAAAGCAGAGTGCATTCCCAGATTATTTTTTTACGTTCAGCCTTGGCAATTAATAAGTATTACATAGGTTTTACGTAAGGATATAATTAGATTTAGAATATTATTTATAATATAAGAATAGGAATACCAATCTTCCATGTGGTCTGATGACAAGACTATCTATATGTTGCAACATATCTATGCTATCCCAGAAGTTAAAGCAATTTGTTACCTTCAGCCTTACGATTTTAGTTGCTATACCCTAAAATTTTAATAAGGCGATTCCTTTATTAAAAGTATTAAGAGTAGCAGGTGATGGTCTCAAGTATATTATATCCTATTTCTAGCAAATCATGGAAATGCAGGTGAATCACTCTGAAACAAACTCCGAGATCGCACACCTTGATTCATTGTGACTCACTCACAACACTAACTAGCTTGAAACTGTAGAGATAGTTCAACTGAAAGTAATCCAAGGGCTACTAACTCGTGCCTTCATGTGAATGCTCTAAAGGATATTCAAATGCCAATTTAGCCCATTAACCAGGATGGACAACCTTTTACTCAATAACGTCATAAGGGTTAAAGGACAGTTTCAAGGGGAACTCTTCTTCGATCAAGGGTTTGTGAAACTCATAATCCACACTATTGGGAAAAGGTAAACCATCTAATTAAATACATTGATCTGTCATCAACAAGGACACTCTTTATATAACAAGCTCCTCTTTATACTAGATCTGTAATCAATGGAATAGATGCTTAGTAAAACCCCATAATATTTACCTAATGGTAATAGCCTAAGTGACAATCAACGTGGAATTTGTTATCCAAAGGTCCTGAATGCGTTATAATTATCATCAGTTATTACTTCCTAGGGAATATTTCTATTCACTTGAGGTCGTGGTTAGTAGAAAAACTCTGGCAGCTATTGACAAGGGTGTTAACTGGTATCCATCGCATGGACATTATAGCACTAAAGCTCTCTTAGCAGAACTGTTCTAGGACAACATAATAACTAGATAACAGAAGTACTCAGACAACATGATATATTGTGAAGATTTAGTACAAAGCCTAATCCGTTTGTGATGTTCAAGGTTATTGAGACAATGTTCATGTTATGAATAATAAATGGTATTCCAATACCATGGGTGTTTTTCCAAATCAATATGAGTTTAGCCATATGAACCTACACCCAAGCCCCAAAGGGAATTGAACCAAGAAGCAAGGTATCCATTACAAATAAGCACAAAAAATAATGTTGTGGTTCGATGGCATGGTCCCATTATGATACCCCTGAAGGGTCACAACGCAAGATTTAAGGCAACAAGAGTATGCTTAAGCTTTGGACTTGAATCATCATATGTCAACTTTGGGGCACATAAAATTGTATATATAGGCCAGCCATTGACTTGTTTTGAGCATGGAGCATTCAATTAACGATCATTCTCTCAATTTTTTATGGTTCGTTGTGGTTTTTCCTAGTGAAATTTTTGTTTGAAAACAATGGCTGGTTGAGCCTTTTTGAAGTTGATCCAAGAATTTGGTTGAAGGTTAGTTGAAGATGATTCAATCATTCACATTTTTGGCCCAAAGGTCATAAAATTACAATGAAGTTGAAACAATTCAAAGTGGTGGTGACTTGGTTATTGTGGTAGTAGTATCTTGTTTGAGGCTTCAAGGCCTACAAGTATAGTCAAAGCAGAGGTGTCCTGTTTAAAGGCCTTTGTCACATCTCCCACTCTCTACAATTTTTTTTTTCCTTCTAGCCCCGATAATAATAATTTTTTTTTCTAAAGGGTATAGTATTTATACCTCTTTTATGGATATGCATACTTTACTTGTCATATTTCTAAACATAAGGTGACGAATATATATATATATATATATATATATATATATATATATATATCAATACCCATTCGTTTCTGCCACAAATTTTTTTGTTAGTAAATGTACTCATGTTATAGCCACACGTATCATTCCATAACATTTTGTTTTATAGACATACACCTCATGCTCGAATCGATACAATTTATTATTTGCCACTTTAATTGAATTTACATTTCATAATTTACCTTGGCTTCATACAAATTGTAACAATGTTCTTCAAGGAGGACGCCAATCACTACATACGTTATGATACTATTGTACCCTTCAGCTTTTTAATAGTCGAAGTGTTTCCCATACTCTAAATCCATAGTGCGCTCCATGGCATATGGATGAACGTTGTTTTTTTTTTTTATATATCATTCACATAGTAATTTCTCCTATATATCAATTTGCCTTAGCGTTGAAATCAATATTAATGGGTTCGATTTGGATCTTGGTGAAGATATTCTGTCTACAGACATACGTTACTTGGGTACACCACATTCATTTATAATGGTACCCTACATAAATGTAACTCTACGGTTCAATTTCTCGAGCCCTACAAATCCTTTTTTATTAATTGTTTTACCACTTTCCTGTCATTCGATGCAATTACAACCATCTGCCATGGTACCACAACGTTTACGAATTTGGGATTTTTCTGTCCTCGGTAAGCCAGTCTTGATCTATGCGAGGTTCACTCAATTTTTGACAGGTGTAGCGTGGGATTTGATTAGGGTTCTTCTGCGTCCATCTCTATTAAACGCACCATTGTTTCTCGAGCATTCTTCTCCAAGGGTTTTTCGTTCCAGCGTCCTATTTTCAGTGCATACCCACGATGGCTACGAGGCTACTCCCAAATGTACACCGTGCTCAACTATTCTGGGTCGGCGACATGGCTATGATGCAGGTAATTTCGTTTTTTGATTTACATCCGGTTGCATCCTCCCATAAATTTCCCTGTATCAGGATTTAGTTTCTTGCGGTGGGATCCAGCCTAATTACTAGCACATATTCAAAGGTTACAATGGTTTCCTTCGGTTGTTTCATTTCCCTCCTTCACATCTTGCCTGTTCGTTATAATAATGGTTTCACTGTTAGACCCTTTTGTTTTTTTTTTTTCTATAGCATAGCTCTCTTTTGTATCGTATTGCTCCCCTACCATATCATGTTCGCATACTAAACGAATTCATTTCTTCATGTACAGGTTGGTCATCTCTCAATTTTTACGCTCGGCGACGTGGAGGATCGTCCCGAACTTGTCATAATTAAATTTTAATTTCTCCTTCTAACATACTCTGCTACTGTTCGCCCACTTGAAATTTGAATATCGAAATGCTCTCATGAACATTCGAGACTTGTGGACTTGTAAAATTTTCTTTTTGAGATATGTTAAAAGGGACATTGCTAACTGTATTAACTTTACTAGATATTTACATTTTTGTGACAATGATTGGGCATCGAGTTTGCTAGGACAGAGATGGGTATATTCCACAATCGATGTTTCCTATACGGTGTTTCATTACAGTGGTTTTGTTTTGGTTCCATTAGGATTATCGTATGTTGGGAACAATTAATTGATGTTCTCTACTTTTAACGTGTAGTACTCTACCCGTTTCACCATATTTTATGGGTTTGGTTATATCTACATATATATATATATATAACAGTCCTTTCTGTTTTTTTTTTTTTTTTTAAATGTGTAGAACTCTGTTTTGTCCAATACCTCAGGGCATTAAAAGTTATTTTTGCTTACTACACCATTATTCCATATTCTGAGTTTATATATATATTCTATTGTAATACATTGAGGATTCTGTCCGTAGTTGAATACTTGAAAAAGTATAATAGAGATGATTATTTTCAGAATGCTAGTTATACTTAATGCCTAGGCATTGTCATCATTATTTAGCAGATTTCTGAAATACCACTATTCTCCAACTAATTTTTTGTTTCCTTTAGGAGATTCTGGAAATGAATATTATTATAAGGAAGTTTAAATTAATTTCAATAACTAGATTCCTCTGTATACTGCTATAGTCTCCTCCAGTTGGCATGTGTATGCCCAAAGGATATTTTAACAGTTGCCAGATCTTTGTTTTTTTTCTTTTCATGGTAATAATTTCCAATTTATTCTGTTTCTACATGCAACCAGTTTACACCTATCTTTCTAAAGTTATACTTTTCATTTCTCATTATACATTAAGCAAATTTTTTAATGGTTAACGTGATAACATAGTTATTTCTTGTGCTAATATAATTAATTGATAAAATGTTATCCTTGCCCAAAGTAAAATTTCTATTTGCAGAATCAGCTACAGTTTAGCTTTTCATGTTAAATTCTATTTGGCAGCCTTATGTTAAATAAGCTGTGTGTATATACATGATTCCAATAGAACTTTGATTGAATTAATCCATAAACAACATATTCTCTTGGCTATTTTCCTCACTAACTACTATGTACTACATTATGTTATAGGCATAGACTAGTACATACAAGAAGAATTTTCTTTGTTACTTATACTTGTGTATAGATGATATATTTACCACAGTACATCAGCTTATACATCTCAGATTACATTTATGTACTTACAGTTTAGATACTTGTACAGGAATATCATGCTGCCTTCTATTATATAATAATCAGAATCATTCTATTTAATCAGAAGCATATTAAAGTTAATTCACTAATTTTATCTGTGGAGTAACATGTATCCTTAGATTTAAACCAACACTGGTTTAGAGACTCTGATGGATTCTTCTCTATAGTTTTCTATTTCTACAGATCTACAGAATTAAGAGGGTTAATTCCTTCTATATACTTCTATTAAATGTAAGAACTAGCAATTCAAATATTCTAGTCAAACTATCCTGTATAAACATTTTGTACAAACATAGGTACTCAATCCATTCAGAACTTAGGGACATACCACTGTTGCAATTGACCAACCTCCCAACCTTTGAGTTATTTTGTCTCCCAGAACTCACCCCCGAGCTGAGATCATCTCCTAGAATAGACCAACCTCTAATCTATTCAGGAATAGCTTATTTAAGCTGTTGCTCCCCAAAGCCTGTTTCTAATTCTGCGTCCAGAATTACAGGATGTTTTTTTTCCTATTTGCCTAGGCTTCCCTTATTTAGGAATTTTTAAAGCTGCTTTCTGCTTTTCCCAGCTTTTTACCTCTTCCCAACTACTATCCACATCATTGGGGAAACTAGATTTTCCGCAAAATCTAATTTGGAAATAAATTCTTTCAAGGATTTTTTTGAAATATTTTTTTGGGGAAAGTATTTGCCTCTATCCATCCTCATGGATTTAGCAAGTGATCTCATAATTCTCATTTTGGTCAATTTGCACAAACTTATTTTATTTATTTTTCGTAATCAAATATTTAATTACATACAAAAAATACTTATCCATTGGGGTCCACTCCCCCTTGGATTTAAAGTTCAAATGTCTAACTTTGAAAGAACATCAAACTAGGGGTGTTACATATTCCCCCTCTGAAAGCAAACACCGTCTTCGGTGTTGATATCTAACTATTAGAGTTCATTTTCCAAACAAAAATGGATATTTTTCCATCATTTCAGCTTCTCTTTCCTAGCTAGATTCTTCAGCAGTAAAGTGCTTCCACTGCACCTTTACTCTTGCTACCGTTCGATTCCTCAATTCAATTTCTTCCCGCTCCAATATTTGAAGCGGCTCTGGAAGGAACTCCCCTTCTGGTTCCACTTGTATCACATTCCAATCAACAATGTGAGAAGCATCATGTATATATCTTTTTAATAATGAAACATGAAATACATCATGAGCTTTAACATGGGGCGGTAAGGCCAGCTTGTAAGCCACTGGTCCCACCCTTTCTAACACCTCAAAAGGCCCACAATATCTAGGAGCCAGTTTTGCACAACTTAAAGCATAAGGTGTGCTCTTTTTAGGTTTAATACGCAAATACACATGCTCCCCCACTTTGAACTCTCGATGTACTCTTTTCTTATTAGCATAGTTTTTCTGTCTATCTTGTGCTGTCTTGATATTTCTCTGTATTTGTTTAACAATTATTTCCATCTCTTGTAAAGCCTCTGGTCCCAACATTAGCTTATCCTCAGGCTGGCTCCAGCTCAAAGGAGTACGACATTTCCTTCCATAGAGTGCCTCAAATGGACTCATTTTTATGGAGGATTGGTAGCTGTTATTGTAGACAAATTCAGCTAATTGCAAGTAGTCTTCCCACTTTGATGGCCTGTCGATAACATACATTCACAACATATCCTCTAAAATCTGATTTTTTCTCTCTGTCTGATTGTCTGTCTGTGGGTGATATGCAGTACTAAAATTTAGTTTATTGCCCATCCCTCCAAATAGGCCTTTCCAAAAGGCTGCTATGAACTTAGCATCTGTGTTTGAAACAATCATCTTTGGGACCCCATGTAATCTTACTATCTCTTTTAGGAACACATCTGCTACTTGGGCTATCCCAAAAGTAGACTTTACAGGTATGAAGTGTGCAGCTTTGTTAAAGTGTCTACTACTACGATAATGGAGTCATGCTGGTACTTGGTTCTGGGTAATCTTGTTATAAAATCCATAGAAACGGTATCCCATTTCCATTCTGCAATTGGAAAAGGATTTAGAAGACCAGCAGGATGCTGATGTTCAACTTTAACTAGTTGACACTCCATGCATCTAGCTAAATATTCTGCGACATCCCTTTTCATGCCTGGCCAGAACAACTTCTTTTTCAAAGATGTTAACATTTTCTGATATATAGGATGCCCTACATATGACTGTTTGTGATATTCATCTAGGATTTCTCTTTTCAAAGACTCCACATTGGGGATATATAATCTGTTTTTATAGCAGATCAATCCTTTCTGGTTTTGAATGTATTCAGTCATTTCCTTCTTTAGTATTTTCACCTGTAAGTTCTCATAATTGGGATCCTGGTCTGCTACCTGTTTCACTAGATCTTATAACTCCAAATTTACACTACTTCCAATGATGTTTATGTGTTGGCAAGCATTTCTACTTAGGGCATCAACAATTTTTTTTCCTTTCCCCCTGATATGTTTTATGTCCATATCAAATTCACTCAGAAAAGACGGCCATTTGGCTTGTCGAGCATTCAAATCAGTTTGGTAAAAGAAATATTGAAGGCTAATATGATCAGTCATCAATGTAAAAACTTTTCCAAGGAGATAGTGTCTCCACATATTCAAGGCATGAATAATAGTAGCCAACTCCAAATCATATGCACTATAGTTTTGTTCATGTGTCTTCAGTTTCCTAGACTCATATGCAACGACTGAATTTTCTTGCAAAAGGACTCCTCCCAACCCCCCTCTACAAGCATCTGTACATACAACAAATTCCTTGTCCGGATCTACACTTTTCAATATAGGGGCTATGGTGAGTCTTAATTTTAATTGTTTAAAACTGTTTTCGCACTTTTTAGTCCATTAAAATTTGACACCCTTTCTTTGTAGTGAGTTTATGGGATATGCTATGGCAGAAAATCTATCCACAAATCTGTGATAATAACCTGCAATCCCTATAAATGATCTCACTGCTGAAACATCATTAGGCACCGACCATTCTCTAATAGCCTTTATCTTGTCAGGGTCAACAGCCAACCCTTTTTCAGAAATAATATGTCCCAAGTATTGGATCCTGTCCTTATATAATTCACATTTTCTGAACTTAGCATACAACTGGTTTTCTTTCAAAGTTTGTAATACTATTCTCAAGTGTTCTTTGTGCTCCTCCTCACTTTTTGAGTAAACTAAAATATCATCTATAAACACTAGTACAAATTTATCCAAATACTTTTTTAACACACTGTTCATTAAGCACATAAAGGTGGTAGGGGCATTTGTCAAACCGAAAGGTAGAACGACAAATTCGTAGTGGCCATACCTGGTTCGAAAAGCTATTTTGCTAATGTCTTACTCCTTAATTCTGAGATGGTGATAACCAGTACTTAAGGCAATATTCGAAAACACTGAAGCTCCTCTGACCTGATCGAAGAGGTCATCAATTCGAGGCAAAGGGTATCTATTTTTAATTTTCAACTTGTTCAGCTGACGATAATTGATGCACATTCTAAAGGTTCCATACTTTTTCTTCACAAACAGCACCGGTGCTCCCCAAGGAGACACACTTGGTTTGATGTAACCCTTATCTAGCAATTCTTGCAATTGCATTTTTATCTTCATGATTTCAGGGGGACTCATTCGATAATGGGCTCAGGAAAAAGGTGTGGCTCCCGACACCATATCGATTGAAAATTCAATCTCTCTTTTGGGGGGAAGATGAGGGATCTCATCTGGAAAAACTTCCTTAAACTCCCTCACCACTGGAAAAGTATCTCGTAGGTTTGCTTCAGGTGGCAGTTCTAGTTCTTCAACATGTACTGCATATATCTGGTATCCCTTCCTAGCTGTTCGTTTTAGTTGCAGTGCTGATATTTGTCTTAGAGAGATAGGTTTTGGTTTTCCCTAGAGAATAAAAGGTTTCCCCTCTTCATATATACAATGCAAGGTCTTATCCCAACAGTTCATCATAGCCCTTTTCTGTTCCATCCAGTCCATTCCGATCAGCAAGTCATATGAACCTAATGGCAGAATGTTTAAATTCACTTCTGTTAGAAAATCATTTAATTTGATTGCGGTTTGAGGCAACTTATGAGTTACTTTCCTCTTGGTTCCAGTGGCTAACTGGACCTACCAAGACTGCTGGAATTTTTCAGTTTTAAGCTTACATTTCTCTACCACTTGTGGACTAATGTAACTCAAACAAGCACCCGGATCAATTAAAATTGTAACAGATTGGTCAAAAATTTTACCTTCTATTTCAACCATTGTAGCTTGGTGTTATCCTTGTCGATTCTCCAAGGCTGCACTAATGGTAGGTATATTTCTTGCTATGTCATTCACTGTGGTAGCTTCTCGATCTCTCATAATCATTTGAATATTTCGGTGGGGACAATCCCTCAAGAGATGGGGTTCTCTTCATCCCCAACATTTCAATGGTTCCCTCATTTTAATTGTGCCTTCCTTCTTATTTTCTCCCTCTAGTTGTTTGGAACCAACTTGAGACTGAGCAGTTTGGCTTTCCTTTGGTTTAGTAAATTTCTTCCGCTGATGATCCCTACCAAAGTTATTCAAATAAGCTGGCTTTTGTTTCTTTCCTTTGGTTTCACCTTTGTTCATCCAGCCTTTTCCATGCTCACCCCTTCCTTTAAATTGCTAGTAGCATAATATAGCTTTTCTCACTGCTTCATCCATATTTTTTGGGTTATCAAACTCGATCTTCTCTTTGCACACAACAGGAAAACAGTTCAAAAACCTTTGCACCTTGGCCTTCTCTTCCCTAATGTAAGGAACATATCTCAACAAATTTGTAAACTTAGTGAAAAACTCATCTATAGTGAGTTGTCCCAGTCTAAGTTCATGGAATTCCTTTGCTTTATCATCATAATAACGTTCGTTCAAATAACGGTTTTTGAACTTGACTTGGAAATCTTCCCAAGTCACTGTTTTTTCATCAATGGCATGGACCATTTTCGTCTCCTCCCACCATAAGGTAGCCTTACTTTGTATTTGGTAGAGAGCTAATATGGCCTTCAGATTGCTTTCATGTTCATAGACCTGGAAATATTTAATCATGTTCAACAACCAGACTTCCGCATTTTCCTCCTTCTCCCCATCATAGGAGGGAGGTTTAATCTTTCGGAAGTCCCCCTGTAATTCCGTTTTCTGCTTATACTGATGCCTGAAAGAATCATCTTCCTTAGACTCATCATTCTTCCTCTTTCTGGAACCTTCACCTTCTTGGCTGTTCCGCGAAGTTAGTTCTATGATGAGATTTTCCTGCTCCTCACTGGCTAATGACAATCTGTCATTCTGGCTTCTTAGCTCAACCATTTCTCGTTGAAACCTGTGAAACATAGCCATCACTGGAGCATTGGGATCTAGTGTATCATCATCATCACACAGATCAACATAAATTTCATCACTTCCAGCCATTGCAATTGTTTGTTTCAGTACCACACTATACACTAAACAACACAGATCAGTAATAAAAAAAAAATTTCTCAACCATAAATAATTTGTACAGTGAGCACACAACAATAGTGAGCACAACAACAATAGCCCAGTTTTATGTAACGTGAGATTTGATACCATTTTTCACGTCTCCCACTCTCTACAATTTTTTTTTTCCTTCTAGCCCCTATAATAATAATAATTTTTTTTTTCTAAAGGGTATAGTATTTGTACCTCTTTTATGGATATGCATACTTTACTTGTCATATTTCTAAACATAAGGTGATGAATATATATATATATATATATATATATATATATATATATATATATATATATATATATATATATATATATATATATATATATATATATATATATATATATATATATATATATATATATATATATATATATATATATCAATACCCATTCGTTTCTGCCACAAATTTTTTTGTTAGTAAATGTACTCATGTTATAGCCACACGTATCATTCCATAACATTTTTTTTTATAGACATACAGCTCATGCTCGAATCGGTACAATTTATTATTTGCCACTTTAATTGAATTTACATTTCATAATTTACCTTGGCTTCATACGAATTGTAACTATGTTCTTCAAGGAGCACGTCAATCACTACATACGTTATGATACTATTGTACCCTTCAGCTCTTTAATAGTCGAAGTGTTTCCCATACTCTAAATCCATAGTGCGTTCCATGGCATATGGATGAATGTTGTTTTTGTTTTTATATCATTCACATCGTAATTTCTCCTATATATCGATTTGCCTTAGCATTGAAATCAATATTAATGGGTTCGATTTGGATCCTGGTGAAGATATTCTGTCTACAGACATACATTACTTGGGTACACCGCATTGATTTATAATGGTACCCTACATAGATGTAACTCTACGGTTCAATTTCTAGAGCCCTACAAATCGTTGTTTATTATTATTTTTCCCACTTGCCTGTCATTCGATGCAATTACAACCATCTGCCATGGTACCACAACGTTTATGAATTTGGGATTTTTCGGTCCTCGGTAAGCCAGTCTTGATCTATGTGAGGTTCACCCTATTTTCGCCAGGTGTAGTGTGGGATTTGATTAGGGTTCTTCTGCGTCCATCTATATTAAACTCACCATTGTTTCTCGAGCATTCTTCTTTGAGGGTTTTTCGTTCCAGCGTCCTATTTTTTGTACGTACCCACGATGGCTACGAGGCTACTCCCAAATGTACACCGTGCTCAACTATTCTGGGTCGGTGACATGGCTACGATGCAGGTAATTTCGTTTTCTGATTTACAACCGGTTGCAACCTCCCATAAATTTCCTTGTATCAGGATTTAGTTTCTTGCGGTGGGATCCAGACTAATTACTAGCACATCTTCAAAGGTTACAATGGTTTCCTTCAGTTGTTTTGTTTCCCTCCTTCACAGCTTGCCTATTCGTTATAATAATGGTTTCACTGTTAGACCCTTTTGTTTTTTTTTCCTATAGCGTAGCTCTTTTTTGTGAGTACAAACAGAGGGTTATATTACCGTATCCTTATCGTTTTGTTATCTCTTGCACGTATAGCTATCTTGCTTCAGTGTTTAACTACTCTGCTTTTCATTGTCTAGCAGCAAGTCAAGTAATTTTTCCTTCTTGCCTCGATGGCGTGAGACCCGAATGGGATTCAACTCCATCGATTTCCCTAGGTAATTTTCTAAGACACAATTTTCTCAAATTAGTTTGCCCGGTCTCAAATTTTCTTTTTATTTTTCTATGGCATTAATGAATTTCTTATTTTTGCTATGGTTGCAGGTACTCTCTTGTATTCGTTTTGGTTGGTATCTGTATCATATTTCTCCCCTACCATATCATGTTCGCATACTAAACGAATTCATGTCTTCATGTACAGGTTGGTCATGTCTCAATTTTTAAAATCAGCGACATGGAGGATCGTCCCGAACTTGTCATAATTAAATTTTAATTTCTCCTTCTAACATACTCTGCTACTGTTCGTCCACTTGAAATTTGAATATCGAAATGCTCTCATGAACATTCGAGACTTGTGGACTTGTAAAATTTTCTTTTTGAGATATGTTAAAAGGGACATTTCTAACTGTATTAACTTTACTAGATATTTACATTTTTGTGACAATGATCGGGTATCGAGTTTTCTAGGACAGAGATGGGTATATTCCACAATCGACGTTTCCTATACGGTGTTTCATTACAGTGGTTTTTTTTTTGTTCCGTTAGGATTATCGTATGTTGGGAACAATTAATTGATGTTCTCTACTTTTAACGTGTAGTACTCTACCCGTTTCACCATATTTTCCGGGTTTGGTTATATCTCCATATATATATAACAGTCCTTTTTGTTTGTTTTCTTTTTTTCAAAATGTGTTGAACTCTATTTTGTCCAATACTTCAGGTCATTAAAAGTTATTTTGACTTACTACACCATTATTCCATATTTTGAGTTTATATGTATATTCTAGTGTAATACATTGAGGATTATGTCCATAGCTGAATACTTGTAAAAGTATAATAGAGATGATTATTTTTAGAATGCTGGTTATACTTAATGCCTAGGGATTGTCATCACTATTTAGCAGATTTATGAAATACCACTGTTCTCCAACTAATTTTTTTGCTTCCTTTAGGATATTCTGGAAATGAATATTATTATAAGGCATTTTAAATTAATTTCAATAACTAGCTTCCTCTGTATACTGCTATAGTCTCCTCCAGTTAGCATGTCTATGCCCAAAGGATATTTTAACAGTTTCCAGATCTTTGTTTTTCTTCTTTTCATGGTAATAATTTCCAATTTATTCTGCTTCTACATGCAACCAGTTTACACCTATCTTTCTAAATTTATACTTTGCATTGCTCATTTTACATTAAGAAATTTTTTTAATGGTTAACGTGATAACAAAGTTCTTTCTTGTGCTAATAGAATTAATTAATAAAATGTTATCCTTGCCCAAAGTAAAATTTATGTTTGCAGAATCAGCTACAGTTTAGCTTTTCATGTTAAATTCTATTTAGCAGCCTTATGTTAAATAAGCTGTGTGTATATACATGATTCCAATAGAACTTTGATTGAATTAATCCATAAACAACATACTCTCTTGGCTATTTTCCTCTCTAACTACTATGTACTTATTTATGTTATAGGCATAGACTAGTACATACAGGAAGAATTTTCTTTGTTACTTCTACTTGTGTATAGATGATATATTTACCACAGTACGCCATCTTATACATCTCAGATTGCATTTATGTACTTACAGTTTAGATACTTGTACAAGAATATCATGCTGAATTCTATTATATAATAATCAGAATCATTCTATTTAGTAAGAAGCAGATTAAAGTTAATTCACTAATTTTATCTGTGGAGTAACATGTATCCTCATATTTAAACCAACATTGGTTTAGAGAATCTGCTGGATTATTCTCTACAGTTTTCTATTTCTACAGATCTACAGAATTAAGAAGGTTAATTCCTTCTATATACTTCTGTTAAATGTAAGAACTAGCAATTCAAATATTCTAATCAAACTATCCTGTATAAAAATTTTGTACAAAAATAGGTACTCAATCCATTCAGAACTTAGGGACATACCACTGTTGCAATTGACCAACCTCCCAACCTTAGAGTTCTTTTGTCTCCCAGAACTCACCCCCGAGCTGAGATCATCTCCTGGAATAGACCAACCTCTAATCTATTCAGGAATAGCTTATTTACGTTGTTGCTCCCCAAAGCATGTTTCTAATTCTGCATCCAGAATTACAGGATGTTTTTTTTCCTGTTTTCTTAGGCTTCCCTTATTTAGGTATTTTTAAAGCTTCTTTCTACTTTTCCCAGCTTTTTACCTCTTCCCAACTACTATCCACATCATTGGGGAAACTAGATTTTCCTCAAAGTCTAATTTGGAAATAAATTCTTTCAAGGATTTTTTTGAAAGATTTTTTGGGGAAATTATTTGCCTCTATCCATCCTCATGCATTTTGCAAGTGATCTCATAATTCCGATTTTGGTCAATTTGCACAAACTTACTTTATTTATTTTTCATAATCAAATATTTAATTACATCCACAAAATACTTATCCATTGGGGTCCACTCCCCCTTGGATTTAAAGTTCAAATGTCTAAGTTTGAAAGAACATCAAAATAGGGGTGTTACAGCCAACAATCACCAAGGAAAAGAGACCAGAGACATGTTTGGTGACTATCGTGCCAAGGAAAGTCGAAAGATTGGAAATGCATTGAAAATATAAGAAGATAGAGACATGGATTGAGACAATATACATATAATAGAAATGTATCTTGAAGGCCGCATCTAAAGTGGATAATCATGGTCCGAAGGCCATGGCCACCAAGCTGAGAGTCAATAAAAATAGTTGCTACGTTACTGTGAACAACTAAGCAGAGTTTATGGAGTTTTGAGAGTCAATACAAATATTTGATACGTGACAATGAACAACTAAGTAGAGTTTATGGAGTATTGAGCATTGTGATAGTATTTGATTGTGTGATCAAGATCAATCCATCAAAAAATTGTACTTGGTTGGTTATAGGATCGATCCTCGAAAATTTTATATGCAGGTTAGTTTTTTGTTTAATGTGAACACTATATATATATATATATATATATATATATGTTTCTGGTCATACTCCTCTACAAATTATTGCAGAGTTCAGTTGGTTATGGAGATTGATTTAGTTTTTGGAGCTCATGGGTTTGAGACTTTTTCAAGCCATTGCCCAAAGGTAATGGGCATTATTAGGTTGTTCATTTTTCTTAGGTTGTTCCTTTTTATAAACAATCATTACTGTGCATACTTCTTTAAGTTAGTTAAATGGAACTAATCATATAACTTGTGTACACTTGTAATTATATTATAACTTGCTCTGATGCACTACTCATCTTAAATGGATAAGAGCTAGAGACATAATCAACTAGCAAAATGGCTCTTTGTTAAGAATATTAGATAAGCTCAACACATAGCCTTATAGCTCCATTCTTCTCCCTAAAAAGAGTAGCTTCTAGACAATGTTGGGTGATTATACAACATGAAAAGAAGGGTATAGGTTTATTACTATAAGAGCACAAAAGAACAAGTCAGATAGTAAATGTAAAATAACAAGAGCTAAAAGCATATTCAACTATAAAGCCTATGGATTAGCAAGATCTCATGTTCAGATCTTAAGGTCTCCAAAGCTACAATAAGGGAAGCTTATTCTTCTCCAAGTTTTAATATGATAGTATGGGACAGGGAAGTTTCTAAATATGAAAAATCTATCATCGTATCAAGAACAGGAGTTCATTTCTAGTTCTAAGCCCGTGTATATGACTGAGAAATATATGTAGTAGTTCAGGTGTTAAAGAAATGGCAGCAGGTTGTGTACCCGGTATCTCATTTGTCATTTATGGAGAAGCAATTTGTTGAGTGTGCATACGATTTAAAGTTGAGAGTAATCTTGACATATTTTCTCTTGAAAATTGAGTTGGATCCTCATTAATGGGCATTTGGGTGGAGAAAATAAATTTTTGTCTTTTATCATGAAGTTGTTGATAACGAAAACTTGCATAAACTTGAGCACAAGCCCAAAAATATGGTGTCTATCAAGAGTCTTGACAACATGTTCTGAAAAGTTAGATGGAGGCACCAAAAACATTGATGTGCCATCGCTAAACTGTGTAACACAAGCTTGGTTTTTGGAGCTCAGGTACTCTAGAAAATGGGAGTTCCCAAGGAATATTTCTATTCACTTGAGGCTGTGGCCAGCAGAAAAACTCTGGAAATGATTGACAAGGGTGTTAACTGGCATCCATCGCATGGACATTATAACACTAAATATCTCTCATCAGAACTTTTCTAGGACAACAGACTAACTAGATAACATAAGTACTCTAACAACATGCAACCAAATAGGAACTGGTGTTTTCCTTTCTAATATTGAGCATAATTACGTCTATGCATAACTGTAGAAAGAAAATACAAGAAATAACTGCTATGAATTCAGATACCAAGACCAAAGTTCTAGTTAAATCAGAAACATGGAATTCACGTACCAAGTACAATTCTTCTCACCAACAGAGTACCTCCTAACTTTCAAGATTGTCTTCGTGAATCGCAAACATCGTATTCTTCTGAAAGCTCAGGAAGACATGAAACATAAAAAAAGTATTGAAACATTCACGATATGGAACCTGATCATCCCACTATATCATATAATAAGGTACATTGACCATTTAACTATACTATATAATAACAACCATGTATGTAATCTAAACAAGTGAAATGTGTTAATAAAAACATTAGCATCGAACACGTACTCAAAAATGGTTATATATGATGTGATTTGTGTTTACCTCTGTCAAATCACCTTCACCAGCTTTTATGTATATCAGCCTGCCCAAAAAATATCATATGTTTTAGACACATGTCCAATTTGTTCCCATTTGTAATATTCTTAGCTATATCGCATCCAAGCACTAGTCTTACGAAGACACTCATAGAAATAATAGACTTTGATATAGACAACTGCCTTGTCTCCCTAGCTCTTTGCATAGATATATATTAATTTGATAAAAAAAAAGAATAAAAAATCCATCATACATCATATTACTCGAATGTAAAGGGGAGAGCAGCTGCAACCTAAGGAATGAAGAATTAGAGCCTCGAACACCAATGACTCCTCCATCCGAGAGGGCCTTTTTTTGAATTAACACTCAACTGCAAAGGGGGCGGGAAGCTGGAAGTTGAGGAACGAACATGTAGAGACTCAAAAATGAATTATTCTTCCATATGAGCCAGGTTGGGAAGATGATTGGTAGTGATCGCCACTTGGTCTTTGATTGACCCTGCATGCAATGGAAGAATGGGATCTCAACCCCGCCCGTCAATCTGCATCTACAGTGCACTGGGACGTATAGAAGAGAGGAGCCTATGGCCAAGCTAGGTATTATGACCTAGGCATGCATTCATTAAGCAAATTAAGGAAATTACAAAAATGGACCATCAGTGGGAAGATGTGAGAAGCTACAGATGTACTGTTATTGTTTACCAATAGAGTCAATGCTAGCAGCAAACTTGAGCTGAATGATGATGTACTGGGCCTGATTGTATTCAAGGTCAATATACATGACCCCATCATCGCATTGACCTCATGGAATGAGGATGAAAACACTCCTTGCAAATAGAATTATGTGAAATATGATCTCAGAAATCACAGAGTCACAAAAGTTGTCCTTGAATATTTGGGTTTATCACGGAGAATTGGAAAAGGGCTGGAAAATTTTAGCCACATGGCATGAGTCCTGGAATACTAAACCTCTAGCATCCAAGACAAAGAAAGTTGCAGGTGTCTGAACCACCACAGGGCTCTATGGTAGAGTTGCAAAGAACTTGAACAGCTCTGAAAAAAATCATGATTACGACCGAGAGCCGGTGAACCCTCTTGCAAGTGTTCATGATCGTTCTCTTCCAAATGTTTCAACCCTTTCTGATCTGCTCCATCCAGTGTTTCAAGGCTTCGCTCCCGCTACTCGTTCTAATCTGCTCCATCCCCTGCTTCGTTTTCCCTGGTTCTACTAGTGATTTGGCGTGTCCACAACCGACTTGCAAAACCAAGTACAAGTGACCTGCAAACCCAAGTACAAGTTGCTACACTATATTGTACCACTAGCCCAGTGGCATGCAACCTCCTTGATACCGTGGAACATGAAAACCTTGATACAGTGGAACATGAAAATAACACTATTAATTTGCAAACATTTTATGTTTTCTAACTAATGTTAGCATTACCTAATACAAACTGAAAATAACGTGAAAAGATTTGTATCAATAGACATTTAGCCTAGGTTTCAATAGGTCTTGCCTCAATATGAGGTGAAATAAGACCTCCAACTTACGTATTGGTCAAGAAAATAATTAGGTAAAGCTTCATTGGTGGAATAAAAAATTATAAATGCAAACTAATAAATTATAAATGCAAAACTTTAGATTATGCTAACTTGGTTTTTGTACAATGACTAATGCACATCCTCAAATTGATTACAATAGTCCCTGTCATGTCGCAAGCGGTAGGGACTAATAAGTTATTTGTATATCCTCACTAACTTATATGGAAGGTTTCTAGTGTCTCCCATTATTTTGTATTTGATATATTGTGGAGAAATTTTTCCACCTGCAAAATTTTTTTAAGAACAACCATTTCCTGATGACTTTTTGAAGATGGAATAAAAATAAATTCTTAGTGTCTAATAAAAATTCTATCACGAAGGTGACGAAATGACACCGATTTTTTACACTTTTACAATATTATTTATCGGGGCATACACTTTTCCATCACATTTCAATTCATTAGTGATTGGATCCTTAATTTATCACCCAATTATGATGCCCACTTTGGTCCACATCCATATTTCGAATTAAAGCCTAAAAATTTAGAGAAAAAAAGATTGGCAATCACCATCTATAAACAAATTCTGTCAATTTTCATGTGTAAGAGGATCTAGTGGAATATTAGTAGAGTTTAGTGTTAAATGGTCTCATGGCTATTAATTTATTGCTAAATTTCGATCTTAACCTCACACTTTCCATAGATTTTTCAAGCGTAGCACAAAATTTCTGCATAACATCTCAAAATGCAGTCCCCTCACGACGTTTGAAGGTTCAGACGTTGACATCATTATTATGTATAATTTTCCAGGATTAACATTGTTTATTAATTACGAAAGATATAAAACTATCATTAAAAATATTAAATTTATAAACCTATTAGTTAGAAGATTCTTCGAAATAAAATAAATTTTTAAAATATTGAAAATTCATACTATGACACCATATTATGACATCGTAGTCATAATCTTTCATATTTCATATGTCGTCATGATTTTGTTATGCCGTTATTTTGCTAGCACAATTACGATAATAAAAATGGTTGATATATGCTTTACTTATTATTTTATATTTTGGATATATTTAATATTATAAATTTAATATTGTAAAACTTAATATTATAAGACATTTTGTTTATATATCAAAATATATTATTATTAATTATCTCATGATAACATCTATCCACAATGAATACACAATAAGACTTTCTAAGCTAGCTTTAAATTCCAGCCAAAACCATCTACGGCTTAAACTAGATTGGTATGAAGACACCAGGGCCTTATTAAACCATTGGGAGATCGATGAGAATGTTACATTGCAAAACATCAATAACATTAAAAAGAAAATTCTAAGTTCAAAGAAAAAATGTGGTGTGAGAAAAATCTAGCAGCTAAAAGAAAATTAACGTATTATAAGGAGGTCATCAACCCCACCTTAGAAGATCAAAACTATCTCTCTGTTTTAACTAGCTCAAAGAAGAAAATTAATATAGCCAAGATTAGAACAAACTCTCATAAGCTCCATAGTGAAACAGGTTGCTGGACAGTTCCTAAAACACCATGGATGGAAAGGATCTGCCATCTCTGTGAGAATATGAACATCGAGGATGAAAATCAAATCCTCTTAGAGTGACCCGCGTACAACCACATTAGAGATCAATTTCATAACCTTTGTTGCAATACTTGCCTTCCTAGCCTCTTAAGATGTCAAAATTATAGTGAGCTCGGGAGTCTTCTCTCCAAGATTTTTGAGCATAGAAATAAAATCTTAAATCAAATTAAATAACTCTTCTCTTTAGGTCTGATAGACCAAATATTGGTCTTAGTGGACTTTAACCAGCATCATCATCATCATCATCAAATATGGTCATTAAATTTTAGGGTTTGTTGCTAATGCTTGGATTATATGATAAAACACTAGATTTTCAGGTTTGGTGAATTAATGTTTATGACAAAACCCTTGTAATAGTTAATCGTAGGAATGAAATACTAGGCGTATGAAACTATGCACAATTGAAACCCTAGTCTAGTCAAAATTGTTGCATATATAATTTTGGAGTTTCATGTTAGTATCTAGGGTTTATGATAAAACATGTAATAAGATATTAATATAAGGTAATGAAATCCTATATATGAAATTATAGTATGCAACTTGATTATTTATAATCATGATTTATTTTTATTAATGAAATACATGGTTTGTAAAAAAACCCTAATGGAGTTCGATATGAAATTCTAGAGCATAATATTGAAGCCCAAAATGTAAAATGATATTTCTAACTTGATATCTAAAGGCTTTATGTGTCGATGATGGAATCTGGGGTTTATGAAAAAACCCTAGCAAAGTTTTCGATGTGTATAAAAGAATGCAACCATTGTTGATTGTTAACCTATCCAGGTTTAAATTTTTTATGTCTAAAGCTTTATTACTTTGATGTTTCCATTATGATAACCTATTTTGATATAGTTGACTTCATGCTTCTGTATATTTTTACTTGGCTGTACTTGCTATTTATACGTATATAATCTTCAAGATGTTGAATATGACATGATAATAATGATGAGCATGATGGATGATGGAAGATATAGGATTGATGATGACATAAGATATAGATAGCCTTTTTTGCATGATGTTCTTGAAGAAATGAAGCTTTAAATGTTTAAATTTCTCGTTTGTTATGATAAAGAACATGTAAGAATGAAGTTGTTGATCTCCCTAAGTTGAGATGGAGCTTGGACGAAAGGAAGTGTACATATCCATAGCTTAGAGGGATGACATCATCTGAAAACTAAAATAAAAGCCTTGAAAAAAGAATAAATGTCATGGCTGAAGCATTATAGCTAGATACTTTTGAATGAAAAAGTTCAAAACAAGATGATATGGAAGCAATGTTAAGGTTGAAAAGGGTGTTGTTATAGAAGTTAAAGAAGAAATCTTCCAAAAAAGATGTGGTTGATGATGGCTTAAGTACAATAACTATATTTGAGAACCCCAAAGGTTTGAGTTAACCTTATTGAAAGTTTATTACTAATTGGGGTTGTGATTGTGCATTATCTCTCTGTAAAAATGTTGAGTTTTTGAATCATACTTGGACTTATTGATATATCTGATTTAGTTGATAAGGAGATATGAAGCTTCTTAGGGTGACATGATGCTTGAGATGACATCTATACAACCTATGATGATGTATAGATTCCAAAGTAGGGAAGGTTGCATTGGTATTGGAGTTCTAAATTTGAATACACACATGTATCCCTGGGTTGGCATTAAATCTAAAGCCTAATGGTGATTAGAGTGGCTAAAGCTTCGAACACACTTTATTAACACAATATTAGAATACCTTGGAAAGGTATCTAATTTGCAGCACTGTGTGTGTTGTGACTCTTCACAGATATCTTCCATTTAATTTTTTTATATGTAATTATGAATACCTCACTGGTCAAGAGGGAGTGTTAAAAAATGTAACTAGTGTCGTTATTCATAATTGTACTTGAATGATGATATAATGTATTTGTAATAAGAAAGACAAAGATTTTTTTTATTGAAATAAATTGACTTATTAAATAATGGGTTTTATGCTTGGGTGAATGGTTAATAGGTAAGCCCCCATTTTAGGCTTCTAGGGTTATGTATTGAGTCATTCCCATCATTATTATACTCTAAATCCTTCTCGGGATCTTTGTATCAAGAAAGAAAAAAATTGTTATATTGTATTGTCCCTCCTTCGTCAAGTTGACCTAGTCTCCTTCATGTCGGCCTCAAAGAAGGTATGTTGGCCTTGATAAATGAAGCCTTGAACTAATATTTATAATCATACAGTCGACCGATTGAAATATATGGACATGTGATTTGATCTGCAATTAAGAAGTATATATGAAGGAAGAAATGTTAGAAAAATAACATATACTATGTCAAGAAGAAAACCAATCCCAAAGAAGGTTTCCTATGCCTCAAAAGAAATTTTATGAAATTTTACAAGACCAAAAGGGTGTAGGAGACCGAGAAATTGTAGAAGAAGGAATAGAGGGATTGGAACCCTAGTGAGCATGATATTATCCTTGACTTGATACTTTAAAGTGTGACTTATTCATGGAAGGATGACTTGATAGAGTGAAGCAGGTCATTCATTTTTGTATTGGGTACTGGTTGTCTCAAATTTGATTCCAACCTACTAGTGTAAGAGTTTGATTGGGTTTTTTTGCTTGATATGGGGGTTTCCATGGTTGAGTACCTATGTTTCATGTTATCTTGTTGTCTTTGAATTTTTGGAAATTTCCTTGATGATGAAAATGAAATAAAAAAGAATAAAAATTAATAACTAATCACAATGAATTTTCAAATAATAGAGAAATCAAATTAATAATAAGCCCTAAATAATTTTCCCTACATTTGTCAACAGATCATACATAATTACATGCACCATTGCATTACAATATGTATTCTACAACAATAAGTGTTACAAAAAACTAATTTCAAGTTACTATATGAGTACATTTTCCACACTTTTATGTATTCAATTAGTTCATTCATCAATTTCATCCTCCATCCCTTTTATGTTTGAGAGAGAGAAATCATGCGAGATGTGTTATTAAGCTCTTCTCACCTTGAGGCGACCTTGAGACCTAATTATCAAAGGAGATATCCACCTAGTCCCCCATTATCACATTATGATTTATCATAATTGTAAAACAAACAACATATCAAACTCATTTCCTTTAGTCACATAGGGGGTTGTGCCTCCTCGATATGGTCAAAATATCTAGCTAGTAAATCTACCCATCTAGTCTAATATATTCATCTCTTTGCATATTTGGATGTTGAAGTAGTAAATATCCCTATACCATTGATAGGAACTCGCTATCTATCATTCAATAAGTGCTTACCATCTCTCATACTAATTGATATAAAAAAATAAGAGATATATAAATTAATGCAAGTATATAAATTGGATGCAAATTATAGGCATCAAAACACTTACATCATGATACATCTCACATTGCCAAGATTAAAATAAATCCTAAAAATAAACTAAATTATAGCTTTATTTTAAATTACTACTATTATTAGTTATAAGAAAATTAATATAATAGTTTAATATATATACATTTAAATAAACATGTAACAAGATTCTTAACCATGGAGATTCGCTCCCACATTACCATGGAGATTGTTAACTTGTAAATAGGTTTTGGCACAATATCATGGGCCAATATTGTGCCTTAATAATACCACATGAAAATAGCTCATATTTATATTAAATATGTTCATATGGATTTTTTTTAATTAAAATAATAAATAGCATACTTTTTTTTGAGATAAATCTTAACCTTTGACCTCTTTTTACTACTAACAATATTCTAGATTATTTCATGGAGGTTAAATCCATACAATCCACATAATAAGTATTGATAATTTAATTAAACTTGGGGAAATTTTATTTTAAGATAAACACACATACTCGCATAGATATAATAGGCACATAAATATATAAAAATCATGAAAAATTAATGGGAGACAAAATTAATGTTGTTCACCTAGTTTGGGCTACCTCCACCAAGAAATAGAGAGTAGTTGTTAGGTTTTTTATTATTTCATCAACAAACTCTTCAACATAATGATCCAATGGAAACAAATGATGGAGTTACATCAAGATACCATGGGAAAAACCAAGGCAAAAAACAATGGGGTTACATTAGAATACCACTAGAAAACCACCATCTATAGAAATATCAATCCCATAAACTACCAATAATAGAGTAAAAATTACCATAACATAATATATATGCTCCAATTATTTATTATTGATGTTGGAAATCTCCCAAAGTAAAAATAGAAATTTAGTCATTATTGTTGCATGATTATACTAGCAGTGATGGTCATCATGGAGGTTTGACACCAATGAACACTTATCCTTTTAGAAACACCTATAGATAAATAATGAAAACTTATAAAAAAAATCATAGAGAAAAATATATTCCCCTCCTTGCAAGTTTTTTGATAGAGGATACTAGTTAGACAATTAATTGAATGAAACAAAGATATGTAAATAGAAGAAACTAAATACTTATAGAGGTGACTTCTATCATGGAATTATTCACATTTTGATATGAATTATCTTATATTATTAATGTTTTCCTTTACTTCTGAGGTTCAAGGATTTTGTATAATATTACATACTCCTTTTCAAACGATTGTAGTAACCTCCTTTAATGGTAGCCTCTGTCTATTTGATGACTATCCTAACTTTATCTCACATGCTTTTCCTTCTACTTGTACATTTATTATTGTTAATTTTTATAGTGAGATTATTTTTTCTCGGCTCCAAGTTCTAACATTAAGTCTACATTAATAAAATATGGGTAGCAAAGACATTACTTCTTGCTTCTAAAGTTTTTTAAAATTACACAGGCTAAGGAGATGATAATTGTGCCTTTTTTTAGATATGAAATATAGGTATCAATTCTTCCACATATTTTCATCACAAAATGACCTCAACAGTGTACTTCAACTAATAGCTTTTTAATATAAATTTAGATGTGATTATAAGTGTATTAACAAAGAGAGGGATTCAAACCGTCGATATGGATGATGCCCACTACATATTAGAAATCCACCACTATACTCAGCCATCTCTCCAAGATGTAAGAGTTCATGTAACGAAATGAGTGGTGGAGTAAAGGTGTATACAATAGCATATACAGATGGTAACAAGATGGTAACAATAATATAATGGATATTAAAATGATTTAGTTCGATAAAAAATAATATGGTTAATTCTCATTTAATTTAACATATTTATTTATTTTCCTCTATTTTTTCTAATTTTCTTAGCCTAGCCATCAACCACACCAAAAAAAAGTAAAAAATCATTCACATAATGCTTTCCCTAATTTTAGAGCTAAAATTCTTGTTGTAAAACGAAGAAAAAATATTAAATATTAAACCTCTTTTATCATCTCTTCATTCCCTCCCCAATCATTTTGAATAGTTGATTTTTTCTTTTGGGTTTATCCATCGGGTTTTGAACATTGAGTCTCATGGTTTACATCATATTTCATAACACAACAATCATCACTTAAACTACCCCTTCGGAATGATTTGAATAATTAAGTTACAAAAAATGAATTACTATATTTATTCCTCTCCAATATCAAATTTTATCGACATTTTGTTTGAGCTTCATGGAATTTGTTCTGTTAGGGATCAAAATCAATAGAAACAATGAAAAAAGTAACTATTTTTTTTTTTTATTATTTGAATCTTTTCAAATTACTCTTTCTATCAGGATCATCTAGAAAGTGAGTAAGTATTCTATAATTTCGAGCTCTTCACTAAGAAAGAGAAAATGAAAAAATTGAAGAACTGACGTAGAATCCATGGGTGTGATAAGAAATTATGGTTTTATTAAAAATGAGAAAAAAAAGAATTGAAATATCCTTTTGCAAATATTTGATATAAATATTATGCTTCTTCCCTTATACCACTCTTTATCCCCATGAAGAAACAAAATGGCATGAAATTCTCATGTTTGGTTCTGAATCAAAAGCATTGAATATTCAATGTCGACCATAACCCCTATTCTTGTAAGCTAACAATGTGGGTTTGATTCTTGCTACTCACTAATATATATCCATGTATTCTATACCTATTTATATTGAGAAAATGGGTATATATAAAGTGATTAAGTATAAAATATAATTTCACAATTCACTTGAAATCAAATTTTTGTTGGAATGTGAAAATGATTCCACTCTTTTCCTATCCTATAACCTGATTTCTAATAAACAGTGGATTGGGACAATGGAGGTCAAAGATAGTGAAAATGAAAAATGGAAGAGAGAAATATGATCCATCCTCTAATTGATAAGACATATGTGTTCTAAACATTTGGCATGGGTTCAAATCTTATTGGATGCAATTATATTCAACTGTTTTAAACTTTTGTGTAATGTAGTGGAATAAATAATTGATTTCCTTTTCCTATTCTAAATAATCCCACTAAATGGTAAAATAATCAATTTTTTTTCTTGAATTACAAAAAGTTTAATATGTTTCTTGAAAGTCTCTTTCAGAAAGGAATTTACTTCTTCTATAAATTTACCGATATAATGTATAATTTATTCGAATTGAAGTTTATTATCTATCAAATACTCATGTAACTAAATAAAATATTTATAATCACTGACCCCTTTTCAACTGATCTTGAGTAGCTTTATCAAGGACGAAACCAAATTGTGGAAAGGATTCCAACTTTGCAAATTGAGATGCATCTAATTTTAGGTTTCCAACTAGATTTTCATAGATTTTGTTAGAGCCATGAATCCTATTCTAGATATTAAAGAAAAAAATGATACTAATACTAAGTTGAATCAAAACATTGAATAGATTAGCCAATGAAAATATATTTCCATTGACAATAGAAATTAGATTAGTGGGAGTATAAGTTGGAACGTCTCTATCTTGAGTCTCAACTTAACGAAGGAATTATTGCCACATCTAACTAAGAACTCAATTTAGTTTCTCTTTCCAAGAGACAAGAATGCAAAGAGAAAATATCCCTGAACTAAGCTTCTCCCCCAGGTGGTCTTCTTAACATAAGAGACATTGTTAATAAGCTTGTTCATATTTGGAGAGATTATCCTAAATGATTAAAGATATGGATTGGAAACCATTTTAAATTTAAAATATTCTTAAATTAAAATAGAAATTGCACCATATGTTGCAAAGGAGATGCCTGAAGACTGTAGCAGAGGAATTTTTCTAAGAAAAAATTCAAAAATCATTCTTTGGTGATAGTACGTTTTGGTTTTCAAAGAAACTTGTTTTCTTGATATTTTAAATAAAAAACACTTTATAAAGACCCATTTTATTAAACTAATTGAAATAGGCAAGTTTCTTTGGTCTAGTACTTTTTGATTCATTGAAATTAAGGGAACATGTAAACTATTGCTAGACAAAAAAAGAGAAAAATGACTTAATGTCAAAAGGCTATCTGATTAAGAAATCTATTCATATCTCCTCATGTGGTCCTTCTTCAACTTATGAGCTAGTAGGAACTTTATCGACACCAAATCCTTAATAATAAGGGGTGGAGAATTATGTTTAATGAACTACTGGAACTCAAATCAAAATATCCATCTTGGTAATTGCAGTGGAACAACTTCTTTGTTATTAATTTAATATAAGACACAATTTTTCATAATGGATGAGATAGTTTGACCAAAGTACACAATACCTCTATGTAACACCCCTAGTTTTATGTTTTTTCAATTTAGACATTTGAACTTAAGTCCAAAAGGGGAGTGGACCCCAATGAACAATTATTGTGTGGATATAGCTAATTATTCATTTATGAAAAATAAATAAAATGTTTTGTGTGCACTATGACCAAATGAGATTTGTGAGATCACTTGCCTAATCCAGGAGGTATGGAAAGAGGCTAAGACTTTCCCCAAAAAATATTTCAAAAAAGCCTTGAAGAATTTAATTGTAATTTAGATTTTTGAGGAAAAAATCTAAAAATTTCCCCAATGATGAGGAAAGTAGTTGGGAAGAGGTAAAAAGCTGGAAAGCTAAGGCAAAGCATAAAACAACTTTAAAGAATCCCTAAGTGGGAAGCCTAGGCAAACAGGAAGAAAATCATCCTGAGATTCTGGACGCAGAATTAGAAACATGCTTTGGGGAACAATAGCTTAAATAAGCTGCTCTTGTACAGATTAGAGGTTAATCTGCTATAGGAGGTGATCTCAGCTCGGGGGTGAGTTCTGGGAGACAAAAGAGCTCTAAGGTTGGGAGGTTGGTCTACTGCACAAGTGGTATGTCTCTGAGAAAATTTGTCTTATTGATTGTTATAGTATGAATTGGCTACAGATAAAAACAAAAATTTACTTCTAAGTTAGTTCATATTATTAGTCTACATTTAACAGAATGTAGTCACCAGGCAGTAACTTGGTCATCCTGTATATTTTTGGAAGAAAAATCTATAAAGTGGAATTCCACAGAATGTTTAACCTAGGGTGGGGTTAAATCTGAGGAAACCTTGTTCTTTCAGGAAACATTGTGAATTTTTTTTTAATCTGCTTTTGTTTCCTAGAATAATTTTATTCTGACTACTGAAAGCTGAAATTCACTATAAATATATGAACTATAGAAAGATATAAATTAAGACATACGTTTTATGAAAGACACGGAGAGAATGAAATAGCTGAATCTTAAGGTCCAGAGGCCCAAAGAATTGTTATAATTCCAAAAAATTTAATAGTTCAAATCAACCAGGTTGTGCATGAGTCACTTTTCCTAGGGGAGGAAAGGAGTACCTATTTATAAACAACATGTAGTAGAAACTATGGTCTCCTAGAAACTACTCTAATATCATATCACGGAGATTGATTCCATATAATGTAATAATTATGAGTAAGCAGTTGAGAACGATAGTAGTAAAGAGCTAAACTATTTCAATCTGTATGTACAATACCTATATATAAACACTATTTCCATTTATCAAGAGAAGAGATAGAATGGGTTCTAATCCCATAAACAGCCTTTAAAACCATTTATTACCATGTACACAGGTAGACAAAAGCTGGGTAACTAGATATAATAAAACGAGAAGAAACTGAAGAATAGAAAGTTATGCAGACAATTCTGGAAAGAAGGAGAATATAATTTCTAGACTTCCATAAATATTAACCTATGTTTAGGAGAAGAAAAAAAAAATGGACTCATAAATTCCAGCATGCCATTCATCTGTCTAGACAGGTTCAATATAATTATGAGCAGAGAAACTGTCGTTTTGACACAATCAGATTAATATACATCAGAATAAGAGATAGAAATTATATAAAATCTTCCCGAAAAATTCTGATGATCTGGAACCATAGTAGAGTTACCAAAATCTTTTTTTCTGTGCTGACGAGCACCCTAAACAAAGTCAAAGTTCATTGTATATATATATATATATATATATATAGAAAAAGAATTACACACGATTTATACAGTCCCGATAAAATTATAATGTGGCTTAGTATATCGAAATTCCATCTAGCAGCATAGAAATGTTATGTATGTCCCAAAATGTCAAAATACATAAGGAGCCTATCAGGCTAGAGTATTAAACGTGCAACCCCTACTTCAACAGAACAAATCTGAACAAGCGCCCTTCTGCGCAACAGTAAAGGAGGTCGATATCATATTTCGACGCCCCTGAGAGCGACGAAACAGGAGAAGAGCAATAAATCCCACAAGAATACCGACCTGGAGGGGCCAAGAGGTCCACGTCAGCAACCCTAATGATTGAAAAGATTAAGTGTTGTGTTTACAAACATGCCATAACCATTTGTTTACCTGTAAACGACAAATGCAAACAAAACCAAATGGAATTAGTCAACGTGTAATAGCGTAGGGAAATGAGTGAAGAATGAAAATACTAAAGCGGTTAAAACCATACTTGTGGAACGTAAGGTCCAGATACGTAGATTCCTGAAAACAAATTTGTATGCAGAGAGGGATTAACACGCCATATCTTCAGAATAAGGAGGAAGTTTAAATTTAAAATAGAGGCGAGAAGCATAAGAAATTACCTCATGAAAATCCATGAAATGGTAGACGTCTGTTTGATGGGATGCAAATCCCACTACACCATAGGCATAACACGAAGGAGTATCATCCTATGAACTCGCAGGAGTAGGGTTGACGATAACCCTGAAAGCGAAACTCAATCACAATTGGCGCTGAGAGTATGAGTCGCGTAGCCTGAAGCAAGAGGCATATCCATTACCAAAGATTGAATGCATACTCAGAACCAGCGCGTGACCAGAGTTGAAGAACGTCCTGAAATCATTTAAGCATACAATAAAGTTAAACTGAACGCTGAGGTAATTACCTGAGATCTGGTGGATAAAACTGAAGCGCCATGGTTTTCTTTGAAACAGAGAATTCACAAACCCTCGCCCAAATGTAGAAATTGGCAAACGCAGAGGTGCACAACGAGTTGAAGAATGCAGAAAACCTGACTCAACTCTATCTAAAAGACTTATATAACTCATCGATAACCGCCTTAACCCTAACCAAACACGATCACCATCGTCCACTTGGCAGAATCGTGGAGGCCAAGCCACGGATCGAGAGTAGCAGGGGTGAGTTAAGATTATCATATCGCATTAATGGAGTATAAATCCAAATTCAAGTCGATATGTCCGGTACCTGTGTTGGTATGGTTGTTGTACATCCCGCGTGTCGAGCTAGCACATCGACGTGGACTCACCAGACAAGCGAGTGGAGGGGTATGGCAAAATACACAACTATCCCACTCTCAGTTATTCATCATGACGCCTGACGTGGACACAAGTGACCATGCGGTGATACACATAACAACTAAAATCTATTTTGACCATACGCCTTACGTGTATATTCATTTCAATTCATAGTACAACATCTGAAGTCGATTGGAAATCTTATGTAACGTGATATGTGTCATGTCAACCAGCGTCTATGGGGGTAAATGCCAAACGTATGGAAAACAATCAATTGCCAATACTATGTCGAATCATATAAACATAAAAAACGAAATCATTTCCCTCAAGGCTATACCAAAACACATAGCAGAGAAAGCGTCACTATGGTGTCGAAAGATCGAACTTGCGTTTGATCCAAGGATCATTTCATTTATGTTTGATTTTACGTGCCATAGAATTTACTATTATATTCAACAATTCGATAAAGGACATAGATGACCCTTAAGAAAAAGGTGAATTTGCAAGGGTATGCAAGTATGTGTAAAGGTCAAGGACATGAAAAATATGTTCACCCTTGAGATGCAATTAGCATAAGGTAAGAAGTAGGAGTAGAGGATTTAATTGCAACAGTATATGATGATGAAAAGCGTCATGATAAAAAGGTGAAATGTCATAATAAATCTATGGTTACAAGTCTGAGTTCATGAAGAATTTTTTTTTTTTTTGGGTGTGAAATTTGGAGGTGTGACAAATGGCATCAGAACCCAAGTTATAAAACTGGGCCAGTAACTTTGTGCTCACAAATGATGTATACTCACTGTGTAAATTTATTGCTGTAGCAAAATTTTTGGTTTTATTGTTTTGAGTTTTTCTGTTCACTGACCTGTGCTATGTAGTGTACAGTGAGGTGATAGAATGGAAGAAGGTGGTGGAATTTATGTAGATCTGCAGAGTGAGCCAGATCCGAATGCGGCCATGATGGCTATGTTGCGAAATTTGCAACAAGAATTAGCTGAGATAAAAAGCCAGAATGACAGATTGTCATTAGCCAGTGGGGAGCAGGAAAAGCTCATTAGGGAATTAACCTCATGGAACAACCAAGAAGGTGAAGGTTTCGGGAAGAGGAAGACTGATGAATCTGATGAGGAAGATGCTATTCGACATCAAAATAAGCATCAAAAGGAATTACAAGGGGAATTCCGAAAAATCAAACCTCCTTCCTATGATGGGGAAAAGGAGGAGGATGCTGAAGCCTGGTTGTTGAATATGATTAAGTATTTCCAGGTTTATGAATATGAAAGCAATCTGAAGGCCAAATTAGCTATCTACCAGCTACAAGGTAAGGGTACCTTGTGGTGGGAGGAGACAAAGATGGTGCATGCCATAGATGAAAACACAGTTACTTGGGAATATTTCCATGCTAAATTCAAGAATCGCTACCTGAATGAGCGATACTATGATGACAAAGCAAAAGAATTTCATGAGCTTAGATTGGGACAGCTCACTATCGATGAGTTTGTTACAAAATTTACCAATCTATTAAGATATGTACCTTACATAAGGGAAGAAAAGGGAAAGTTACAGAGATTTCTGAATTGTTTTCCTATGGTATACAAAGAGAAAATTGAGTTTGACAACCCAAAAAAAATGGACGAAGCTGTTAGAAAAGCTAGATTGTGTTACCAACAGTTTAAAGGAAAAATTGACCAAGGGAAAAGTTGGGTAAGTAAGAATGAATTCAAAGGGAGAAAACAGAAGCCAGCCTATTTGAAGAATTTTGGCAGAGATCATCAGAGGAAAAGGTTTGGTAAACCCAAATAAAGTCAAACTGCACAGTCTCAAGTGGCATCGAAACCAATAGATGGAGACAGTAAAAAGGAGGGAACAGTCAGAATGAAGGAGCCATTGAAATGTTGGGGCTGTGGAGAACCCCATATTTTGAGGGACTGCCCTCATCGAAATATTCATATGCTCATGAGAGATCGGGAAGCGACAACAGTAAATGATATAGCCAGAAACATACCAACTATCAGTGCAGCCTTGGAAAATCGACAAGCAGAACATCAAGCAACCATGGTGGAAATGGAGGGTAAGATTTCTGACCTACCTGTTTCTGTTCTGATTGATCCAGGTGCTTCTTTGAGTTACATTAGTCAAAAGATTGTAGAAAAATGTAACTTAAAAACTGAAAAATTTCAACAGTCATGGCTGGTACAGCTGGCCACTGGAACAAAAAGAAAGGTAACACATAAACTGCCCAGAACAGAAATCAAATTAAATGAGTTCCGAACAGAAGTAAATTTGAACATTTTACCCTTAGGGTCATATGATTTATTGATAGGAATGGACGGGCTGGAAAAGAAGAAAGCTTTGATGAATTGCTGGGATAAGACCTTTCACTGTGTAGACGAGGAAGGGAAACCTTTCATTCTAAAAGGGAAACAAAAACCTATTTCTGTAAGACAGATTTTAGCATTGCAATTAAAAAGAACAGCTAGAAAAGGATGTCAGGTTTATGCAGTGCATGTGGAAGAAACAGAACAGAAAACTGAAGAAGAATTACGGGATGCTGTACAAGTAATAAGGGAATTCAAGGAATTTTTTCCAAAGGAAATCCCTCATCTTCCCCCTAAAAGGGAGATTGACTTCTCAATCGATCTGGTGCCAGGAGCAACACCTGTTTCACGAGCACCATATCGAATGAGTCCTCCTGAACTTATAGAATTGAAAATGCAATTGCAAGAACTGCTAGAAAAAAGGTATATTAGACCAAGTGTGTCTCCTTTGGGAGCACCAATGTTGTTTGTGAAAAAGAAAGATGGGACATTCAGGATGTGCATTGATTAGAGGAAACTGAATAAGTTGACCATTAAAAATAGATATCCTTTGCCTAGAATTGATGATCTTTTTGATCAGGTGAGAGGGGCTTTAGTATTCTCAAAAATTGACTTAAGAACTAGTTACTACCAGCTCAGAATTAAAGAGGAAGACATCAGCAAAACAGCCTTTAGAACCAGGTATGGCCACTACGAATTTGTAGTTCTACCTTTTGGTTTGACAAACGCCCCTGCCACATTCATGTGCCTAATGAACAGTGTATTGAACAAATATTTGGATAAATTTGTCCTTGTGTTCATAGATGATATCTTAGTTTACTCAAACAGTGAAGAGGAACACAAAGAACACCTGAGGATAGTGCTGCAAAATCTAAAGGAAAATCATCTTTACGCTAAATTTAGCAAATCTGAGTTCTATAAGGACAAGATCCAATACTTGGGTCATATTATTTCTAAACAAGGCCTTGCTGTGGATCCGGAAAAGATAAAGGCTATAAAAGAATGGCCAGTGCCCACTGATGTTTCAGCAGTTAGATCATTCATGGGGATTGCTGGCTATTATCGCAGATTTGTGGAGAGATTTACTGCCATAGCACATCCCATCACTTCCTTACAGAGGAAAGCTGTCAAGTTTGAGTGGACTGAAAAATGCCAAAATAGTTTCGACAACTTAAAACTGAAACTTACCATAGCCCCTATACTGAAGATTGCAGATCCTGATAAGGAATTTGTGGTATGTACGGATGCATGTAGAGAAGGGTTAGGAGGAGTTCTTTTGCAGGAAAATTCTGTGATTGCCTATGAATCCAGGAAGCTAAAGATACATGAATAGAATTATAGTGCCTATGATTTGGAGTTAGTAGCTGTTATTCATGCTTTGAAAATGTGGCGGAACTATCTTCTTGGAAAAAGATTTACATTGATGACTGATCATATTAGCCTCAAATATTTCTTTTCTCAAACTGAATTGAATGCCAGACAAGCCAGATGGCTGTCCTTTTTAAGTGAGTTTGACATGGATATAAAACATATTAAAGGGAAGGAGAATAAAGGTGTTGATGCATTGGGCAGAAATGCTTGTCAGCATATCAATAATATTGGAAGTAGTGCTCAGATAGATGTAGAAGAGTTGGTGAGTAAGGCTGCCAACCAAGACCCAAATTATGAAACACTTTTGGTGAAATTACAGAAAAAGGAGAAAACTGATTTTTCCCAAAACCAAAAAGGGCTGATTTGTTATAAGAACATATTGTATATTCCCAATGTAGAGTCTTTAAAAAGAGAAATTCTAGATGAGTACCAAAAAAAACTCTATGCAGGCCATCCAGGGTATCAAAAAATGTTAACCGCCCTGAAAAAGAAGTTGTTCTGGCCAGGGATGAAAAAAGAGGTAGCAGAATATCTAATTAGATGCATGGAATGTCAATTAGTTAAGGTGGAACATCAGCACCCTGCTGGCCTTCTGAACCCTTTGCCCATTGCAGAATGGAAGTGGGACACCGTTTCCATGGACTTCATTATAGGATTACCCAAAACCAAATACCAGCATGATTCTGTAATGGTAGTGGTAGACACTTTAACCAAAGCTTCTCACTTTATACCAGTGAAATCTACCTTTGGAACAGCTCAAGTAGCGAATGTGTTTCTGAAGGAGATAGTAAGGCTCCATGGAGTTCCTAAGGTGATTGTGTCTGATAGGGATGCTAAGTTTACAGCAGCCTTTTGGAAGGGGTTATTTGGAGGAATGGGCACTAAATTGAATTTTAGCACCAGCCTACCACCCTCAGAATGATGGTCAAACGGAAAGAACAAATCAAATTTTGGAGGACATGTTGAGAATGTATGTGATGGATAGACCCTCAAAGTGGGAAGATTTCTTACATTTAGCTGAATTTGCCTATAATAACAGCTATCAATCCTCCATTAAAATGAGTCCGTTTGAGGCACTGTATGGAAGGAAGTGTCGTACCCCTTTGAGCTGGAGTCAGCCAGAAGACAAACTGATGTTGGGACCCGATGCCTTACAAGAAATGGAAGGAATTGTCAAACAAATACAAAAGAACATCAAGATAGCACAAGATCGCCAGAAGAGTTATGCAGACAAGAAAAGAGTGCATAGAGAATTTAAAATTGGGGAGCATGTATATTTGCGTATTAAACCCAAAAAGAGCACCCTTTATGCTAGGAGTTGTGCAAAATTGTCCCCTCGATACTGTGGTCCCTTTGAAATATTAGAAAGGGTGGGACCAGTGGCGTACCAACTGGCCTTACCACCCCATGTTAAAGTTCATGATGTCTTTCATGTTTCATTGCTAAAAAGATATGTGCATGATGCTTCTCACATAGTTGATTGGAATGTTGTACAGGTGGAACCAGAAGGGGAGTTTCTGCCAGAACCGCTTCAAATATTGGAGCGGGAAGAAATTGAATTGAGAAGTAGAGGACAATCTTGTAACACCCCCAATTCATGTGATTGCAAATTAAAGTTAGATACTTGAACTTTATATCCTAAGGGGAGTGGACCCCAAAGGATAATTATTTTGTGAATGTAATTAAACATTTAATTGAGGAAATGAATAAATTATTGTGGTGCATATTGACCAAAAATGAGATGATGAGATCACTTGCTAAATCTGTGAGGATGGATGAGGCAAATATTTCCCCACAATCTTTCAAAAATCCTTGGAAGATAGTAAGTTTTAAAATTTAGATTTTTGAGGAAAAATCTGAATTTCCCCAATGATGAGGAAAGTAGTTGGGAAGAGGTAAAAAGCTGAAAAGATGAGGAAAAGCATAAAAAAGCTTTAAACAATTCCTAAGTGGGAAGCCTAGGCAAATAGGAAGAAAAGCATCCTGAGATTCTGGACGCAGAATTAGAAACATGCTTTGGGGAACAATAGCTTAAATAAGCTGCTCTTGTACAGATTAGAGGTTAATCTGCTATAGGAGGTGATCTCAGCTCGGGGGTGAGTTCTAGGAGACAGAAGAGATCTAAGGTTGGGAGGTTGGTCTACTGCACAAGTGGTATGTCTCTGAGAAAATTTGTCTTATTGATTTCTATAGTATGAATTGGCTACATAAAAAAAAAAAAAATTACTTCTAAGTTAGTTCATATTATTAGTCTACATTTAACAAAATGTAGTCACCAGGCAGTAACCTGGTCATCCTGTATAGTTGTAGAAGAAAAACCTGTAAAGTGGAATTCCACAGAATGTTTAAACCCAGGGTGGGGTTAAATCTGAGGAAACCTTGTTCTTTCAGGAAATATTGTGAATTTGTTTTTAATCTGCTTCTGTTTCCTAGAATAATTTTATTTACAGCTACCCTAGAGAGAAATGAAATTCACTATAGTATACCAGAGCTATAGCAGGATATAAATTAAGACTTCTATTGTTTATGAAATACATAGAGGGAGAGAATCAATAAAATGACCTCAAGTTTAGCGAAGAAATTCTGTTATAATTCCAGAAAATTTAATAGTTCAAATCAACCAGGTTGTGCATGAGTCACTTTGCCTAGGGGAGGAAAGGAGTACTTATTTATAAACAACATGTAGTTGAAACTATGGTCTCCTGAAAACTACTCTAATATCATATCACAGAGATTGATTCCATATAAGGTAATAATTATGAGTAAGCAGTTGAGAACTACAGTAGTAAAAAGCTAAACTATTTCAATCTGTATGTACAATACCTTTATATAAACCCTATTTCCATTTATCAAGAGAAGATATGGAATGGGTTCTAATCCCATAACCAACCTTTAAAAACATTTATTACCATGTACACATGTAGACAAAAGCTGGGTAACTAGATATAATAAAACGAGAAGAAACTAAAGAATAAAAAGTTATGCAGACAATTCTGGAAAGCAAGAGAATATAAATTCTAGACTTCCATAAATATTAACCTATGTTTAGGAGAAGAAAAAAAACAAATGGACTCATAAATTCCAGCATGCCATTCATCTGTCTAGACAGGTTCAATATAATTATGAGCAGAGAAACTGTGATTTTGTCACAATCAGATTAATATACATCAGAAGAAGAGATAGAAATTATATAAAATCTTCCCGAAAAATTATGATGATCTGGAACCATAATAGAGTCACCAAAATCATTTTTTTTTCTATGCTGACGAGCACACTAAACAAAGTCAAAGTTCATTGTATATATATATATAGAAAAAGAATTTCACACGATTTATACAGTCCCGGTAAAATTATACTGTGGCTTAGTATATCGAAATTCCATCTAGCAGCATAGAAATTATATGTATGTCCCAAAATGTCAAAATACATAAGGAGCCTATCAGGCTGGAGTATTAAATGTGCAACCCCTTCAACAGAACAAATCTAAACAAGCGCCCTTCTGCGCAACAGTACAGGAGGTCGATATCATATTTCGATGCCCGTGAGAACGACGCAACAGGAGAAGAGCAATAAATCCCACAAGAATACCGACCTGGAGGGGCCAAGAGGTCCACGTTAGCAACCCTAACGATTGAAAATATTAAGTGTTGTGGTTATGAACATGCCATAACCAATTGTTTACCTGTAAATGACAAATGAAAACAAAACCAAAGGGAATTAGTCAACTTGTAATAGCGTAGGGAAATAAGTGAAGAACGAAAATACTAAAGCGGTTAATACCATACCTGTGGAACATAAGGTTCAGGTACGTAGATTCCTGAAAACAAATTTGTATGCAGAGAGGGATTAACACGCCATATCTTCAGAATAAGGAGGAAGTTGCAATTTAAAACAGAGGCGAGAAGCACAAGAAATTACCTCATGAAAATCCACGAAATGGTAGATGTCTGTTTGATGGGATGCGAAGCCACTACACCAGAGGCATAACACAAAGGAGTATCATCCTATGAACTCGCAGGAGTAGGGTTGACGATAACCCTGAAAGCGAAACTCAATCACAATTGGCACTGAGAGTATGTGTCATGTAGCCTGAAACAAGAGGCATATCCATTACCAAAGATTGAATGCATACTCAGAACCAGCGCATGACCAGAGTTGAACCACGTCCTGAAATCATTTAAGCATACAATAAAGTTAAACTGAACGCTGAGGTAATTACCTGAGATCTGGTGGATAAAACTGAAGCGCCATGGTTTTCTCTGCAACAGAGAGTTCACGAACCCTCGGCCAAATGTAGAAATTGGAAAACGCAGAGGTGCACAACGAGTTGAAGAATGCAGAAACCCGACTCAGCTCTATCCAAAAGACTTGTATAACTCATCGATAACTGCCTTAACCCTAACCAAACACGATCACCATCGTCCACTTGGCATAATCGTGGAAGCCAAGCCACGGATCGAGAGTAGCAGGGGTGAGTTAAGATTAGCGTATCGCATTAATGGAGTATAAATCCAAATTCAAGTCGATATGTCCGGTACCTGTGTTGGTATGGTTGTTGTACATCCCGCGTGTCGAGCTAGCACATCGACGTGGACTCACCAGACAAGCGAGTGGAGGGGTATGGCAAACTACACAACTATCCCACTCTCAGTTATTCATTATGATGCCTAACGTGGACACAAGTGACCACGCTGTGATACACATAACAACTAAAATCTATTTTGACCATACGCCTTATGTGTATATTGATTTCAATTCACAGTACAATATCTGAAGTCGACTGGAAATCTTATGTAACGTGATATATGTCATGTCAACCAACGTATATGGGGGTTAACGCTAAACGTATGGAAAAAAATCAAATCCCAATACTATGTCGAATCATATAAACATAAAAAAATGAAATCATTTCCCTCAAGGCTATACCAAAACACATAGCGGAGAAATCGTCACTATGGTGTCGAAAGGTCGAACTTGCGTTTGATCCAAGGATCATTTAATTTATGTTTGATTATACGTGCCATAGAATTTACTATTATATTAAACAATTCGATAAATGACATAGATGACCCTTAAGACAAAGGTGAATTTGCAAGGGTATGCGAGTATGTGTAAAGGTCAAAGACATGAAAAATATGTTCACCCTTGAGATGCAATTAGCATAAGGTAAGAAGTAGGAGTAGAGGATTTAATTGTGACAGTATATGATGATGAAAAGCATCATGATAAAAAGGTGAAATTTCATAATAAATCTATACTTACAAGTCTGAGTTCATGAAGAAATTTTTTTTGTTGGGTGTGAAATTTGGAGGTGTGACAAATGGTATCGGAGCCCAAGTTATAAAACTGGGCTGGTAACTTTGTGCTCACAATTGATGTGTACTCACTGTGTAAATTTATTGTTGTACTCACTGTGTAAAGTTTTGGTTTTGTTGTTTTGCGTTTTTCTGTTCATTGACATGTGTTATGTAGTGTACAGTGAGGTGATAGAATGGAAGAAGGTGGTGGAATTTATGTAGATCTGCAGGGTGAGCCAGATCCGAATGCGGCCATGATGGCTATGTTGCGAAATTTGCAACAAGAATTGGCTGAGATAAAAAGCCAGAATGACAGATTGTCATTAGCCAGTGGGGAGCAGGAAAAGCTCATCAGGGAATTAACCTCACGGAACAGCCAAGAAGGCGAAGGTTCCGGGAAGAGGAAGACTGATGAATCTGAGGAGGAAGATGCTATTCGACATCAGAATAAGCATCAAAAGGAATTACAGGGGGAATTCCGAAAAATCAAACCTCCTTCCTATGATGGGGAAAAGGAAGAGGATGCTGAAGCCTGGTTGCTGAATATGATTAAGTATTTCCAGGTTTATTAGCTGTCTACCAGCTACAAGGTAAGGCTACCTTGTGGTGGGAGGAGACAAAGATGGTGCATGCCATAGATGAAAAGACAGTTACTTGGGAAGATTTCTAGGCTAAATTCAAGAATCGCTACTTTAATGAGCGATACTATGATGACAAAGCAAAAGAATTTCATGAGCTTAGATTGGGACAACTCACTATCGATGAGTTTGTTACAAAATTTACCAATCTATTAAGATATGTACCTTACATAAGGGAAGAAAAGGCAAAGGTACAGAGATTTCTGAATTGTTTGCCTATGGTATACAAAGAGAAAATTGAGTTTGAAAACCCAAAAAAATAATGGACGAAGGTGTTAGAAAAGCTAGATTGTGTTACCAACAGTTCAAAGGAAAAACTGACCAAGGGAAAAGTTGGGTAAGTAAGAATGAATTCAAAGGGAGAAAATAGAAACCAACCTATTTGAAGAATTTTGGCAGAGATCATCAGAGGAAAAGGTTTGGTAAACCCAAAGAAAGTCAAACTGCACAGTCTCAAGTGGCATCGAAACCAATAGATGGAGACAGTAAAAAGGAGGGAACAATTAGAATGAAGGAGCCCTTGAAATGTTGGGGCTGTGGAGAACCCCATCTTTTGAGGGACTGCCCCCATAGAAATGTTCATATGCTCATGAGGGATCGAGAAGCGACAAAAGTAAATGATATAGCCAGAAACATACCAACTATCAGTGCAGCCCTGGAAAATCGGCAAGCAGAGCATCAAGCAACCATGGTGGAAATGGAGGGTAAGATTTCTGACCTACCTGTTTCTATTCTGATTGATCCAGGTGCTTCTTTGAGTTACATTAATCCAAAGATTGTAGAAAAATGTAACTTAAAAACTGAAAAATTTCAACAGTCATGGCTGGTACAGCTGGCCACTGGAACAAAAATAAAGGTAACACATAAACTGCCCAGAACAGAAATCAAATTAAATGAGTTCCGAACAGAAGTAAATTTGAACATTTTACCCTTAGGGTCATATGATTTATTGATAGGAATGGACTGGCTGGAAAAGAAGAAAGCTTTGATGAATAGCTGGGATAAGACTTTGCACTGTGTAGATGAGGAAGGGAAACCTTTCATTCTAAAAGGGAAACAAAAAACCTATTCATGTCAGACAAATTTTAGCATTGCAATTAAAAAGAACAGCTAGAAAAGGATATCAGGTTTATGCAGTGCATGTGGAAGAAACAGAACAGAAAACTGAAGGGGAATTACTGGATGTTGTACCAGAAATAAGAGAATTCAAGGAATTTTTTCCAAAGGAAATCCCTCATCTTCCCCCCAAAAGAGAGATTGACTTCTCAATCGATCCAGTGCCAGGAGCAACACCTGTTTCACGAGCACCATATCGAATGAGTCCTCCTGAACTTATAGAGTTGAAAATGCAACTGCAAGAACTACTAGACAAAGGGTATATCAGACCAAGTGTGTCTCCTTGGGGAGCACCAGTGCTGTTCGTGAAAAAGAAAGATGGAACTTTCAGGATGTGCATTGATTATAGGCAATTGGATAAGTTGACCATTAAAAATAGATATCCTTTGCCAAGAATTGATGATCTTTTTGATCAAGTGAGAGGGGCTTCAGTGTTCTCAAAAATTGACTTAAGAACGGGTTACCACCAGCTCAGAATTAAAGAAGAAGACATCAGCAAAACAACCTTTAGAACCAGGTATGGCCACTACGAATTTGTAGTTCTACCTTTTGGTTTGAAAAACGCCCCTGCCACGTTCATGTGCCTAATGAACAGTGTATTGAACAAGTATTTGGATAAATTTGTTCTTGTGTTCATAGATGATATTTTAGTTTACTCAAATAGTGAAGAGGAACACAAAGAACACCTGAGGATAGTGCTGCAAACTCTAAAGGAAAATCAGCTATACGCTAAATTTAGAAAATGTGAGTTCTATAAGGACAAGATCCAATACTTGGGTCATATTATTTCTGAACAAGGCCTTGCTGTTGATCCGGAGAAGATAAAGGCTATAAGAGAATGGCCAGTACCCTCTGATGTTTTAGTAGTTAGATCATTCATGGGGATTGCCGGCTATTATCGCAGATTTGTGGAGAGATTTTCTGCCATAGCCCATCCCATCACTTCCTTACAGAGGAAAGGTGTCAAGTTTGAATGGACGGAAAAATGCCAAAATAGTTTTGAGCAATTAAAGCTGAAACTTACCACAGCCCCTATACTGAAGATTGCAGATCCTGATAAGGAATTTGTGGTATGTACGGATACATGCGGAGAAGGATTGGGAGGAGTTCTTTTGCAGGAAAACTCCGTGATTGCCTATGAATCCAGGAAACTGAAGATACACGAACAGAATTATAGTGCTTATGATTTAGAGTTAGCAACTGTTATTCATGCTCTGAAAATGTGGCGGCACTATCTTCTTGGAAAAAGATTTACATTGATGACTGATCATATTAGCCTCAAATATTTCTTTTCTCAAACTGAATTGAATGCCAGACAAGCCAGATGGTTGTCCTTTTTAAGTGAGTTTGACATGGATATAAAACATATTAAAGGGAAGGAGAATAAAGTTGCTGATGCATTGAGCAGAAATGCTTGTCAGCATATCAATAATATTGGAAGTAGTGCTCAGATAGACGTAGAAGAGTTGGTGAGTAAGGCTGCCAACCAAGACCCAAATTATGAAACACTTTTGGTGAAAGTACAGAAAAAGGAGAAAACTGACTTTTCCCAAAACCAAAAAGGGCTGATTTGTTATAAGAACAGATTGTATATTCCCAATGTAGAGTCTTTAAAAAGAAAAATTCTGGATGAGTACCACAAACAACCCTATGCAGGCCATCCAGGGTATCAGAAAATGTTAACTGCCCTGAAAAAGAAGTTGTTCTGGCCAGGAATGAAGAGAGAGGTAGCAGAATATTTAAGTAGATGCATGGAATGTCAACACCCCCCCCCCCCAATCGCTCTACGTATCACCCAAAACCAAATACTAGCATGATTCTGTAATGGTAGTGGTAGACACTTTAACCAAAGCTGCTCACTTTATACCAGTGAAATCTACCTTTGGAACAACTCAAGTAGCGAATGTGTTTCTGAAGGAGATAGTAAGGCTCCATGGAGTTCCTAAGGTGATTGTGTCTGATAGGGATGCTAAGTTTACAACAGCCTTTTGGAAGGGGTTATTTGGAGGAATGGGCACTGAATTGAGTTTTAGCACCGCCTACCACCCTCAGACTGATGGTCAAATGGAAATAACAAATCAAATTTTGTAGGACATGTTGAGAATGTTTGTGATGGATAGACCCTCAAAGTGGGAAGATTTTTACATTTAGCTGAATTTGCCTATAATAAAAACTATCAATCCTCCATTAAAATGAGTCCGTTTGAGGCACTGTATGGGAGGAAGTGTCGTACCCCTTTGAGCTGGAGCCAGCCAAAAGACAAACTGATGTTGGGACCCGATGCCTTACAAGAAATGGAAGGAATTTTCAAACAGATACAAAAGAACATCAAGACAGCACAAGATCGCCAGAAGAGTTATGAAGATAAGAAAAGAGTGCATAGAGAATTTAAAATTAGGGAGCATTTATATTTGCGTATTAAACCCAAAAAGAGCACCCTTTATGTTGGGAGTTGTGCAAAATTGTCCCCTCGATACTGTGGTCCCTTTGAAATATTAGAAAGGGTGGGACCAGTGGCGTACCAGCTGGCCTTACCACCCCATGTTAGAGTTCATGATGTCTTTCATGTTTCATTGCTAAAAAGATATGTGCATGATGCTTCTCACATAGTTGATTGGAATGTTGTACAGGTGGAACCAGAAGGGGAGTTTCTGTCATAACCACTTCAAATATTGGAGCGGGAAGAAATTGAATTGAGAAGCAGAACAATAGCCAAAGTAAAGGTGCAGTGGAAGCACTTTACTGCTGAAGAAGCTACCTGGGAACGAGAGACTGACATGATGGAAAAATATCCATTTTTATTTGAAAAATGAACTCTAGTAGTTGAATAATAACACCGAGGACGGTGTTTATTTTCAGAGGGGGAATATGTAACACCCCCAATTCATGTGATTGCAAATTAA